>OZ025303.1:84892138-85492138 GCA_964019185.1 Maratus speculifer
GTGCAATATGTTTTTTCTTTGTTTCCCTCTCCCATGCGGCCATTCTTTTGTAAGAAGAGCTGAGGAAAACAGCAGATTCTTCAACCAATCCAAATAAGTTTTTGGTTTGGAGCAACGTTGTTGTCGAGTCCGCTAAAACCAAATTCAGTACGTGGCCCATACAGTGAGTGTAAATAAGGTCTTCATTTTTCTTTTTGAATTGGGCTTGAAGACCATTATAACAACCTTTCATATTGTTCGCGCCGTCAAATGAACACGCAATAATATTTGATGTTGCGATGCCATACTTCGCTAATTCTGATTGTATGAGTTCGTACAAAGCCAACCCACATGAATCATCGACTACTGTTATTTCTAAAAGTCTTTCATATATTGGGCTTCATATACTTTTCTTGAACGACATAGCGGACGCAAATTGCCAACTGGTCCATAACAGCTATATCTTGGGTGCTGTCTACCATCAGGCTGAATATTACACTGTCATGAAGTTCTTTTAAAATAACATTACGGCCCATCGAACCAATTACTTTAAGTAGCTTATTGATAAAGGTTTTTGATAAAAATGTCAACAAAGAACCTCATCCAGCCGGTCTTTTAGTTATCTTTCCTTTGGTGGCTTTTCTTTTGCTCACTATTTTCAGTCTGTGCTTCTTGCTGTCTTCAATACCATTTCTGACATGATTCTGTAAAATCACATCATAATTTGCAACCAGCATGACCAATTCCAGAAAATTACCATGGTTATCTGTAGAGTCAAGTGTATAAGCCCCTTCTGCTTTATCTCCTCTGTACGCAATACCTTGTTTTCCAATAAACAAAACTATATCAATTATACGTTGAACAACTAATCTTCTAGTGTGAACTTCTCTTTCTCGTTTTTTAGTTTGGTTACTAGCCAGGAGAGTTGAAATATCATGACCTTTTTGGCTTTGAAAAGCTGCCTTCGCTGCAAATTGATGATAACGTGAGTCTTCGTGAATCTCAACAGATTTATAAATATGTTTAGGAGAACAGTCATGTCCAGTAATGAATGTAGAATCTCTATGATCTTTACCTCCAAAAGCCATACAGATAGAGCAGAACACTTTATTTAGCCTAATCGAATATGATAACCATTTTCTGTGAATTTTATCACCATTCGGCAAATGTCGGAAGTAAAGTTTTGAAGAATCAAATGGCAATTTAAATCCTTCTCCTTCGCTAACTTGTATAGGGTGCTTTTCCATAAAAGCTTTTTTAATTCCAACTGGGTCATTTTCGTTGGGGCAGATGAAACATCCAAGTTGTTGCATAGCAGCATTCTGAGTAGCATCAGGCGTCTCCTAGAGGTTTTCTTCATCATCATTTTCTGTATCAGAGCTGGTGTTAATTCTTGATGAATCACTATCGAAAGAAGTCGACGTTACAGATGGACGATCTAAAACTGGCTGGTTGTAAGCAGGCGTAATTTCTTCTATCTCACACCCACAAGATGATGTAGCAGGTGCAGACTCAATTGAAAAGGGTAAACTTTGATCTTCAGCTTCTGAAAAAAATGTAATAATTCTAGCTGCGATTGTACGATATGTTGTAACAATTTCTTAAATGTAATACGGTAAAATATATGCACGTGCTATTCGAATTTTAATTATAGTTTACAATTTCACTTATCAACCGATTTGGCTCTCATCAGCAATAACATTTTATTATTTTTTTTTCCCTTTAAATAACATGAAGATGCTTCGTAATATTAAAAAATTCGCAAACCATTAAATTTCATAAGTAGACTACATAAATAAACAAGATGTAAATGGCGGAAAAAACTAATAGCAGCTCCAACAGAATGGCCTTTTAACAACCGTTTTTTCATTTATAGGCAATAAAAACACAACACATTAAAATGTTAAAATAGTGTTATATGTCCCACCTAAAAGTAATTGCTACGTAAAAGCAGTTGTAATTGGTACTACTTGAGTGCTTATTTAAATAAATATTGTTTTGGATCAATTAATAGCAGTAGTTTATATGAAATTATACTGAATGTGCTAAGTTTAGATTATTATAATATGGTAGTCACTAGCATGCTTACGGCCGCTACCGCCTAATTGCAGCGAAACCTCGAATTCATACAAACCTTATAAAAGTTTGTCCTAATAACCTTGTTAACGACAGGCAGTGCAAAGCATATTTTGAAACGGCATTAAAAACTTTCACTAAATACCTAATTTATAACATATGCCCTGCTATATCAAAGTAAGCATTTCGTTTTTCAAATTCCGATTTCACAACAATTTTTAGATAAAGACATTGCGACACATCAAACTTTTATGTCAGAATAGTTATTCAAATTCTCATTTCTCAACTTTTACATAAAAACATTACATCGAAATACCTTATCACTTCTTTAACACCAAGCAACACTGAGAAGCATGTTTTTAAACAACAAAATTTATGCTGCAAAATATGCATTTTAAATATCGTTGTAACGTTGACGTAAAAAACGTTGAATAGAGGACAAAATTGAGTATATGGAGCCATGGCTTAATTTCTAACAAAAAAAAAAGTACTAGACAGGGGCGTGCGAAGAGAAAACTGCGCCCGGGACAAAGGTTGAATTTGGTGCCCGCCCCCCTAGCCTCAACTTTTTCTTGCGATAGGCCAAAAAATGACGATGGTAGTATAAATTTGGCGCCCCTTAAGTTTCAGCGTACGGGGCGACCACCTCCTTCGCCATCCCCCCCCCCCCCCTTTCGCACGACGTTGGTACAACAGCTCTAATATTCTGCAGTACTAACAAAAGTAGCGTGCGATCCGCCGTCATTCCAATCTGCGTATTCATATTTGCAAAACTGAAAGTATCTTTTTTTTTTTTTTTCCAAGCAAAATAAAAATTTTAAATATATCTATCTGTGTATACTAAGCTGTCAACTATTCTACTTTTTTGAATGTAACTCATCTCTCAAATTATTTTTTTCTAATGACCTTTCTAAAATTTTAAATTTTATGCAGATCTAAAATTGATTTTGATTAAAAATAGCCGCCAGGCACATGAAAAGTGAAGCATTCATGACTTGATTAGAATTTTATTGTAATTATTATAGGGGCCGGTCGTCTATAAAGGATGTCACACTTTTTTTTAAACATTTTGACCCTCCCCCCTTTTTTTGTCACAAAGTTATCACACTTAACTATACCCCTCCAACCCCTCCCCCTTTGTCACAGATTATGCAATAGTAAAAGTACATATACTTGTAGCTGAGAAACAAAGCATTATGTTATAGATCATATTTTAAATTTTATTTTAAAACTTAAATTGTCTTTTAATGATATTTGTGACTATAAATAATAAAAATGATTTGTGTACTTATTTTGTATGAAATAAGATTAATAGACAATAATAATAAAATATTAATATGAAAAAGCAATTGAAAACAGTAGTACTTTAGAATATAAAATAGAATTTTAATTAGTATTTGATTTAAAATTTTATCTTTACTTTATGAACACAAAATACTTTATTTTCAAATTAACTTCAAAATTTAATTTGCTGATTTTTATTTTTTTTTTTTACTTTAACTAAAATGTGTGATGTCACATTTCTTCCTACTCCCTCCCCCCCCCCAAGCGTGATATCGTTTATGGATGGCCCCTTAGGTGCAGAATCAAAACATAGGCAAAAAATAGACATACGAGCTTGGCGACTCAAAATACCGAGTATATGCATCGCTGCTAACTTTTACGCATTTTTGCTACCACTAAAATTGTACATAGATTTTCCATTTGTTTAATAAAAAGATTTCAACGATTGAATAAGACAATATTTACCATAAATTTTTTGTGGTAGGAAAAATGCGTAAAAGTTGGCAGCCATGGTATATGGACTAATAAAGTAATTCGATTTACCTTTACCTGTATTTAATGCATCATTATTGCTCCCTTGACTCTGCGACTGAAAAGCTGATTTAGTTAACCAAACCAAGTACTGAAACTTTTAGCATTTTTTTCAACGGCTAAAATTTTTTTCTTCTTTTCTTTTCTTTTGGCGGCACCGCTTTGGTACACACGTTTCACATTGAGACAAATAAAACATTGTGCTAACTGCAATCCAAAAATCAAATCAATGCATTCTGATTTATTTTCTTTGTTAGAACAATAGTACGAGACTGAACGCTCTCAACAATTTGCATACAAAAACCGCAAACCTTCCTAGGAAAGCTGTCACTGCGCATGATCTTTCTAAGTTTCGTTTTGAATTTCGATTGGCTACATTTTGCCGAAGTTTTAAAACTAAAGCAACCCTAGAGGCATTGTTATTTTTCGTCTAAATCACGTGCTTTAAGTTTTATAATTATAGTATTCGTATCGTTGCTTTAGCTTGTGTAAGATTTTGTTAATTATTCTGAATTTTATATTAGATCGAACCATCACTTCTCGGAATGTCCTTCATAAGAAAATGGATAAATTTATTTCGTGTACTGTGCTGATATTAGAATCCATGATATTAGAATGTCTCAAAACTAGAGAGCCGTGTTGAATTCAGGGGGGGGGGGGGCGCATCCCCCCCGGAAAATTAAGGATTTTGTGTTTTCAATGCTGAAAAAGTGTAATTTTCCCTCCGGAACTCTATTGTATCCCCCCGGAGTCACAGAAGTCCCTCCTGCAGAAAAATATCTGAATTCAACGCATTTTATAATTCACTATTTTTATACATTCATCATACCATCAAAAAAAGTTACAAATATCACATTTTTCATTAAATTTAGTTACATTAAAACCAGTTTAACCCCTTCGGGGCAGGTTTCTTTTACTCAAATTTTATTCGGTTGGCCCCACTTTTTTAAAAGACGTTAACTTTACTTAAAGAATCACGAGAAGGCTCTAGTTCAAGAAAACAAACACTACTTTTCCTTTTTTCTGGTTGGAAAAAAAAAAATGTCTAAATGCTCTTTTTGAGGATGCATATGCAGGGTCGTACTGGCATAACAGAGAGGGCGGTGGCAAAATGGATAAGGGCGCCAATCGACTTACAAGAGGGCGCAAATTATTACACACACAAATATAGATATATATAATAAATATATACTACATAAATTATGCATATATATATATATATATATATATATATATATATACAGAGTTTCCCCTGGAAGGTATCAGGGGGCGCTCCGCCCCTCCTGCCCTTTAGTTTGATAAATAGCGCCCCTCTTGTCGTTCATTAAAAAAACGCCCTTCTTGCCCCACATATAAAAAAGCAGCCCTTTAGCGATGATACGGACACGTAAATTGTGTAAAAAATCGGCTACGGAACACAAAAAAGTAGCTCTTAAGCGTCCCACAGACGCGTAATATCTTCAAAAATCGCGAAATAACGACTAATTTTTGACAAGATTAAAAAAAAAATGGCTAATTTCGTCACAAAATCACAAAAACGGCAGATTTCTTCAAAAGATCGTGAAAAAACAACAAATTTTGTCAAAAAACCTATTAAAACGGAAAATTTTGTCAGAAGATTCACGAAAAACGACAAATTTCGCCAAAAGATCACAAAAAACGGAAACTTTCGTCAAAAAATCGCGATAAAACGGTAGATTTCGTCAAAAAATATTTGCTAAAAACGCCAAAATCGCAATAAAATGGAAAAATCTGTCAAAAAATCACTAAAAAACGGCAAATTTCGTCAAAAATTCGCGAAAAAACGCAAAATTCGTCAAAATATCTCAAAAACGGCAGATTTCGTCAAAAGATCGCGAAAAAATGCAAATTTCGTAAAAGGGACGCACACACAAAAAAGTTAATGCCAGAAGTGAATTTTTCTATTCTAAAAACTTATTTTCCTACTTCAAAATTGCGTTTTTATTGCTCCAAAAGCGAATTTTTCTGCTTCACATTCAGGGGCATTCGAAGAGAAAATTGCACAGACGCATAATTAGAATTTACGCCCCCCCCCCCCCTCCCAAGTTTTTCTTGTGATAGCTCAAAAATGACGTTTGTAGTATAAATTTGGCGCCCCCTAAATTTCCGCGCCCGGGCCGCTAACGAAAAGCGAATTTCATCAAAATACAGGAGAAAAAAGCGCGAATTTCATGAAAGGGCGGCGAAAAAACGCAGTTTTTTGCGATCTTTTGACGAAATTTGTCAATTTTTGCGGTGTCTTGATGAAATGTTTCCTTTTTTTTTCGAGATTTTTTTGTCGAAATTTACTTTCCTCCCCCCCCCCATGATTTCTGAACGATATTTGCATCGTTTTACGATCCTCTTTCAAAATTCGCGTTTTGCGATGTTGTTTTGTTATTCGAGAAACTGGCGATTTTTTTTTTTTCACTAATTTACGAAAATGTTTTTTTTTTTCGATTATTTGTCAAAATTTGCATTTTTTTTTTTAATTATATTTTATTTAAGATTTTTAGAGTTACGACCGACTTTCTTTTAATTTTCGGAAATGACTGCCTTAATTTTTCTTAATTTTGGAAAAAATCAGACAGGATCACAGACGTGATCTTAAGAAGAAAAAAAATTCACAGCAAATTTTCTGAAAAGTTATAACGGAGGTGGGAGAAAGGAGGGGGGGGGGTCCACTCCCGTTATGAAAACTATGTGCTTTTTTTTTCGCGACCCTTCTTTCGAAATTTGCGTTTTTTCGTGTTAAACTTGACAAAATTGGCGGTTTTTTGCGGTCTTTTGACGAAATTTGAAACTTTTATGATCTATTAACAAAATAAGCCATTTTTTGCGATCTTTTACGAAATTTGTCGTTTTTTCGCAATTTATTTTAGCAAAATCTGATGTTTTTGGGATCTTTTAACAAAATCGGCCGTTTTTTCGCATTCTTTTAACAATATTTGTCGTTTTCTTGTGATCTTTTAACAAAATTTACCCTTTTTTTTCAATTTTTTGATGAAATTTCTGCTTTTTCACAATTTTTTGAACCGCTAGATTCTAGATTCAACTCTATAAAAGTGTCCTTAAAAATCAAAAAAGTGCCCCTTTAATAACAGCAGCGCCCTGCCCCTTTTCAAACCTGGGAGAAACTATAATATATATATATATACACAAACAAAAATAGCTCTCCGCAGAACATTGCACTTAAAAAAAAATCTTGATATTAGACAATCGTTGACAATTTAGAGGGGTTTTTTTTCTTTTGTTCTTTTTTTTTGTTCTTTTTTTTCAGAGAGTTTATATATAATACAATCTATAAAATACAAATAATTATGGTGTAACAATATTCCAAATCGTGGTAAGAAGGACGTCTGTTTTATGTGAATTATTATTATTTTTATTTTTTTTAAGGATCTTTTTTCCCTTCTTCTCTTTAATAATATATAAAATAGTTTCAAATTAAATACAAACATACTATACACACATGCAAATAAATAAATAAATAAATAAATAAAATATCATGAAATCAGTTAATAAAATGACAATTTGACTTAAAAAGTTTATTTTTTCTCATAAACTATTAAAATCAAAAAGAAAAAAAATACTTTGTTCCAGACACGCTATATAGAAATTTTTTCGCAGTACAAATCCCAAAAAATGTAAAATATCATGAATATTTAATAGATTAATATTCATTTTAAATTATTTGAATAATAAGAAGTAATATTTATTGAAAATTATTTAACTAGTAAGTAATAAAATTTGATTTTAACTAAATATTAAATTTACTTAGATAATTCAAACTTTATTCCGAATATCTGAATATCAGGCTCCATACAATATTATTTCCAAATAAAAAATGAATAAATAAATAAAACGAATTAAAACAATTTCATTGGCCAAAAATTAAAAAGTTCAAAACATTATTTTATACAATTAAATAATATTTTATATACTGCAATCACTAGAATACAAATACTAATTATGGTGTAAAATTTTTCCAAATCATTATGAAAATGACGTCTATTTTAAGTGAATTATTTTTTAGAAAAAGGGATCTTTGTTTTTTCTTTCTTTCTTCAATAATATGTAAATTAGTTTCAAATTAAATTTAGGCTATATGTATACACATAAAAACATTTTCCCCTATAATGAAATCAGTTAATAAAATGACAATGTGACTTAAGAAATTTCCTTTTTTTTAAAAAACAATTAAAATTAAAAAAAGAAAAGAAATTACTTTCTTTCAGAAGCGTCTTATAGAAATTTTTTCATAGTACAAATCTCAAGAAAAATGTAATATCATGAATATGAATTGGATTAATATTTATTGAAAATTATTTAACTAATAAAGAATACTGCCCAGTTAAACTGAAGGCATTGAGCTCACAGGCTACAAATACTAATTGCACATTAAAGCTTTATATTTTCAAGGGTTAATTCCGTTCGAAAAAAAAAATTAAGAAGGGGAAACAGCTCTCCCCTTTTCTCTTTTTTTATACTTAATCATTGAACCTCCTATACTATCAAAGACATGCTTTATCATATAAAAAATCTATATCCAAAATTCAGAGCAAATTAGATAATTCTTAATAAAAACCCATTTAGCATTTATATAATTTAAAAAGAGTTATCCCCCTCTTTTATACTTAACCATTAAACTTCCAAAACTATTCAGAGATTTGAACGAAATCTGAAAATTCTGCTTGAAAAACCCATTTATATAAATTAAGGGGGGGGGACATTAGAACCCCTGTTCCCCTTATTTATACTTATTCAATGAACACCTAATAACAGTCACGGAATCGCCTCATCAGAATGATCCTAATCTAAATTTTGAACGAAAATTAATTCTGCATGAAAATCCCATTTATATCAACTAACGGGGGGGGGGGCATTAGAGCCCCTGTTCCCCCTATTTATACTTATTCAATGAACACCTAATAACAGTCACGGAATCGCCTCATCAGAATGATCCTAATCTAAAGTTTGAACGAAAACTTAATTCTGCATGAAAATCCCATTTATATCAACTAACGGGGGGGGGGGGGCATTAGAACCCCTGTTCCCCCTATTTATACTTATTCAATGAACACCTAATAACAGTCACGGAATCGCCTCATCAGAATGATCCTAATCTAAATTTTGAACGAAAACTTAATTCTGCATGAAAATCCCATTTATATCAACTAACGGGGGGGGGCATTAGAACCCCTGTTCCCCCTATTTATACTTATTCAATGAACAACTAATAACAGTCACTGAATCGCCTCATCAGAATGATCCTAATCTAAATTTTGAACGAAAACTTAATTCTGCATGAAAATCCCATTTATATCAACTAACGGGGGGGGGCATTAGAACCCCTGTTCCCCCTATTTATACTTAATCAATGAACACCTAATAACAGTCACGGAATCGCCTCATCAGAATGATCCTAATCTAAATTTTGAAAACTTAATTCTGCATGAAAATCCCATCTATATCAACTAACGGGGGCCATGAGCCCCCCGTTCCCCCTCTTATACATATCGAATGAACTCCAAAAACTAATCAGGGAAGCGCCTTGTCAGGATATACCTACATACAAAATTTCAAGTGGATCGGATATTTTTATCATGAGTTATCGCGTTACGTACATACGAACATACATGTCTCATACATGTCTCATACATGTCTCTACATGTACATACTCACAGGCTATGATAGCCTGTAAGCTAATAAAAAGTAAAATTTGATTTCAACTATATATAATACATTTAGTTATTTAATTCAAACCTTATCCTGAATATCTGAATAACAATATGCATAAAAATATTTCCAAATAAAAAATTAAAATAAAACGAAATTAAAACAATTTCATCGGCTCAAAACTCAAAATTTCAAAACATTACTTCACAAATTCAATTATATTTTGTATAATATGTTCTCTTGGATACAAATAAGTAATTACTAATTAAGGTGAAAATTTTCTAAATCGTGGTAAGAAAGACGTCTATTTTACAGGAATTATTTTAAAATAGGATTTCCTTTTTTTATATTACATATAAATCAATTTCAAATTAATAAAAAAAATCTATTTTGTAAAAAGTTGACAAAATGATAATATGACTCAAAGATTTTTTTTTTTCTTGTAAATAAATAAATTTTTAAAATTTAAAATAATCTGACATTAAAATATTATGAATATTAACGAATTAATATTATTTATTAAATATTTTTTAACTAATAAGAAGTAAAATTTGATTTTAACTATAGGTTACTTTACTTAGTTAATTCAAACATTATCCCGAATATCCGAATAACTATCTCCATACAATTGTTTCCAAACGGAAAATAAATATTAAAATAAAACAAATTAAAACAATCTCATTGAATCAAAACTCAAAATTGCGAGTCATGCCAGGGGGGGAGGGGGGCTCTGAAATTTTTCTGGAGGGCTAACATCTTTTAACAGTCTATATATTGAGTAAAATAAATATAGCAAAAATTGATAAAATGGACGTGCCCATAGAGGAACCCGTCTAAAGTGAAATCTTTCTATAACGGAACGTTTTTATAAGGAAATTATTAAATGCAAAATATTTCATGATAATCGAAAAATAAATATATATATTTCTTTTTTATCAAAAATAAAACTTTTTTACAAAAATATTGCAAAGTAAAAAACATTACTTTAATTTGACTTTTTAGTGTCTAGTGTCCTAAAATTAGTCCAATGACATTTGATAAAAATAAAATAAAAATAAAAAACACGGACATAAAAGTCGCTAAAAAAATCTGAACAAGGGCGCCTCTGACAATGGGATCAATTAAAATGAAAATCTATTCTTTAAATTGGCATTCCACCTCTTGTATTTCCACAAAAAACAGAATAAATATAAAATTACATCGCTTCCACCTATGCCCTAAATGTTTGACAGAAAATATGCTGAATACGTCATTACTTTTAATTTGCCAAATGAAAATATTATAAATTTTATGCTTTTCGTAATGCACAACTTAAAATGCTTCCATTGAAAAAAAAAAAAAAAAAAAAAAAAAAACAGTGACGGGGGCGCACCGGGCATTTGCCTCGTTGCCCGGTGGGCCAGTACGACCCTGTGCATATGTACTGTACACCCATGGTTCCGAACAGGTTAACACAAAAACAGCTTTAATTTTATTCTCATTTACAGGATAAATGCATTTTTTAAAAACCAGATTCCGTCGAAATACCAAAGAGCACATAAGAATTATTAGTACTTTGAAACTTTTTTGGAGATTTTCAGCTGTATTATCAATCCTGGTTAGTGATCAGCAGAACGCAATAAATATCCGTAGGGAGCCTTTGATGTTTTAAGCCACTTGTCTGTGAATCGCTTAGGAAAGCATAGAGATCCATTAAGGTGCGTTTTCACGGGCCTACCCAAGCGCTAACTTTCCCAACTCTTTACCTAAACACAAGATTTTAGGTAGTTAGAACGCGTTTTTTTAGGTTCGATTCGTGTTCAAACCTAAGCAGAAATTACCTAAGCGCAGCCAATCAGAAAAGAGTATTTTGCCAAATAATGGCGGTGAAGAAATGTAACATTAAAAATGAAATTTCATTTTACACAGTTATTTTTATTTCGAATTGCTCTCTGTTGATTCAAGCAGAATCTATTTTTTAGGATTGAAAGAAGATGGTAGGTTTTATTAATGTCTTTTCATTTTGTAAAAATCTTTCTCTTTGGTAATCGTTGGGATGTATTTTATTAATATTAAAACAATACTTATATAGTTCGTATTTCATGGATTTCATTTCAAATAATAAAGATTAATGTGCTGCTATAATGATGTAATCTACTGTTCTCAAAACTATTTTATTGAAAGTTAACAGTACAAAGAATAAAAGTACTTGTTTATAAATATTTGTTTCTTAAAATTAATTACTTGCTTCATTGATTATATTCGGTTGTTTTGTAGAGTATTTCCTATTAATTTTGAATAAAATATTTTTCTTCATTTAAAATAATTGCAAATGTTAAGAAAAATTTTGTTAGCTTAGCTCGTTGGTTTTAAAAGGAGAAATTAGTTAAAGGCAAGTTGCAATCCAGTTTTGTTAATATACTTGATTATGCATATTATTGCAAGCATGTGAAAGAATTTTCTCTAAAATAAATAAGCCACTGTACTAGATATTTTCTTATTTTATTATAAGAAAGAAATATTTAATTGCAAAACATATCCCTTTACAGAGATTTACTTATGAACATAGTCATCCAAAAAAACTGCTATTCTAGAATTTTTTCTTTTCTTTTCTATTTTTTTTTCTTTTTTTCTTATTGCATCTCACCCACAGATTCTTTTTGTTCTTGGATTCATGCTGAAAATTCTATGACGATTTATAACCTACAAAGTTGTAAATCCTCATGGAATTTTCATTTTAAATATGTATAGCTTCTTTTTATCTGATTATTTCTAAGAATTTGTATGTATTTTCATGCATGGTTTGTTACTAATTGAACAATGTTTTCATGTGCTATTCTGGTAAGATAGGCACTTAAGTTTTAATTCACTAGAGTTTATCTATTAATCCTGTAACTTTGATCAGAATTAAGGATATCCTAACTTTTTTTAAAAAGTGTTTAGTATTCTCTTTATCCTACTAATGAATCTGAAATCCATTGAATTTGTAACATACTACACTTTATTTCTTCGATGAGAAAGTATCGATTTTAAAATTATAAACAAGAATTTTCAAATTTTGATTTTTCGATTTCTTTTTAGTCTTTATTATTTTGTTAATAATTGTTAATGCAGAAAAAAGGAAAAAAATATGTGAAGACTATCTTTCTGAAAATTAGATTAAACATTGATTTATAAAGCATGTAACTTGCAAAAGAAAAAAATATCTAAATAAACAAACTGTCACATTGTATATGTAAGTAAACAAACTTTAGTGTTGCAAATAATGTTTAAGAAAATTAATGGTAAGGTAATAATTCATTATGATGATAGAAGCATTTTTTGTAACTAGAAGTGAGTCTTTCATGTATATTATAAACAATCTTTTTCTGAAAAAATTAAAGTTCACCAGAATAACTTTAAATATATACCTGTTGGACAAACAACCCTAGCTTTTAAAGGATTAATATAACTATTTCTGTATTTAAATGTAGTTTTATTAAAATCTCATGACAGTTAAATGAACTTAAGCCTAATCAAAGTAGAAATGTGTAGTTTTATAAATTTTTGCTTAGGAAAAATAAAATTCTTTACTGAAGTTTTTGTTACACTGCTACTATTTTTAAAAAAAATATGTAATCAGCTATTTTTTCCTGTATTTGATTTTAAGTAGCTAGTACTCAAATGAAAAAATTCATATTTACAATTTTAATCAATTGTGTATTTTTGTTGCTTTAAATTTTTTAAATATAATTATGTATAAGATACTTTGATTTAAAATTTCTAAAGTGTTAAGAGTTGCTTTTTCTGAATTTATATTACAATCTTAGCCCAAAACTAGATGAAAATGTAATAAAAACAAAAGAATGGATTTGCAGCTATCATATCCTTTATGATATACCATGCAATAAATTCATTTTAATATTTATAGCATTCTAAAAGTGTTTTTTCATAACTAATGTTCTGTTATAAATATTTAGGTGAAATAGAAGCTTAATTATTATTTCTGTTTTGTCTAATGGTTTCAAACAAACATACTTAAATTTCTTAGATGATTAATTGTTAGTTATTAATTAGTAAATATTTGCTTTTCAAGAACATATTTATATATATGTATGCACATATTTGATTTGTTTCTTTATTTTAATTTGCTAGATGCTTCATATGCTACATTGATGATGGAAATACAACAAAGATGCTTCAAAGCTTATTTGATACTTTTGCGTTGGTCCGTTGGAATGTCGCTTGAAAGGCTATAGGTTAGAAATAATCTTTGGCCTTTTGGGATGGCATGCTTGCAGGCTAGATCGCATTTGAATTCTTGCTGGAAAAATTTGGATCCTTGCTAACTACTGGCCACAAGAAAAGTGAATGAAAAGAAGTGGCTATAAAAAAAATTGGCTGTCAGTAGCTACAAGGAGAAAGTAAAATTTTCTTGTTTCCATCATGTTATATTATTTTCTGGTTGCAATATGTTTATATTAGCATATTAATTTGTGCTATTCAATTTTTAAATTAATAGAATTTTAAATTTAACAAAAATTTATTGCTTGGTATTTTTAAATAAAGAAGTGCTCGTTTATAAAACTGATTTAACTGGCCAGTAATGAAATTTCCAAGTTTTGCCCGTTACGATTTGAATCATATATGCAAGAAAAGATGCACCGAATTGTGATTTTAGCCAAATGCAGAAAATTCAGCCAACAGGTAAACCAAACACCAAATGTTTGACTTATCGCAATACTCTTAAATTTAAGAATTTGAAAAATAAAAAGTTAAAATAATCTTAGGTACATATTTAACATAAAATCTTCCATATTGATAAACAAGATCTTTTTACCAAAAAAAAAAAAAAAAAAAAAAAAATCTATCCTTTGAATTGTTACTTAAGAAGAGGATAGTTTCCTCTCTGAATTAAAACAAATGAATAAAATTTTCTTTAACTCTGAAACAAATATCTTGATATCAAAGTGAAATTTTAGAGTTTTACTGTCATATATTGTTTGTTTGTCAGAAAAAAAATAAAATTATCATTTTTGGTAAATTGTCTTTGAGGTTACTTTTCAAATAAAAAATATAAAAGCATTCTCTTTTATATAAGTATAATTCTATTTCTAAATAGTTTTATTAATAAACAGTTAAAAATAGGAGTTGTTTTAAGGTCTTATAAAATAATAAAAAGTTACTTTAAGTTTTGTTAAAATATTTTTTTAAGTATTTGATCTGGCAGATATACCATATTTGGTATACTGAATTGCATTAAATTTGGCCAAGCCAAATATTTGACATGCCAAATAGTCTGATATTTGGCAGTATAGTCAGATACCAAATATTCGGTCATCTCTATATACAAACAATACTTTTTTTCTGTAAAATGAGAAATGCTGTGTTAATCAGCAAGTAATCTAGCTTAAGAAAAGTATGTGTTTATTGTTATTGTAAGTTTTTTCACATCTTCATTGATATTAATTGTATGATACTGGGCCTCCCCCCCCCCTCTCCCCGATATCATTTTCATTTTGTTATTTAAAAAAAAACAGTGTAGGTTGTATTTTTATTAATCCTGTGAATTTGTTTGTTTTTTTTACTTTCTTTTATTTAACTTGCTTTAAGTATGTAAAGCTGGGATTTTATAATTGGTTTACTACTAAATACTTTATAGCTTAAAAAAATGGCTGAATCCTAAAACAGCCGAGACACTTAGTATCTTTGAATTTGGCGAGACGATAAATGGCTTTTTCTTGTTACTGGTTCATTTCCTGAATTCTTTCCATGCCTACAGTTATTTGACAGGAATTCGGACTAATATAATTGGATTGGCTGGTTTCTTGTCTTTTGTTTGATTGACTTTCATGAAATGCTATTATTATGTCAGTCTTGTATTATTTATATTTAAAAACAAGATTGCATTATATGTGTATGACTATATTTTCTAGTTTTTTATTCATGCATTTTAAAGATATTGCTTATTCAATAAATAGTAATATAAATTTGGAAATATATGTGCGGTACAGCAGACAAATATATTGAGTGTACGCTTTTTTCGAAATAAATATTCAATGATTTAAATTGATTTGTCAATAACATTAAAAGATTGAATGACATGTTGATGTTATTGAAAGCAAATTCCTATATCAGAAATACTTTTTTCCTTGCTTAAAAATTTGCATAATAATTTTGGGTACTTCTAGGTCATCCCGTCGACCAAAAAAATATCGCCAAACTATAAGATTAAAGGCCAATAATGGATGATCGTAAATATCACATTCGATAACATTAAATAAGATTCACGTGTTTAAAATGTCAATAAGTGATTTTTATTTCGACTTTTTATTAATATTTCCATTAATATTCTACTAATTATTTGTTTTTTCGTTATTTAAAATAAAAATTATGTCAACATGTATAATTTGGCTATTAGTTTGGCAGTTTGTATAATTTGGCGAAATTGGTCGACAGGATAACCTAGAAGTACCTAATTTTGTACCATAAATATTAGAAAAAAATATTTCAAAATTTTATTGCATATTTTTGTACAAATTTATAGACATTTTAATAATTTGATACCTGTTGTGGTTAATAATTGCGGTTTTGCTCATTTTAGAAACTTCTTCGATGCGATTTTTGTGCATACAGAGATGAATTTTTCAATTTTAGTGTTGTTAGTCAATGCGTGTTTGATGAATTTCGTGGATTTTAAAGCTTGATAGACAGCAAAATTCGTACATCCAGTGATTTTTTTCCCCTTTTTTTTAATGGGCACATAGCACTCATAAGTGCTTTAGTTTAAAATTATAGAAATTGATATGTTTGATAAATATCCTAAATAAGTTTTAGAAATAAAATATATTTGTTAAATTCATGAACAGAAGTCGTAAAACTATATAACTTTGTGCAAATGTATGTGGCAAAATTTAGAAATTCCTTTTCTGTAATTTTTATTAGTAGAGTTTTCCTTAAAAGGTATTGAAATTTATTTCTGATGTTGGAAGGCAGTTTAAATAACATTATAATATCAAATCAAAACTTTAAAAATTATTAATTGTTAATTTCAATCATTGATTGCTTACTTTGCAAAATGCGTTAAAACTACCGTAAAATCCCGTTAATCCACCCTTCCCGATCAAACGCCCTCCCCCCCCCACACTTTATAAAGAATTTGAAATTTTCAAAAAATCCCGAGAAAGCACCCTCCCTCCCGATTCTCAAAGGCGATTGAGAGTGGGATGAATCATTTTGAAATAAATGAATCATGAATCTTTGATGAAATGTGCGTTTTTTCAAGATTTTTTAATTGATTTCATGCTCGTTTTGGCCTTTTTTATTAATTTTTCTTTTTTCTGCATTTTTTCGACAGAATTTACGTTTTTAAATAAAAAAAAAACCCAATTTTTTTCAAGTATTAAAATTTATGATTCATTCAACGATTCATTCATTTCATGATGATTCATTTTTGTAAATTTTGTTGAACGATCGCGAAAAAATCCCGTGTAAGCACCTCCCTGTAACTATTGTATGATATTTCGTTTCGTTTGGGGGGGGGGGGCGCGGATTAACGGTATATCTATTTGCTTGTTGCTAGCAGAGGCGAAGAAGATTAAAAGAAAACTTCACCCGGGGCAAAGTTTCAATTCGCCCCCCCCCCCTTTTCCTCTAATTTGACACTAAAGCCCCCAAAACGACATTCATAGTACAAATTTGACATCCCCTAAGTTTCTGCACCCCATGGGACTGTATACCCCCCCCCCCCCCGGGCTTTAGCACAACGCTGACAATAAGTTTATGTGACTGTTCACTGAAATAAACAATATCTGTAAATTACATAAATAAAAAATATCTCAATTTAAAGAAATTCCCATGAATGTACACAGTGTGTTTTTAAAATTCATTTCTTTTAATTTTTATGCTGATTTTTTTTAAGGAGCAAAAACATTTTTTATAGCATTTATCTAGATAGAATTTGTGTTGTTGGCGAAACAAGATTGATCTATCAGAAAATTTTCTCACTTAGAAAATAGAAAGCTTTGTAAAAATGCTGAATTCTGATTGTTCAATGTCGTTTACTATTTCTCTATTTGCAAATTCCACCAGAATATTGGACATTAGATGAAAACAACGCTTTGATGTTAGCTTGTTTAGAGAAAATCTTAAAATTTTTTAATTAATTAATTTTTAGTTTGGAACATGTGATTTTTTTTTCTTAAATAAAAATAATAAGTAAATAAATACAGGATCCTTTTTGTAAGATTCTTTAATGATAATGAGAAGCAGAAGTAAGTGAATTTTATTTGATGGTTATTGCATTTTTTTGTTTTAGAAACTGGTGCATATAAAATTCTGAACATTTAACATGAAAAAAAATTCTTAAAATCAGAAAATGGAGAGCTGCAAAATTTTAAAGATTGAAAAATATCAAGAAAAATGTTTGCATAGTGAAAATTTGTGGTAAAAGAAGTTAACGAGTTGTAAATTGTTTGTAAAATGTTTATTTTATTAAAGGAGTCATCACTGAAACTGTGCAAATCGCTAATTGTCAGCCAAAATATGTGCATTGTGATTGGGGATAATTTCAGAGTTGCTGCTCGTGGGTGCTCGGTACATGTTAAAAAATCACCAAAATCAAGTGTCTTGGCTGTTCTACGAACACGTCTAAAAATATCTATACCCGTGTGCTTCTCTCGGCAATATTTTTTTTTTTTTTTTTAGGAATTTAATATAAAGTAATAAGTGAATTTTAAAACATTTTTCTGTTAACCACTTGTTATAAAGAACCAAATATTTTTTAAGGCAAGCAGAGTTAATTATGCATCAAACCGTGTCATTAAAATATGCCAACTGGCAGTGAAACTGTAACAACAAAATATTTTAAATAATTTGAAGGCAAGAAATGAAACATAAATAAAAATAATGAGATAATTTTTATTTACAAAAATAAAGAAATAATTTTTGTATCTGTTTTTATCAATTAATAATTTACCATTAAGTAAATTGTAGTTAAACTTTAAAAAATAGTTTAAAAATTCTCAATTCATAGTTTAAGAAATAGTTTTAATTTACCTTTTCTGTTGTCATATCAGAAAAAAAGAAAGAAAAAATAACTCCTTTAATAAATTCAGCAGTTCATGCTCTCTACCAAGTTATAGTGGTGAATTTTCCATAATTAGAGTCATGCCAAATAGTGAAGAGAAGTTTTTTGATCCATCATGAATTGCCGTCTTGTAATTAGTCATGATATTTATAAATATTTTAAGTTTATATAAGAATGTTTAAAAAATATTTTTTAAAAAACTTTTATACTTATTTAGTAATAACGTTTAATTTTTAAACTAATTGAAAAGAAGTACCAAACACAGTGTGTTTTATTGACATGTTATGGATAGATATATTAATTAGTGTTATCATTATTATGCCATTTGTACAAATTGAACAATTTTCCCAAAATTTTCGACAAATTTATGTCATTTGAGCTCATAAAATAACCTGATCAAAGTGTGTAACTTATCACTTTTCCATAAGTGAAAATTTACTTATGTGTTTTTAATACATTAATCATAGTAACTGTGCTTTTATGTATTTTCATTTTGTAACTTGGATAAAAAATGATTTTTGGAGCATTATTTAAAGCTGTTTTAGTAAGAAAAAACAGTCAAAACTTTCTATTCTTTTTTATACGAAATATTTACGATTATCATTATGAACGTAAACAAAAGTTATTTGTTTATAATTTTATATCAGCTGATCGGTCTGTAGACTGTTAAAGCCCTAAAGTAGACGCTTGCGCAGTGAAGACTTGCCTTTGATTGGTTGGCATAAGGATTTATCTGTAACCAGTGAAAACGCTCTTAGGTTAGGTTTTGGGTAAGCTAAGGTTTTTTAGGTAGTTAGAGCGGCCCGTGAAAACGCACCTTTAGCCAGCCAGCAACCCTCTTAGGTCTGGCTAACGACAAAATAAGGCGTCACTAAGTAGGCTATCATAAATAAAAATCAATTGGCAATCGCTTAAAATTTATTGTTAACTCGTTTGAAAAAAAAAAAAAGATTATTGAGAAATAGTCAAATTATTATGATGCAATTTTGTATAAAGTAATACATCCACTATTTTTGGGGCCCCTCCGGGGCCCCCTTAGGCTGGGGGCCCTCGGCGATCGCCGACCTGCCGACCTGGCCAGTCCGGGCCTGAGCGGCGCAGCCAAGTACAAGTACACGAACAGTGGCTAGGCAGGTGGATACCTCACAGTCCATGACTTGGAGGGTACTGAAGGATGAATATTTGCTCCCGTTTCATGTGCAACGAGTCCAGAAACTGTCTCCAGGGGATTATCCAAATCGTATTGAATTCGCCCGCTGGTTTCTGCAGCAGAACGCGCTAAATCCACATTTTGGACGAACTGTGCTTTTCACCGATGAATGTACCTTCACACGTGAAGGTACATTTAACACACACAATGCACATGTATGGGCGGATGTCAATCCACATGCTCATCAGAGCCGCTTTTCCATCAATGTTTGGGCAGGAATCCTGGGAGACCACCTAATCGGACCGTACCTTCTTCCTGAACGCCTCAACGGTAAAACATACCTCACATTTCTGCAACATGTGCTGCCAGACCTGTTAAACGTTGTTCCTCCACGCATCCGGCGGGTCATGTGGTTCCAGCACGATGGAGCGCCAGCCCATTACGTACGAGACGTCCGCAACTATCTGGACATCACATTTCCGAACAGATGGATTGGTCGAGGTGGTCCTGTTGCTTGGCCTGCTCGCTCGCCAGATTTTTCACCCCTCGATTTCTTTTTTTGGGGACAATTGAAGGCTCTTATGTATGAGACACCCATTGAATCCCCCGAGGAACTGGTCGCCAGACTTTCCGCCGCTGTAGGGGAAGTGCTCGAAAAGCCTATGTTTTCGCGAATGTTCGCCGTGCATAACCTCTGGTGGTCACAATTTTGAACATTTATTGTAATTACATGTTAATAAATATGCTTTGGTAACATAATCTGGTGGTCACAATTTTGAACATTTATTGTAATTACATGTTAATAAATATGCTTTGGTAACATAATCCTAATTTGTGTCTTTTTACCTCGTATCACAGCACACAATGTGTGGACATGGTAAACCGAACTGTGCTCAGGAGTAGAAATTTCAAACCCCTCTCCCCAGAAACTTAACCACGTCTAACGATTCAGATTTTGGGCTGAAAATTTAAGTCTAAGCTTTAGAAAGCATTTAATGAGACACAAAAAATAACGGTATAAAATAGTTGTTCGTTACTCCAAAGTCTAAAGCGCCCTCTATCGGAATTTTTTGAAACTTTTCTTTAAAATTTATTTTCAAGAATATACTGACATAAAGAATAATTTTAGCAAAACGCGGCAGTAGTTAGAGCCTAATCTACGACACAAAGATCGGGAATAACTGATTTTTGTTCTGGGGGGAGAAGGGTTTCAAATTTCAAATTTCAGTTTACGCTACTTAACTACTCGTTAGGACTCAGATTTTTAGATCAAAATTTAAGTTTAAGTCTAAGCTTTCGAAATCATTTAAAGAAATACAAAAAATAACGTTAAAAAATAGTTGTTTGTTACTCCAAAGTCTAAAGCGCCCCCTATCGGCATTTTTTGAAATTGAACTTTAAAATTTTATTTCAAGAAAATACTGGCATAAAGAAATTTTTTTGCAAAAACCGCAAACGAATCGACCAATTTTTCCATTTTTTATAATCATTTGAAATTTCGGACCCTAAACTTTAATGCCCCCTATCTCCTTGGGAATAGGGGTCTGGGACCTTTAGTCTCCTATTTAATATTATTTGTCTTTAAGTGTACTATAACCCCTTAAAGTTCTGCCCATCTTTTATGAATCACCCTGTATATGCATAGTCCCATACATCTAATTTAATAGTATAGATTTATGCAACAAAAATAACAATAATTTTATAACTTTTTTTATTGTTGTTTAATGATGGTTAATTTGTTTTTCATGGAATGCCAGCAGAGATATTTGCAATTGTAAGACCTACAACTGATTTATAAGATTTAATTTAAGATGTTAATAGCAGCTATATTTGCTTTATTATTGACGAAATCACAGTGATTGATACACCATAGACGTTTTGCATTAGGCAGGTGCTTCAATAGTTGTGAAAAATTGATAATGTTTTATATCTGCCTGATAGAAGCAGAGGTGTAGTCGTAAAAATAACAGGGGATATACGCTCTAAGCAGAGAGAGGGTTCCGGCTTTTTGGATACCGGTATTTTAATAGAGAAAAGTATGTTTTGTTTAATTAAAACATTCTGGGGATTTAAAACAACAACATTATCTTTAAAATTTTACTGGTGTGCAAAAAGATATACATGCAAAATTCTGTTGAGATTAAATGTTTATTTTATTTTTGTTCATTTATTTATTTATTTTGTAAATGGGGAATTTTTTCAAAAAAAAAATGTTTGATTTTGGGAAAAAATTGAGTTTAAATGTGTTAATTGTTTTTTATAACGGGAAACTGAAAATTGAAAAATTACGTTGGGGACTTTTTCTGAAAAAAGTCATGATTTGGGGAAAATTTTACAAATTTTGGGGAAATTGGAAATTGGCTTTTGATAATTTGGCAACACTGGAAATGACGCTACGCGCGCGCCTCGGCGCTTTTTTGTCATTCCTGTGGCGCGGCGCACATTGAGACGCAGCTGCCACGCGCAGTTGAAGCGACATTGCTCGGGAAAAAACTACGCGGGGCAGGGTGTGCGCATATTACGACTCAGTTTTCCGTCACGTTCGCTTGCTGACGTACGCGTGTGAAACAAGTTTCGTTTTGCATTTTATATACAAGAAACAACTATTTCTTTCTTAGGATTTTTTAAATATTATTTTGTGAATTGTTACCTTCAATACAATTTTTAATTCTAAAAATATAGTTAAAGTGTAATCTACCTTTCTTTGATGTAATAATTTTCTTTTAAAGTATTAAAAATGTATTCATTATTTATTCTCATACCGAAAAAAAAATGAAACTATTCATGATAGATAAAATAACAAATATTAAATGTGTTATTAATGGATCCCTCCAAAATTTTTAGTTTATAAAAAAAAATAACCAATAAAAAGTATTTTTTTTTTCTTTAACACTCTTTTTCATGTTTCTTATAGAAAATAATGTTTCACACCATTACTGTTTTCGTTGAAAATTTTAATAAATGAGCTAAATTGGTGGTTTTATTTAATTTATATCTTCTTTATTTTCTTGCAAAAAATGCATGTTTTAATTTTGATCTGCTGCAAAATAAAAAAAAAAAAAATATTTTTTAATTGTTTACCATAATGCGTTAAGAATATATTTTTTTAAACAGCTCGTTATAATTTATTTAATATGAGTAATAAAATATTTAATATTAAGTCAGATTTTTTTTTAATCATTACTTTGAAAAATAGAATATAAAATTTAATTTCATGTAATAAAAACCATTTGCAAAGTTTCGATTAATTTTAAAGTTTTAGAACCAGTTTCCATTACTGGAATGTTGGTCAACTTTCAGTAATGTTTATAGTACAACTGATATGCTAAGTAATAAAATTTAATATTTTAATCATACTTACCATAATGTATTAAGGATAATTTTTTAGTTTTTTTTTTTTTTTCTTTTTTTTTTTTTTGCTAGCCAGGTTTCAGTGATATAAACATATACATATCACTGGCACCCAAGTAACCGTAAAGTACCCCCTCCCCCCTCCCTATAATTAGTTATTTTCAATAAATTTCATGTTATTCTTAAATTTTTATATTGAACAAGATTTTTTGAAAATAATTATTACTCTAAAAAATAAAACAGAAAACTTAATTTTATATAATAGCCATTTTACAAAATTTCATATTATTTTTCTCAGGTAAATGAAAAGAACTCCCCCCCCCCTCCCTATAATTAGTTATTTTCAATAAATTTCATGTTATTCCTAAATTTTTATTTTGAACAAGATTTTTTAAAATAATTATTACACTAAAAAAATAAAACAGAAAACTTAATTTTATATAATAGTCATTTACAAAATTTCATAGTATTTTTCTCGTGTAAATGAAAAGAACTCCCCCCCCCCCACCTATAAATAGCTATTTTTAATAAACTTCTTGTTATCCATAGAAATTTTTACTCCACAAAATTAATCTACTTTTTTTTTTTTTTTATTTAACAAGATTTTTTGAAAATAATTATTACTCTGAAAGAAAAAAAAAAAAAAAAAAACAGAAAACGTAATTTTATATAATATTAGCCATTTACAAAATTTGGCCCTGAAATAATCTTCATGGTATCATACAAAACGGGAAAAGCGCGAACAGCTTCAATAATTTTTTCTTCCATTTTCATCAAACACGTGAAACACTCGCACTCGAAATGCTGGAAACTGTGTTCGAAATACAAGTGGCAGGCAGGACCTGCGTCAGAAAAACTGCGCGTGACTCAATATGCGCTCTTCTATTCATTTCAATGCTTTACAAAATCGCGTGACGTGGGAACCTGCCCCGCGCTTGTTGACTGCATCTCAATGTGCGCCTTGGTTAGTGTGTCAGTGTCATTCCTGTTTTGCTTTGCAGAGCATTGAGATGACCGGAGCGGGCAAACACCAAGTCTTTCAAGCTGCATACTGATCCTATCATGGATATTGTAAGTATACTGTACATTTTATGTGTGCATTGAATTTTTAGTTTAAAAGTGATACAGATATATATATATATATATAGAGAGAGAGAGAGAGAGAGAAAGAAAGAAAGAAAGGCAGTAGTTATTTGGGCGAATTACGCATTGCGTCCCTGTGACAGCGCAGTAGTTAGTCTTACGCCCACGCTTAGTTCGGCCAAACTTAAGTATCGCTACATATTTTTGTCCAAGTTTGACAAAAACAGCATATCTACTAATCGCAAAAAATACTAAATCCGTCAATTTTGACACTCTTGCTATATTTTCAGTAAAAGAGAATCTTCATTAATTTTCTACACATGTCACGCCTAGGCTTAGCATGTTCAATCTTTTTCCATCTATAGCATAAATGCCGGTATGAAGGTTAAATGTATTTTTTATTTAAATCTAAATCCTGATAGGAAATAAATCTACTTCATTTTTATCGTTTTTAATTTTTTTATTCTAATCTTTCGTGATTATAATAAATTTTGCTATTTTGTCTTTGTAAATCTGATGTGCGAGTCCAGGACAAAATCCCCATATGTTTTTATAATTGTAAGACTATCTTACAAAACATAATTTTGCCGATAAAGATTTTAATAAAAGTAAAATTAGTCCAACTGAAAATTTTGCGTATGTTGAAGTTTTATTTTTATATAAAAAGAAAAATAATTTCATTCATAAGTAACATTAGACAATGCAGAGTCGAACGGAAACGCAACCAAAATCTCAGAATTTAATCGAATTTGCAAATATAATTTTGCCTTGCAAGATGTATAATAATAATAATAATAGAAACTTGATATATAATGCATTTTTTGTAAAAGAAACTTGGTCAAAATAGAGCTTTTATTCAGCAAAGATGGTATTTGTCCGGTGGGGATTGGGGATTTTTTCTGCGGGTATTATGTCCGCAACCCCAAATGTGTTATTGCTGTGTTTACAAACTAGTTGAAAAATATTTTTAATCAGTCTATTTAATATTCTTTATTTTCATATGAATGCAAATGTTTTTATGACTTACTATTTGTGAAGTAAATATAGTTAATTAGTGTAATTGCATATCAGGGATGCCACTGGACTTGAAAAATCCTGGGTCCCCGGGACTTCTAAAATACTGGGTCCCTTTCTACCAAAAGTGGTTCCCCACTAATAAGTCTTAATTTCAGATGCAGAAATTGAACTTGTTAATTTGCAAAAGAAAAATGCAATGTGTTAATTGTTTTAATGATAATTAAGCTAATGTTATATATTTTTTAAATATTAAGAGTAATTTTCTTTACATGTTTTAAAATAAATGCGAAAGATACACATTTAACTATAAAATATTTTACATTTGAATGTAGAAGATAACAAGTATCACTATTATATACATTTCTTTTTAAAACAAGTTAGAAATTGCACGTGAAGCGTAGCAAATGAGGTGCATTCATACGATAACGAAGTTTTTAAATATTCAGATCTTGCTGGTATAATAGAGCATACTTTGGATACAGTATAGTGGCCGAAATCTGCAATAATTTTTATTATACTTGCAATACTACCCAAACAATGTTTCCCCATATAACATTTAATGGAATACATTTGTGTCGCCCTGTAACTTAATAATATTCTTTGCATCAGATTGTACAAAATGTATATTTTAGTACATACTTCATTGATTCATGTCAATTCTATTATGTTCAAATGAGTGTAACACCATTAAAAAAATGCATTTGAAATTTTTTCCCCATTGATCGTAATGTAACGGAATACTTTTGATTGTCTCTGTAATTGATCTATCCATCAGATTTTCATAAAATTTGAAATGACTCGACAAAATTATGTAATTATACGTTTTAAATTTCAAACGATTCGTTTGGGTAGTTTTTGTGTTATATGTGGACAGATGGACAGACTGAGCAACAATAGGTGCTACGTATTTACATAATTACGAAAGCACCTAAAAAGGCAAAGATTGATTTATTGAAAGACATTTTTGCTGAAAAAAAAAAAAAACTTGAGTTAAGTGATGACTTTTTGTTCAGTGAATAAGTGTTTTCCTGAGTTACATTTTACTCAGAAAGACTTGGAACAATCAAAGACGGATTGTGAAGCAGGAAATTGTTTTTGGAGCAGCAAAAATAGATAAGTAAATAAATAAAAATAATTTTGAAGCAAAAAAATTACTTTTTGGAACAGGAGCTATTTTTCTGCGTTTCTGTCGAAGATTTTTTGCATATTTTACGTGCTATAGCACGTCTGCGGCATCCCTGCATATGTATTCATTATGTCATTAGAAAAATAAATTCAGTGATACTTAGTATGATAAACTTATGGGCCCCAGAGTTGCATAATATAAACGTGCACGGCATGTGTGGCAAAAATAATGCAAGATTCAGAATTTTGCAGATAATTTTAGGAAAATAAAAAACAATTTTTTTTTTAAAATACCAAAATTTAAAAAATATTCCCTTGATATTATGTACATTTACTGATAGTGCACAATTAAATGCAAGGCTAATTTTCAAATTTTAATAAAATGTAAGGCTTGATGATGAAAATATTAAAAAATTCATCAGTCTGAAAGTTTTGACACCAAAGATCGCAAATTTTGACAAACGAAAATAAGTTTCAGCAATTGTACACAGGAAAAAAAATTAAATTTTATTATCACAAAAAAAAACTTAATAGGAGGGCCTTGCGGGGGGAGGGGGGAAATAAAAGCTAATTTCAATAAAGTATTGCATAAATAACGATAAAAAAATCTTTTAATTTCATCCATTAATCAAAAAAAAAAAAAAAAAAAACCTGCGGAGTTTGCCCGTGTCATAGTAATACAACAGGTAATTTTATTAAACATTAAATACATTTGCAGAAAGTTTTTCATCAAATATTTACATGCACAGAAAATTTTGTTTTATACAAATCTGATGGGGCCCCATCCGAAAAACACTATGGCTTTTTCATGTTAATTCTTAGTAAATACTACTTTAAGCTGCTATCCTACCAGCTTTTGACACTATTTAAAATTAAGGAACAGATGTAGCATTCGCCCGGAATTTGCGATTTTGTTTCTTTGTTGATCACTTGACTACTTTATACTTAATTTTTGAACAATTCAGAAATTAAATGTAAACAACAGCAATTTTTTTAACTGAAAATCAGCATTCCAAACATTTGTAAAAAAGAAAAAAAAAATAGCGGAAAGCAGAGAAGGAATTTATAATTAGCAAATGGTAAATACATAAATTTTAAAACAGTTAAATAAGCCAAATATTCATTTTCAAATATATATATTCCGAAATTACAGTAAAAAATGCTTCAGAGTTTATACATTAAAAAAAATAAATGAATAAATAGAAATTAGGGATGCACCGAATAGTGATTTTGGCCGAATGCCGAATATTCGGCTAGCCGAATAGTAATTGTTGGGCCGAATACCGAATATTCGGCTTTCCAAATATTTTTATATCTCAAAGTTTAAAGGTATTAAAATATTACTTTTGAAAACAATTTTACATAATATTTAATAAAAGAAACTTACGTTTTGCATATCTTTACACTTAAGAGCTTTTTATAAGAACATTTAATATTAAAATAAATCTGCTTGAGTTATTTAAGAAGCACAAATATAAGTGTTTTTTATTTAATAAAATTTTAAATTTCATGATTTCCTCTACGAATTCAAACATTTTAAAATCAAAGAGAAATAATGAAAAAATGGTCAAAGAAAAACATTACAGTCCCATAATTCTCCTTTTTAAATAACTCAAAGCAGATTTTTCCAATATAAAGTACAAATACTTTCAACTTAATTCCGAATAAAGTAGCGATGCACAACCTTTTTGCCAGAAAATCATTTGACACCAGAATATTTCAAAAGTGACGTTTGTCTTCTCTCAGAGCAAAGTTTGTTATTATTATAAGGAAAATTATTCTGCATAAAATTACTGGTATCAGTTTGGCCCGCGGGCCACAGGTTGTGCACCCCTAGAATAAAGGAATGTATAGCTCATAGTTCTTTTTTATGAATGGTGGCATTTTCTCATCCTTCCCATCATGTAATACTTTACAAAAATCAAAATATGCAAGTTAAAAATATAGTTATGGTATCTTATTCATTGTTAATGCAACAAAAGAAAACCAAAGTTTGATCTAGAGTTTGATAAAGTACAATGTACTTATGACAAGATTATAGTTTCATGAACAAAAATTGTCTGCTTTGATAGCTATTACTAATCTCAAAAGTTTTTCTTTCTTGTTTAAGAACTTTTATTTCGGAAAAGCAAGAAACAAATTATTTACTAAACAAAATTTAGGAACTTGCATCTACACATTTATTCCGAAGGAAAATCCTAATAAATCACCATTTTAATCCTTCTCATGGTTAATTTTCTTAAATTATACTTTACTAACAGCAAATAAATAATTTAAAAACATTCTCTTTTATTTAAATATGATTTTCTAATTATTTTAAATATATTTATAAATTAACAGTTAAAAGTAAAAATTGTGAAAAGTTTTTAAAAATGTATTTAAAAAGGTTTTATTAAGTATTGGATTCGGCTGAATAGTTTGATATTCAGCTTAACTGAATAGTTTCATATTCAGCCTAACTGAATATTCGGTAACATGGCCGAATACCAAATAGATACTGAATATTCGGTGCATCCCTAATAGAAATACAGAAATTCGAAATCGGCAAAAGAAACAAAATGGTGGATTCTGGGCGAATACTACATGATGGCCAAAATTAAATCTGCCTAGAGTTTTATAAAATATTCCGACTGAAGTCGTGCATATTTTTCAATCAGTCAAAAGGAGTCACTTCTATCAATTAATTAAAACAGATATTAAAATTTTCTGATGTATATATTTTTTTCATATATAGGGGAGAGAAGGGTTAGTGTGGACAAGGGGTTAGTGTAGACATTCAAAAAATTTAAATGTGAAAAAATTACTTAAATTTCAGACTTGCCAAGTCTCCAGATTTTTAATAATTTTCTGATCTCCCGCTTATCTACTAATTCTGCAAATTTTTCCCGGTTTTCTACGATCAGGGCTTGAAATTCAATTTTTCGAAGGAGGGGAGTCTCCCTACCAACATTTACAAATGGAGGGTAGTTTAGCTGTTTGGGAAGGAGAAAAAATTTTTTAAACCCACTAATATTTTATGTTCTATTTAAAGAATTACCAGAACACAGACATGACAAAATATCACTGAAGCAATTTTTATCAACAATTCAGAATAATTATACAAAATGTGTAAAAAAAAAAAAAAAAAACTTTTATACTGTCTAGTTTTTACCAGTGGTAAATCTTTTCCCGGTGCTAATTATTTTTGTTGCAGGTCTAATTGTTTTAACAATAATTAATGCTAATTATTGTTTCAAAAATAATTAAAACTTCTAATTTGATAAATTTATATTTATGATCAGGGGTGCAAAAATTTCTTGAAAATCTAGGAGCCAGCTCAACAGGGTTGTTAAATACCCGGGTTTTTTCAGAAAAAACCCAACCCACTGGGTTTTTTCAGGGTTTTTGGGGTTTTATCAGGGTTTTTTGGGTTTTATCAGGGTTTTTTCAGGTTTTGGGGGATTATGGGAGGTGGTTCAGAATGCTTGAAAAAAAAAAGTACTTATTACTAAATTTAAAGTAGCTAATTGATTACAAATATATATAAATCAATGACAGTAATCAAAATTATGCTTTGTTTTTAGATAAATTTATTATTAGTAATAATTTATAAAGTATTTTTTATTATTAATAAATAATAGAATAAGCCAAGTAATTCTACATGTCTACATGATTAAATTAGGATTCTAAGCATATATGGTATTTTGTTATGAGTTTCTATTGTATAACATAGAACGGATTACACACCAAAGTATTTTTTTACTGGAAAAGAATTTGTTTGTGTTACTTATACATGCTACAGAGATTAACTAACAATTATTTCTTTTAAAAATTGTAATGGTATAATTAGGACATTTCTTTTCTTTGAGGTGGGGGGTGATGGTTATAAACTTTATGAGTGTGTACTGATATTAAGAAATATATTACAATATATTATATAATGTGTAATATAAATACATTATATATGTAATTTAAAGTTGAAATTTTGAAAAAACCCACTTGGGTTTTTTCCTGGGTTTTTTCAAGTGGGTTTTTTCAGAAAAAACCCACCCGGGTTTTTTGGGCTGGGCAAAATCATAACAACCCTGCAGCTCAAAAATCTAGGAGCCAGTTACTATCGATAACCCCGGTAGCAGAAAGTTCGAGATGGGAGACAGACGTCGCAGATTTTCATTTCTCTTTTGCAGATTATTTTTCCATTGAACCTTTATTTTGCTTTATATTATGTTTAGCTCTTTATTACTTAATACAAAAACTTCAGATTATTAATAAAAATACTAGAGATAAGTTCTTTGATTAATTAATGCTTTAATTGTAAAATACTTTATCTGCAGATTATTTTATGCCCCTGAAGTATCTGTCGCAGACACTTGCAAAACTTTCTGCTACTGGATCGATAACAAATTTATAAAACAAAATTCGGTATAAGTTAATAATGGTAAATACAAATTACTCCTTTTAATTAAATTTATTTGACAGATAAAAAAATTTCTTGTATAAAATTGTAAAATTATACAAATATAAAAAAAATTGGAAATGCTGATAAAAAAAAGAATATAATAATTATCACTAATAATAAAAAATAATTTTAAATGACATTTCCTTAGAGTCAATTACTGGCACATTTAACCTATAAATCAGTCCGATGTAGCATATTGTTTGTCCTCATTTGCAGCTAAATTTTTATGGGATTTATGGCCGCTCAGATGCCTTGTTGTTTTTGATGAAAAGTACCAGCGTTCAACCGCTTTTGTTGGGTCAAATGCTTCTACAGAAGGCCCATTTAAATTTATTAATAGTAAATCATTTAAATTTTCAGACGTTAATGTAGAGCGAAACTTATTCTTGATGAAATTCATAGTACTGAATCCTCGCTCACAGGATGCAGTTGCCACAGGTATGACAGACACAATTTGCATTAATTTTGATAAATGTGGAAATCTTGAATCATTTTTCATAGACTTGATCAAAAGTTCACTAAATTTCATATCTTTGCACAGTACCTTAAATTCGTACCATTCATCAAGAACAAGACTTTCAACTGTTTCCAAATCAATATTCGATGAGATAAAATATTTTTGGAAATGATTTATCAATAATTTAATTTCTTTTGTTCCAAAATTTTGAAGTTCTTTTCCACTGGGCCAGGAAAATGTATCGAATATTTTGGTGCACATTTCTATACTATTTTCATCAATAGTGAACCTCTGGTTGATATATTTTGAGGCATCATCAATAAGCTTCTTTTTAGTATTTTCTATCTGAACTTTAGTTGACTCACAAAATCCAGATAGTTCTATTTCTTTAAATTTGCCTTCAAGAGATGTATTTTTGACAAATATATCTTCATAATGTCCAGGTACGGTTGATAATAAACTTAAATCTTCAACAGTTTTCTTAACAAATGACTGAACGCTGGAAATGACAATGTCTTCTTTCTGGAAAATGAGACAATTTTTTTACAATTATCAAAAAATCTAACAAAAAATGTGTTATTTGGATAAATTTAAAACATTTCAAGTGCTTTAACAGACCTTTAGCTTCTGCAGAAGCATTGCCCTTTTCATTAGCAGCAATTGTTTCCAGGTGAATTATGATTGATTTCCAATCCCTGACAAGAGCAGTTAAAGCACCTACTTTGCTGGCAACCCATCTAACATTATGGAGATATTGAAGTTTCAAAATCTCTTCCTCTAAAACTGCTGAAATCTTTTTCAGTTCTCTCATTCGTTTACTTGACGAATTATAAAATTTATATAGTTTTTTTAGCACACAATTGATTACATCAATACTTTTTATGTCTTTTACGACATCCAGAATACTTAAATGCAACCTATGTGCAACACAATGAATCCCAATTAAATGGTTAAGATTTCGTCTAACTTTTTGGACAAATCCATTTTCAACTCCAATCATAGTTGCAACTCCATCTGTTCCAATTCCGATAAGCTGATTGTTATACAGTAGTTCTGCAATACCAAGATTATTTAATTCATCTTTGACAGTTTCAAAGTATCCATCAGCAGTTGCTGAATCTAGAGGAATGATAGATAAAAATCTGTCTTGCACCGCATAATTTTTAACGTATCGAAGATACAGCAAAATATTTTCAACGCTACCTTTGTCAGTTGAGGCATCTAGCAAAAGGCTAATATTTATTTTTTATTTCAGAAATAATTTCTTTTCGAATAACTTCTGCAATGTGGGAAACAAATAATGCACATTGTGTTAGATTATTATACTCTGTTCTCATTTCTACACCCAATTTTTTTACCAATTCTAGGATGCTTTCAATGTCTGAAAACGGCTTATTATTTTTGGCAATATAATATGCACAGATGAAAATGTTTTTCAGGTGGTTTAGCATATTTTCATCACACTTCTTCAAACATGTTGCAAAAGGTGTCGTTTCCGGCGAATTTAAAGCTTTTTCAGCATCTGCGCATTTTTTATGTTGGAACAATTTATCGTGTTTCTTGAAAGTTTCCAATTTGAAGGGAACACTACATCCACTTACAACTTTTGAATTGCAATCGGCGATATCGGGAAATAAATTACAAGTTCTGCATTTGGCTATACCAGTATTCGCATCATACTCCAGCCAAGGTAGTATGTTGCACCATTCTTCTTTAAACTTTCGTTTCTGCGCATTCTTTTCAAGTGATACATCCACATTTTTCGATGAAATTGGAAAATTTTCCAAATTTTTTGTCGGCACTTCAGAATAAGTTTGTTTATCAAATCTGTCATTTGAAAAAAAATTGGTTAAACGCATTTGTTTAACAATTTTAGCTTCATTACTATTTGATTCTGCTGAACGCTTCATTTTTTATCAATAGTACGAAACATGCAGCACATGGTTTTATCGCTACTAAGCATCCAAACATGCCTGTATTCCGGAGAACAGCGCCCGACCGAATACAATTGCGCATGCGCATTACTGCGTTCAACATACGAACAGCGCACAGCTTCTCAACTTATTTTCCCGGCAAAACTATCGGCAGGGCGAAGCAAGCCTCCATCCGACCAATCATGGCGGAAGCCGTGTTGTTGGTAAATAATGTTATGCGATCTTCCCGATAGCGATTTGCAATGTCTTAATTTTCCCAACATTTCTGTAAATATCGGTCCGATTCAGTAAAAGAGAACTTTGTTTTTTTTTCCTTTTCACATGGGGAAAAAAAAAAAAAAAAAAAACATAACTATTTAAGATTATAAATACGATTTTTTTTCGTCAGAAATATCTAGGCGCCAGTGTCGAAAATTTAGTCGCCCGGGCGACCTGGCGCCCGGTATTTTTGCACCCCTGTTTATGATTGTTATAATTGAAACCATTATTATTTTCTGTATATTAAATGTACAAGATACAAATTTAATTATAAAATGTTTATTTGAGTGTAGAAGATAAGTATCACTATTGTTCGCATTTCTTTTAAAATGGGACAAGTCAAATTTATTGAAAAATATTTTTTCTTAAAGAATGAATACTTTCGTTAAGTAAAGGGGTGCTGTTTGTTTAATGAATGGCTACTTTCAGGAATGGCATTAACTCAGAGTTGGAGCTGCCAGAAACTGATTTTAGAACAGCAAAGAAATATATTTAAAAAAAATTGAAACAAGAAAATTAACTTATTTAACAGAAAAATGCACTCCTGGCAATATTTTTTTGGGGAGGCCGGGGTGAGAGGTTCTCTTTGTCGGAATTTGCATATTTTAGCTATCTTTTAAAGAAATTTGTCTTTTTTTTACAATCATTTCAGGAAAATCTGCCGTTTTTTCGGGAGTTTGACGAAAATTGCCGTTTTTTCGCAAATCTTCTGAGGAAATTTGCCGTTTTTTCGCGATCTTTTGATGAAATCTGCTGTTTTATCGGGATTTTTTGACGAAAGTTGCCATTTTTCGCGATTTTTTGTCGTTTATCAGGTTGGCACGGTTTAAACCAATTGGTTTTAACCATGGTTTAAACCAAATGGTTTTTTTAGAAGAAATCTAATGACATTTTCTTTTTTTTTTTTTCTTTATAATTTACGTGTTTCAAATTATTGGACATAAATAATTTCTACTTTTAACACTTTATTTCAGTAATAAGTATTATATATAGTGGGTTTAGGTCTTTTTTTATGCATAGGATTAAACCAATTGTTTTTTTCTATAAAAAAAAGCAATTCTTTTTTAGAAGAAATCTAATGACATTTTCTTGTTTCTTTATAATTTACAAGTTTCAGATTATTAGATATAAATAATTTCAATTGTTTTTTAGGAGAAATCTAATGACATTTTCTTTCTTTATAATTTACGGGTTTCAGATTATTGGATATAAATAATTTCTACTTTTAACACCTTATTTCAGCAATAAGCATTAGATATATTGGGTTTACGTCATTTTTTATGCATAGGATTAAAATCAGTACACATTGGTGAACATATCTATTGCTCTAAAGAAAAACTTCAAACATGTAAATTGATCAAAGATAAAATAGATTCAATATTTAGTACAAAATATTTTAATTTTTTTAATAATGCAGATTATTTAATGCAATTAATAATGTAACACAATGATCTTTTAAGATTTTGCACAAGCTGTAAAAGAAGTTTTTCTTTGGGAGATTATCTTGATGAGTTAAAAGAAAGACTGGTTGCTAGTTATAGCATTTTTATAATAATTTTTTTCCTTTTGCTATCTTCTGAATTTAATGACTAAAAATGTTAACTTCAAATTGTCACTCAGAAGTCAGAAAGAAAAAATCCTAAGAAGTATTTGTAATTTATTATTTGAATAATTTTGGAAAAGAATATTTATCAAACTATATCCAAATGTTTATTATTAGTAATCAAAAGATTGTTTATAAAAATTTACAGGGCTTCAATGGTTCACGGTGTAGAACAGTTAACTTTCAACATAAGGCTGTTTGCTAAAACTGTTTAAATTGAAAAAATGATTTTTTTCAATTTTCAGCATAAATTCACAAAATTATTAAATTTAAATTATTTTAAATGCAGTTACACTGCTTATAAACCAATAATGTCTGTTTTTATCAGTAAATATGCATGTATTATCTAATAAGAAAGGATGTTTTAAAAAAAACCTGGTTTAAACCAAAAAAACCGGTTTTTTGGTTTTTTCGAAAAAACCTGGTTTTTTTCCAACCCTGTCGTTTATAGTGAATATTGTCAAAATTTGTTGTTTTTCGCGATTTTTGGACGAAATTTGATGTTTTTCATGGACTTTTTTGACGAAAACTACCGTTTCACTACTGCCATTTTTCGTGATCTTTTGGAGAAATTTGTAATTTATAGTAACATTTGTTGAAATTTGTTGTTTTTCGTGATTTTTGGACGAAATTTGACGTTTTTCATAGACTTTTCTGACGAAAACTATCGTTCTTTCGCGAATCTGTTGACGAAATTTGCGGGAAATTAGGTGTTTTTTAACAATAGTTGCCGTTTTTTCGCAAACCTGTATGAAATCACGCGTCCTGTGGGACACATATTAGCTGTTTTTTTATGTGCCATCTCCAATTTTTTGCGTAATTTACGTGCTGTAGCGCATCCGTGGGATCACGGTTTCATAATTTTTTTAATTAAATGCGTTAAGTTTAATTTTTTTTAATTTAAATTTTTTATTTATTGAAAATTCTGAACACAATCACCTTTTTTACGCCGTGGAAAATTGAACGAAACTCGTCAATCTATTCCAGGAAAATTGTCAATCGGTCGCGGAAAAAATCGTGATTTTCAATGATTTTTCGCGGTAAGAAAACTAGCAAAATGTGTCGATCAGTCGTAGGAAAATATCACAAACTTCGCAAAACGGTCGTGGAAGTTGATCACAGTTTGAAAATGTAAAATGTTTTGGACGAGAGCCTCCCGTCCACGCTATTCTTTTGGGCGGGATTTCAAAATTTTGGGTGCGAATCCCGCCCTGAAATTCAAGCCCTGTACGATGTATGAAAATTTTGTCATCTTTGTTTCCCGTTATTATATAAAATAGAACCAGCCAACCAATTTATCATAACGAAGGAAGCCAGAAAACCATTTCTCTTCTGTGATTGGTTAGTGGGTTTGATGTCACATCCTGAGAAGGTGTGGTTACGGTGCAACTGCCCAATAAACGTGAAGTCACGGGTTTCAATAGATAAATAGTATAAGCTATTGTTATGACCAGGGGTGGGGAATTTTTCCATATTCTTACCAGCCAAGGAATTATTTCACCAGCCCGAAAGATGCAACACACACGCCATTGAAAATAGTTATGACAAAATCGCACACGATTACAGACAAAATTACTATTAATACAATGCACTTTCATAATTATTTTTTCTATAATATTAGGAATTATACATAACAGAGGTAAGATTAATATTAGATAGAACTTAATGCCATACTTACACTGTAATAATTTGGAAAGTTAAAATATCTAGATTAAAAAAGTGTTTCTGATAATGTGCCTATTGCCCACAGTTTTTCAAAAACTAAAAATGCACTCGCCTTGTGAGAAAATCCACTCGCCAATGGCGAGCAAAATGATGTATTTCCCCACCCCTGGTTATGACTGTGTTAGCTGCTATTTTGAATATTGTCGATCGCATGGAGCAAAATCGCGTTTAATTTTTTATTTCGTGATGTTTTACAATTTTTCTATGAATTCGTAAATATGGCATCAAAAAAGAAATAGGGACAAGTCCGATATCCACTCTTCCCAAGAAATATGATGCGTCTTATCAGTCTTCGTTTACCGAAGAATTTGAACATATCGTGCCGTCATTAGAAGGAAGTTTATACGCTAGATGTTCTTTTGATTTTAAAATTTCGCATGGTGGCAGAGCTGATGTTGTAAAGCATATTGGAACAAAAAAGCAGGTTGGCAAGTCTGAAATTTACACAAAATGACAACAATACTCCATACTAAGCAAAAATTTAGTTGCAAACAGGGTTGCAAAAAACTGGGGTTTTTTAAATAAAAAAACCCAACCTAGGTGGGATTTTTTGGGTTTTATTGGCCTTTATTGTGTTTTTTCGGATTTTTTGGGTTTTTGTTTAAGAGGTGATGGCAGGGGAAGTCTCTTATTTCTAGAAAGTATGTATTATATTTAAAAATCTTTTGATATTTTTATTAATTTAGGCTATCATGTAGCAGGGCTTGAAATTCAATTTTCCAGAGGAGAGGGGAGTCTCCCTCCCAACATTTATAAATGGAGGGGAGCAGGGTTCATTGATTTAAATCGGCTTGATTTTAATCATGATTTAAATCACGATTTAAATCAACTGATTTTTTAAAAAAAATCATTGATTTAAATCAGTTTTTCTTTTAAGTTATTTTTTTATAAATTTCAGATGAAACAAACATAATAATGTGCTTTAATATAATTTAGTTTTATATACCATATATAATCAAACAACTTTCAGAAAGATAAAGCTTAAGCTTAGTAAAAAAGTAAAATAAATATAAAGTTTAGAAACAAAAAAATTTTTCAAATTTCATTTGAATCAAATTATAAAATAATCTTGCAACGGTAAAGAAATCTAAGCAGAAATATATTAAATATTTGAATATTTACTCATTAGTATTTAGAAAAACTTTTGCAAGTTGAGGTAAAATAAAATTGTATGACTTTATGTGCTGTATTTTGGTGAAGCCTGCTATATAAGGATTTGAGCAAAATCTGAATCAGCAATTGATTTATTTATTTAATATAATAGATCTCAGCTCTTTAGAATGGTGGAAGATATTTTTGTTACAGTTATCAAAAAAGCTCATACTAAAAATACAATTAATGATCAACTAGCTTTTTACTGCAATAGATTTATCTGCTTCAATCGAACAAATGTTTTTTGCCTTCGGTTTGATACTTTCAGAAATTAGAAATAAACAGATAAAACTGTCAAACCGCTGCCATCGAAATGCTCAAGGCCAGAGGACACAAATTGTGAGGTATTCACTAATTGATTTACTTCTCACTTATGTTGGAATTCACACTAGAAAATTTTGAATAACAATTTACTTTTATTTTATTTGTGGAATATCAATTATCGTATAAAACGCTGAACATACTGATTTAACTTATGATTAATTACTTCTTAAACATACAGATGAGAATTTGGAATTCCCCAATAAAAAAATATCCAGATGCGACAACACTGTAGCATTCCTTCTCTGGCTGAATTTTTATTTAGGGATTCCAAGTTCTTATTAGTGAGTTTTAAATAGTTATTGTTTTATAAGATGATAAATATTCCACAAGTAAAATAAAATTGCTATTCAAAATTTTCCTGTGTGAATTCCAACACTACTGAGAAGGTGAGAAGTCAGTCGATTAGTGATGACATCTCAATTTGTGTCCTCTGGCCTTAAGTATTTTGATGGCAGCAATTGAACACATTTTTTTCAGTCAACACTTAAAAAAAAAACAAAAGTTAAAAACTTCCAATTTTGTTTAAATTTTTATGTGTTGCAGATGTTTTTTATTTTAATTAAAATATTGAAGGTTGAATTAATTTTTGACATCTGATTTGTAGTTTTTCATGCATTTTGTGTAATCAAGATTTTTTTTCATAGCCTAAAATTTTACCTTGAAATAGTATGAATCATTTATGTATGTGTAATATTAGTAATAGATAATACTTATAATATGCATGTCTATGTATGTAAACTTTATATTATTTAAATTAATCAAAAAATCATAAAATAATAATAATGTGTGGCAATTTTTAAAAAAATAAAAAAAATCTGATTTAAATCAAAAAAATCAGATTTAAATAAAAAAAAAAATCATTGTTTTGATTTTTATTAAAAAAATAAAAAAAATCACGAACCCTGGAGGGGAGTTGAGCTGTTTGGGAGGGACAAAAAAAAAATCTTTAAAACCTACGGTTATTTTATGTGCTATTTAAAGAGTTACACGAATACAGACATGACAAAATACCACTAAAGCAATTTTTATCAATATCTCAGAATAATAGGCATGAGATTTCAAAAAGTTAAAAAAGAGGAAAAGCGTGTAACCTTTACACTGTAAACCAGAAAATGAGAAACTTTTTAAATAACACATGTGTAAGACAATTAAGAAGCTTATTTTATTCACAAAAAAATTGTCGATACTTTTGTTTAAATCCTGTTTAATTTATTTTTTGGGGGGGAGGGGAAGAAGAGGTCAGAGTGAATCCATTTATGCAAGTATTATAAGTAGTTCTGAAATTAAAGTTTCTATTTTAAGTTCATACTTCTGACACAATGTTTTACACAGCAATCTTAGCTAGTTGTCCAATTTAAATTTTAACATGTTTTCACTTAAAACATCAATTAACAAACATGGCAAGCTAATGTTTAATTTGCAAAAAAGTTGTTGAAAACTATATTACAGCAAATTTTCTGAAATTCTATTACAAAATTAGTATTTTTTCCGCTATCTTTTGCCGAAAATCACGGTTTTCTCAAGATCTTTTGATGAAAATCCCAGTTTAACGCGATCTTTTGGCGAAAATCACGGTTTTCTCAGGATCTTATGACGAAATCTGCATTTTTCTTGTAATATTTGGAAGGATTCTGCATATTTCTCGCGATGTTTTGACGAAATCTGCGTCATCACGTGATAATTTGACGAAAATAGCATTTTTTTGCGATTTTTCAACGAGGCTTTTTTCACGCGATTTTTCAACGAAATCGGATTTTTATTCCGTAATATTTTGACGGAAATTGCTTTTTCTCGTAATCTTTTGACGCAATTCGCGTTTTTCACGCGATATTTTTACTGACTCTGCGTTACTCTTGCGATATTTTTACGGAATCCGTGTTTTTTTTTTCACGATATTTGTCGAACCGTTTCTTTTTTTTTTTTTTAATGAAAATTGCATTTTTTACGATCTTTCGGCGAAAATAGATTTTCTTTTTTGTGACCTTCCGAAGAAAATTGCGTTTTTATTCCGCAATATTTTGATTAAAATGGCCTTTTTTTTTTCGCGATCCTTGAAGATATAAAAAATCGAAAACGCGGAAAATGACAAAGTGGAAAGTCACTTTTTTCCCCGCGATTCTTTGAGAAAATTGGCATTTCTATCACGATAATCAAAAGAAATTTTCTGCGTTCCTATTTTTACGAACGATTGATGTTGATGAAATTGATTGTGAAAATATACAATTGAGCTCGGCTCAAAAGCTGTGAAAAATCGGTTATTAGCCCGGAAATTCGGACATAACTATCTGAATTTCCAGGCTGATAAACAATGTTTCATAACTTTTGGAATCGAGTGCGTTAATTTTTTGGAGAATTCGAAATGAGAATTACTCCGTTCTCGCGATGAAAAATCGCACGAAACTTGTCAATCGATCGCGGAAAAAAAAATGTGAAATTTGACGATCGGTTGCGTAAAAATATCGTGAATTCCAACGATTTTTCGCAGCAAAAAACTCACTCGAAAGTATCACAAAATTCGCAAAAAGATCGTGAGAGTTAATCGTAGTTTCAAAATTCAAAAATTTTCGGAAAATTCGTGATTTATTTTGGGCGGGAGCCTCCCGCCTATCATATTTTTTTGGGCAGGATTTCAAAATTTCGGGCGCGAATCCTGCCATCCCGCCCTGAAATTCAAGCCCTGTGTAGTATTAGCCCAGAAATGGTGGCCTTTTTTTGCAGATTTTAAATTTCTGTATTTGTATTTATTCATTTATTTTTGTTTTTTGAAATATATAATCTTTGAAACATGTTTGACTGTAATTTCAGAATACATATTTTTTATAATGAATATTTGCTTTAACTATTTTAAAATTTATATGTTTACCGTTTTGCTAATTATGCATTCCTTCTCCTCCCCCCCCCTTTTTTTTTCTTTTTTACAAATATTCGGAATGCTGATTTTGAGTTTAAAAATTTGTCATTGTTTACGTTTAATTTCTGAATGGTTTAAGGGTAACCGTCAGTATTATCTTCTCGTATACTGCTTATGATACATTCTAAAAATCAGTATAACGCATTTGCTATTGCAGTGATTGATTTAATTTTTTTTTGGTGAAAGATAAGACTCGTGTCTTAAAAGTGGTATAATTTTTTGGATGAAATATATCAGTTTTTTTTTAATTAAAAATTTTTTCCATGTTTCCTATAGACACCAACAGGTGGAGATACGGGTTCAATTAGGTTTTCCGTATGGATTAAAAATGGATTGTTTTATCGTTTTTATGTATTTTTTTAATACATTCTTTTCTAATAAATTCAATAAGGGATCAATTTTATACCTTATTACATAAAATTTTGTTCAAAAAGTCCTTTTCTCGAAAAAAAGCTTTTTTATTTAGACAGGCCGTGAAAGAAATGTTAGAAAATGCTGCTTATTCTAGCAACCCTATGACTGACTTATTGCAAGAGAAGGGTAGAGATGGTCCCTACTCTTCCCATCGAGGGGGAGACTACTCCCACCCTTCTACTCCCTCTCTCTAGCTGATAAGCGTATAATGGTTTTCCTAGCGTAATTCCAGAAACTTGAGAGATAAAAAAGTTGAGGTTTTTAATATATTTAGTCGTTTTTCAGGTCAATGGATCAAATTTTGTACGAAAAGTTAAATTTTTCAAAAAGATTAATAAGTTAATTAAACTTTGAATGATTCTTTTCGTATTTTGAATCAATGGATTGCATTGCAAAAATTGAATTGATTGCATTAATTGCATTATGAAATCAGCAAGGATATGCATGGAAAGTGATTTTTGACTTCGGTTTAATTTTGCGCTGAAAATGCGGTATTCAACTAAACATTAATGTTTATTTAGGATGCAAGCGGATTAAAAATAAAATTGGTGTGCACCCAATATAAAAAAAAGAAAAGAAAAAAGAAAGATATTTTATTATGAAAATTAAGTATTTAAAAGTAAAATACATGTTATTTTAATATAAACTTTACCCTCTACATTATACAATATATAAATATAATAATATAGATACAGACATGCTACTTTTCCGCGGAAACGCGGAATTCTGCTTTTTCGGCGATGAATTTTATTATCCCTGGGATCTATGCAAATATGCATTAAAATTTGTTGACATTTTTATTGGGGGGGGGGGGGAAATAACGGGTGAAATATAACAAAAACGCGAGTACAAACCGCGCCAAATTAAGCAAATTTTTTCAAGAGATTGCAGAGAAAAGCGCAAATTTCTCCAAAGGATCTTTAAAAAAAAAACTAAATTCATCAAATGGTCGCGGAAAAATACTTCACAGGATCGCGGGAGATAACGCGATTTCCGACAATGTATTGGGGGAAAGGACGCGATTTTTGTTAAAGAATCACGGACACGATTTTCGTGCAAGAATTGCGGGAAAGAGATTTTCGTTAACAGGTCGCAGAAAAATACTTGAATTTCGTTAAAGGATCGTGAAAAATACTTCAAATTTACCGAAAGATCGGGAAAAATGCTTGAATTTTGTAGAAAAATCATCGGAAAATATTCGAATTTCGACGAAAGATTGAGGAAAATATGCGAATTTTCTCAAAAGATTGCGGAAAATATGTGAACTTTTTAAAAGATCGGAGGAAATAGGCATATTTTGTAGAAAGATGCGGAAAATAAATCTATTTTGTAGAAAGATTACGGAAAATAAGCGAATTTTTTTAAAAGATCGGGGAATATACGCGAATTATGACGAAAATCGAGGGAAATAGACATATTTTGTAGAAAGATCACGGAAAATAAATATTTTGTAGAAAGATTACGGAAAATATGCGAATTTTGGCGAAAGATCGGGGAAAATTACGCGAATTTTGAGGAAAGATCGCTGAAAATACGCAAATTTTGACGAAAGATCACGCAAAATACTCAAATCTTGACGAAAAATCGTGCAAAATAAGCAAATTTTCTAAAAAAAATCGAAGAAAATATTAGATTTTTTTTTTTTTTTTTAAAGATCGAGGAAAATATGTGAATTCTACTGAAAAATTAGGAGAAATGTGTGAATTTTGTCAAAAAAGGATGAAAAAAATCACGAATTTTGCTAATAGATCATGGATACATGCAAAATTCATTGAAAAAACATTAGAAAAGGTGAGATTTTCGTCAAATGATAGCAGAAAAATGCTAATTTTGTTTTAAAAAAAATGGAGTAAAACACAAATTTCGTCAAAATGCTGAAAAAATAATAAAAATAAAATAAATACAAATTTCGTCAAAAGTCCGTGAGACCGTGAAAGTTCAGCTTTTTTCTTGCTGAATCTGTAGCATGTCTGTAGATAGAAGATAGAAATATAATAATATAGAAATATAATAATTTATTTCTAAACATTGAACTTAAAAAAAATTAAAGCCTTTGCAAGTACAAATTTAAAAGAAAAAATATATTTTCTTGATTTTGATTATGTTATTATTGTTGTTAATTTTTAGGCTTTGTAAACAACATTATTAATTCTGTAGACAAATGTGAAATTCATTGTTCTATATTTTAGCAAAATGCACGTTGACATTTGTCATAAAATTTCTCCTGGGGGGGGGGGGGGAAGGATGAAAAAATATTAGATACTAAATCATAAGATAATTGCAAAACTTCTAGCATAAAAAATGATAAATTTTTACTTTTGAATTGTAAATTACTTTTTTAAACTAAATTTAAATTCAATGAGGAAAAATTATACTTGCTATAAGTTAATTTCATAACACAAAGTATATATAATAAGCAAAAATATATTGCTGCCTACAATTATTATTGTTAGTTTTTAGGCTTTGTAAATAACCTTTTTAGGTGCGTTCGTAATTATGTAAATACGTAGCACCATTGTCGTTCAGTCTGTCTGTCTGTCTGTCCGCATATAACAACGCAAAAACTACGCAACCGAATCGTTTGAAATTTAAAATACATAATTATACCATAATTTTGTCGTCATTTCAAATTTTATAAAAATCGAATGGATAGATAAATTACAGGGACAATCAAAAGGATTCCGTTACATTGCGATCAATGGGGAAAAAAGTTTCAAATGCATTTTAATCGTTTGAAATTTAAAACATATAATTGTGTAATTTTGTCGAGTCATTTCAAATGTTATGAAAATCGGATGCATAGATCAATTATAGGGACAATCAAAAGGATTCCGTTACATTACGGTCAATGGGGGAAAAAATTCAAATGCATTTTAATTGTTTGAAATTTAAAACATATAATTGTTACGTAATTTTATTGAGTCATTTCAAATGTTATGAAAGTCGGATGCATAGATCATTTACAGGGACAATCAAAGGTGTTCCATTACGTTACGGTCAATGGGGAAAAAAAGTTTCAAATGCATTTTTATGATGTTACACTCATTTGAACATAACAGAATCAGCATGAATCTACGAAATATATACTAAAATATGCATTCTGTACAATCTGTGATGCAAAGAATTTTTATTAGTAAATTACAGGGTCATACAAAAGTATTCCACTACATAATGCTACACGGGGAAACATTGTTTGGGCGTGTTTTAATTACATTCAACTATTTCACACTTTATGAATAAGATATACGTTGCTGTGGTGTAATAAAAATTACTTTTTCCATATTTACAGAAACACCAAGATTTAGACTACTATACTGTATCCGAAGTACGCACTACTGTATCAGCAAGATCTGAATATTTTTAAAACTTCGTTATCGTATGAACACACCTCATTTGCTACGTTCACATGCAATTTCCAACTTGTTTAATTCCATAGACAAATATAAAATTCGTTGTTGTACGTTTCAGCAAAACGACCAATGCACGTTGACATTTATATCATAAAATTTATTCTTTAAAAAATAAGGAATGATAATTATAATAATAGATCTTAAATCGTAAGACAATTGTGACACATCTACAATAAAAAATGATAAATTTCAACTTTTGAATTTGTAAATGCTTTTATACTAAATTTGAATTCAATGAGTGGATTAGAGCTGTAAGATAATTTCATAATATAAAGTTATATTAAATAAGCAAAAATAAAATATTGTGTATTATTATTACTACTATTGTTAATTTTCAGATTTTGAAAACAATTTTTCTTAGTTCTGTGTAAGCAAATATAAAATTTAAATAAAGTCCATTTTTCTTAAGATTTTTATTCAAGAAAAATTTGGGAAGGAATTGTTTGCCCAAGGGCTGATAGTTTCATTTTTCATTTAGCACACGGAGAGGCATCGGGTAAGTTTTCTGTAAAAACACGCTCTCGACATGTTATAAAACCTCTAGCAAGCCCTTTTTGTTCACACTCTGATAGATCGGCACGTACAGTCGAGTCTCTCTATAACGCAATTCCATACATCAAATTTCTCTATATAATGAATTTTTAGTAGGAACGGTCCCATTTCTGCATGATTGCATTAAAAAGTCTCTATATAGTGAAATATCTATCTCCATATAACGAATTCTTTCATAAATTGATCTTAATTTATTGAGTTTTAAAAAGCTTAGAAATCGTATGGAATAAATTTTCCACCACTTATTTTTGATTTATCATCAGTGCTGAGTTTTTTCTTAAATTTACATCTCTCCTTGTTCTTTAAAATTCAACGAATTCATCTAACTTTCCACACACCTTTCCAACATCCTTCTCAAAACAGTGTCAATTGGATTGATATTTATACACATGTAAGAGAAGCATCAATGAGAGGCACATAAGAGAGGCCTTCTAATGGAGAAAATGTTAACTACAATTTTTCATTCCTTGCTAAAATTTGAGCCTTTTTTTTTTCTTTTGAGAACGTAACAACTTTAAAATCAAAACAACAAAAAATTAGATTTCTTAGTCTGAAATTGATGCAAATCTTCCTTATTTGATTTTCACTGAGCTTTCATACATATATCTGCTCGTTTTTGAAACAGCTTAAATAATAAAGAAATAAAATGTTAGATTAATATTTACTTTTAAATATTTCACATTTTTAATTCAAAAAATCAAAAATATTTGTTCAAATTTCACACACTAAATAAGATTTTTAACATAATTCTCTATAAATCTAATTTCTCTATATAACGAATTTTTTACTGGAAAGATGGATTTTGTTATATAGAGATTCGACTGTATTTCGTTATTAAACACCAATGTATCCTCAGAGTATTTTGAAATTTCTTCGGGTTCATCGAAAGATTCTTCATCTTCAGTGAGCTCAGACAGATCAAATGCACTCTGAGTTATTCTAATTAAATACGAATCGATGCATTTATCTATTATCAAATTCAACGAAATATTTATATCGGAAAACAAGCTTTAACTAGCCTGGCTCGACAGGCCCATTTATTTATTTTTTTCTGGCCTTTGAATAAATTGTCCAAATTCTGCCGACCTAGCACGTTTGAATGTTCACCTTCATTTTGTCCCCCCAAGCCTACAGGCATCTACTATGTATTCATTATTCGAATAAATGACAGAAATGTTTTATAATATAACAAAATGGTTCGATGTCTGCAAATGAATAGATAGCAACAAATTGCATAAAATTTCAGAATAATTTTCGGCCTAGTGATAACATCAGAAATTTAGAATAAGAATTTTATGGTTCCATTTCTGTTTAAAAAAAAAAAAAAAAAAACTGAAATTGAAATATTTATTTAAAAAGATCTTTTTCAATACTTACCGCTTAAGCATGGAACTATAATTTACTGTTATTATTTTGAACTTGCTCATCCTTCTTACAAAAACTGCATAGGCAAAAGATATTTTACAAGCAAGTTACGAGAAAACGTGCACATAAGACATTTGTTTTAATTAGATTTTTTAAAATTTAAACTAATTCTCAAAAGAAAAAAAATCTAACGTGAAAATTCCTTACTCATTTTTAAACTTAAAAGCATGATACTTGCAGGGATGATTATTAAACTGCTGTGTAATCAGATTTTTTTTTTCATCATTTTCCAATATACAAATTATATCTTGAGTTACACTAAATTTTTGTCTCAGGGCGGCAGTTTATTCCTCTCCGGCGCTGTTGTCTTGAAATTCAGCTCAAAACACTAACTTTGGCAGACTTTTCTGTCAAAGGGAAACGTATACCATGAAAATGTGGCTATCTTAAAAAAAACGGGCAGAAGAGTTTACTTTTTTATTTATTTATATTGATACTAACATGGGAAAAAAGTTTTCCAATAAATTCTTGAGGAAAATTTTTGATGGCCAACCTCCCCCCCCCCCCCCCCAAAAAAAAAACCTTTTTTCTTTCTTTCTTTTTTTTTCTCTTAATATCTGGAAACTTGGTGCCACAGCCTTGTTTAAAAGAATACTTTATATATTGGTAGTAGTAAATTATGTGTTTCAGGACCAAAACCTTTTGTTGCACCCATGCAAAACATGCATTTTGGCATCATCCCTGAATCTGTATATAGATTTCATTTTCAAAGATTTTACAGTTGTTGTATGCAGTCTAGGGAAAATAAACATTTTACATCTCCAAAAATCAGGTAGAAGATTTCTTTTTCAATTGTTTATAACAATGCCAAGCTGGAAAAACAAAGTTTTCCAACAGAATTTCTCAAAGCTAAATTTTGTGTAAACAACAAAAGTTTTTTAATACCCGTTGTCGTGGCATATTATTTGGCAACAAAATTTCTCAAGGCTAAATTTTGGATAAACAACAAATTTTATTTTATTTATTTTTAATATTTCTAGACTCGTTGTCATGGCATTTTATTTGTTTAGAACTTTCATATTTACAATTTTTTTGTACACTCAATAGAAAACGCAGCATATGCCATTTAGGACAATTTCTTCAATTTTCTTTAAAACCGTGAAAACCGTAGATTTGTCCTGATTATTTAAATGTTTCCCACGGATTTAATTCTATTTGCCGCCTTCTATATATTGGTAGCAGCAAATTATGTATTTCAGGGACAAAACTAGCCTTTTTTAATTTTTAACAATTTTCAGGGAGATTTTTGATACCATTTTTAGTGGATTTCTTCCATTCTGCTGCAGTTTTTAATATTGGAAAGAAACGTTTTAAACTTTTAGTCATATAGTACATTTTGTACATCATGATTTTAGAAATTTTTGCAATCTTTTGTGTTTTGTGGTGATATTTGGACATTCATAAAGGGATTCTGTTTCAGACTAACATTAAATTTTGTCTCCGCGGTTTTCAAAGCAAAATTTTGCATAATTTCGCTTTTTGTGCTAATTTTACATACATGTATATATGTATACACATTCAGCAGTGAATTTTTGTTAGAATGCTATATGTCTCATTGTAATTTTATCCACTGGGATTTTTGAAAGGTTTTTTATTTCCTTTCTCGATTTTTCGACATTAGTAAAAGGAAATGTATTCTAACATTTAAGATTAATTAAAGTTTAATTACAAAGATCAATTTTTGGAATTTTTCTGTCATTTCGCCTTTATTTTTTTGTTTGTAAGATTAGTTCGGTTTTAAATTTTTACCCTAATATTGTGAATTTTATCATTTGCTATTTAAAAAATTTAATTTTTTAAACATTTTTTTCGCGGTTTTTTTTCCCGGTTACTGTTTTCTAGGAAAATATATTCAGTTTTGTTCTGTTTGTTGTTTTTTAAAAACTATTTTTAAATTATCTTTATCGTTTTTCAGAATTTTGCGGCGATTTTTAGGGATTTGAAATATTTTCTGATCTTTTAACCAAGTTTGCCATTTTTTTTTTTTTTGCAAAATTTGTCGGGTTTTTTTCATGATTTTTTAGCAAAATCTGCCGTTTTTTCGCATTAACAAAACCTCTTGTTTTTTGCGATCTTTTAACAAAATTGGCCATATTTTCACAATCTTTTAACAATATTTGCCATTTTTAACAAAATTTATCTTTTTTCCATTTTTGACGAAATTTTTGGATTTTTTTCTGGTTTCTTTGACGAAAATTCTGTATTTCTAAGATTTTTTAGACCGCTAGATTCTAGATTCAACTCTATAAAAGTGCCCTTAAAAATAAAAGTGCCCTTTTCAGAAAAGTAGCCCCTGCCCCTTTTTAAACCTGGGGAAAACTGTATATATAAACATAAAAAATGCTGATATATCCTCACCAACTGAATTGGATAGTTTGACTGTTTAAGGGTGTTCTTAAATCAAAAAGGGCAACTTTTGTGACACATGCATTAATTTATTTTTGTTCGGAAATGCATGAAAGTAGCAAATGTTGTTATTCAGAAGCTGTCTAATGGCACTCATTCTTTTGTTTTTTAAAAAAACAATAGATTTTTCATAACAAGCCTTCAAAGTGCCTTTTGAGCCTATTTCCCGACAAAAGCAGAAAAACCAGTCGAAAAGGAGAAAAATGGGTGATTGCGTCATCGAAATAGCTCATAACTCGATAAGTAATTTAATGATCATAAAATGGAAAAATAAGTTCAATTTGAAATCGCTTTCATAGTCAGGTGCAGATGCAGAGGTGCCAAGTATTACGATTTGTCCGTAATTATTACGGATTTGCAACATAAGTTACGGTGTTACGGGCATCGAATAGAAATTACGGATAAAAAAAATCGCGAATTTCATCAAAGGATCGCTTGAAAAAACGCAAATTTCGATGTAGGATCTCGCGAAAAACAGAAAAAATTGTTAAATTACGCGTATTTCGTCAAAATGTCGTGAAAAACGTGCAAATTTCGTCAAAAAATCGCTTAATATGTGCTCATTTTGTCAAAAGATTACGAAAAACGTGCACATTTCGTCAAAAGATTCCGAAAAATGCGCTCATTTTGTCAAAAAAATCGCGAAAAACGCTCTCATTTCGTCAAAAATTCGCTTAAAACGCGCTCATTTCGTCAAAAATACGCGATAAACCCGCAAATTTTGCCAAAATTCTCTTAAAACGAACACATTTCGGCAAAAGATCGCGAAAAAGCGCACATTTCGTTCAAAAATCACGAAAAACGTACAAATTTCGTTGAATAATCACGAAAAACACACAAATTTCATTCAAAAATCGCAAAAAACACATTTTGTTCAAAAATCGCGAAAAACGCACACATTTGTTCAAAAGATCGCGAAATAAGCGCACATTTCGACGAAAAATGGCGAAAAATGCGCACATTTCGTCCAAAAATCGCGAAAAATTTGAAAATTTCGTCCAAACATCGTAAAAAATTCGCAAATTTTCCCCAAGAGATCGCGAACAAACGTGCAAATTTCACAAAGAGATCGCAGAAAAATGGAAGAATTAACTTTTGAAAATTTGCCCCCCTCCTCCATCCACCCTTCTCTGAACTCTGGTTACTGATAACTTTTATTGAAACTTGGCACCTCTGCAGGTGTTATAATTTTATAACTTTCTGTTAAAAAATGAATTTGTAAATGTGTCAAAACATTTTTCGCTTGTTAAGCGGATCAGTTGAGAACACCCTTAAGTGAACCTAAAGGGGTATCCCCACTTCCGTCTGAAAACATTTTTTGTCTGATTATAGGTCACATATCACCTTTGAATTCTGTGCTATTGATGTGGTCCTTGACCACCCAGGCATATTTGTAAGTGGCCATTCTCTTGAAAAGGTTGTTCACCCCTAGAATAAAGTATTAAATTATTTGTATCTTCTTTGAGAAAAAAATATTTTTTCTTTGAGAAAAAAACCCAGTTGATTTAAACCGTGCCAACCCTGCTTGCTTGTAACATTCTCATTTTATTTATTCCAATAGTCACTCTATTTCACAATTCTCAGCATCTGGTAAGTAAAATTATGAATTTATGTTCCAAAAATAGTTTAAAATATGTAAGTTTCTTAAAAAATTTAATTGCTTAGTATTTCTTTTATTGTTTTGATATTAATATATGAAATTATCTAAAATCAAATATTTACACTTACTACTTGTCTATTTCAGGTTCAAATTCTTCTGAAATGGCTTGTTTACATATCTGCCAACTTGTAATGTTTAGTTTTTGTAATGAAAAAAATTAGTACAAATTATATTTGGATCAGAACATTTATTTTTAACACCATCGAATAAGGCTTCTAGAGTATGATTAAATCTGGGTTCTGTTTACAAACCAGTTTTCCTTTGGATTTGTGCTTCTGCTGTTTTTTTAGGTGGTGCTTGTTGTCTGCAAAATGGCCTACATGATAAGCTGGGGCCGAGTTGCGATAATTTTGAACTGTGCTTTGATCTAGCTCTTTGGGCTGAGAAGCGATGATTTCACCCTAAAGCGATGCAATTGAGTACCATTCTGTGAACTGCAAGTGCCATCCCAAAAAACAGCAGAATCAGGTAAATAGAACAAAGTTTAAAGGATATAAATGAACTGTTGTTTCATCCAGGTGGCTCAACCATAGACAAGCCTTATTCATTGCAGTTTTTTAAAACTTGTTTAAGCGGCTACTTTAGTCACTTGAACTGCTTTCTAATGCTAATCATATGGAAGAAATTTATAAAGATACCTTGTTTGCATTTGAATATTTTTTATTTTGCATTGGATAGCTCATCGATTTTGTATAAAGGCTGTTTTTTATGATGTTTTTACTTTCAAAACAAGTTTTTTAAAAAAGGAGTTTTCTAATTAAAATTACCTGTAATAAAAAATGGTCTTTGTACAGATCATTCTCAACTATCCAGTGCAGAATAGAAAAACCCAATAAAAATATTAAAATGTAGCCGAGATATCTTTATAAACTTGTTTTATAGTATTAGCATTAGCGAGCAAGTCTTCCCTTGACTGAAATAAGTCTCTTAACCTTTTATTCACTAGTACATTTGAAAGAGTTGTTTACATTTCTGAGTGAAGCATAGGTTGGATTTTTAGGCTCTGCAGAATAGTTTGTTCCTTCAGCTTTTGATCCATTTCATTTGTTGTCTGCAGAATGGCCTGCATACTGGTCTTGGTAGAGGCTGGGTTGTGATACATTTTTAGGCTGTTTGAGTTGATATAATCTTTGGTCTCACTCTGTGGGCTGAGAAGCGATTTTTCCCTAAGTATTTCTGTATCTGTTTTTGCCATTCTGTAAACCACTGATTCAGAATACAGCTGACATGAGCAAATGGAATTGACTGAAGTACAAAGGTTATGAACTGTTCTGACAACACGGTCCCAACCTATTTGAAATTGAAAATTACTAGTCATAATGAAATATGTCAAGAAAAATTGAGGTTTTCTAAATAGACATGTTGGCAGGTATGTGATATCGAGACCAGGATGAGAATAGACAAATTGCTATTGTTCAATTGTATTCTTGCAAATAACATGGTAAGAATTTTTTCCTTTATAGTTTACAAATATAATCAAGTAAAAATCAATAACTAAATAAAAATCTTTCATTGTTTCATTAAAAAAAATTTCTTCTTAAAAATTGTAAATTACCATGGCACAATTTTAGCAGCAAGGCAACATTGTCTCGGGAAGGAAAGATTTTCCAAGGGAAAAAATGCATTAGCTCAATAATCATAGTATTTTTCATATTTTATATAAATATTGAAAAATTGTGCTGTATTAAATAAATCTCTGCATACCTTTCATTATTAGTTAATTCCTAAATCATTAACTTTAGAGGGATAATTTAATTAACAATTTCTTAAATTATTGTTCTTCATTCAAAAATAAATTTCCTTCATATTTATTTTTTAAGATTTTTTTTTTTATTCCAGGTTCTTAAGTTTTTTTTTTGTGTTTCTTTTCTGCAAGTAAAATTAAATTTTTAAATGACTAAACTTTACAGTGATGATTCTTGGAATTTTATAGTTTTGCAATTTTCTGGTGAAATTTTTACTTGAAAGAGCATGAAAAACTGTTTCTAAGAATAATTCATTGAAACCCAGCACTGTAAAAATTCAAATTTTGTAACATTTTAAGAAATAATTATTTTTACATAAATGGATTTTTATATGATGAAATATAAAATAAAATTTTCTATTATAGATGCACAAGTTTGTTTGGGGTAAATGGAATTAAATAAGAAACCTTATTATCCTGCAATCATCTTATGGAAAAAGAAAGATGTGGCACCAGATAAAGAAAGATGTGGCACCAGATAAAATTTCAGTTATTTGGTTTCAACAACACACAGTTTCTGATGTAAGTGCTAATTATGCATACTCAAATTTTAAAAAAGGTTTTAAAAGGAATGGATATAACCAGATTGCAGAGTTGTAATCAGGCCTATTTTTTTATAAGTGAGAGTTGGAGTTTCTAAAAAACAAACAAACTCTGACAGTGAAATTAAATCAAATTTATGTAATTTTAAATGTATGAAATGAATTATTGATGTTATTTTTGTTGGTTACTATGCCAGAAAATCCAAATTAAAGATGCCTAATATATTGTTAGCTGTAAATAGATGAAAAGTCTTTAAAATTCTTTTTGATGTTTTCAAGCTGGATGAGTTTTGACAACTACAATACAGAAATGTAATTCAGGGTAACCTGGAAAAGTCAGAGAATTGGGAAATTAGCCAAATAATCAAGGAAAAGTCAGGGAATTTCAATATTTTTTCCTAAAACCTGGAAAAGTCAGGGAACTATATAGTTTCATTGTGATCTCTAAGGGAGTTTGATTGTTGTACAGCCAGAAGTGAGAATCTTCCATGATTTGGCAAATTGCATATTTAAAAATAGAAGAAATTAGTTTTTGATAGGTTTTAAATTACTGTAATGTGCTTACATGCTATAGAATATAGAAACATTAGTGATCACTCTCTTCTAGACTATCACATTCAAATAAAAACTCCTTAATCAGTTGGCCATGGTAGGTCCTGCAAATTTAAGAATTATGGGTTTGAGTCTACTACAGTCAGTCAGGATAACTTTGAGGCAAATCAGTGTAAAATGAGGATGTTCTGCCAAATGAGGATAATTTTGCTCCATCTTTAGACAACTTTGATCCATTCTGTCATTGTGGAATCTTGATTATTTTCAATGCTGCCAAAGTCACACTAGTGCTGCTAACTATATTTTTCAGGGTTGGAAAAAAAAACAGGTTTTTTCGAAAAAGAACCCCCAGGTTTTTTTGTTCAAACCAGGTTTTTTTGGTTTAAACCGGGTTTTTTTAAAACATCTGTTCTTATTATATATACATGCATATTTACTGATAAAAACAGACATTGGTTTATAAGCAGTGTAGCTTCATTTAAAATAATTTAATAATTAAACTGAATTTATACTGAAAATTGAAAAAATTCATTTTTCAATTTAAACAGTCTAAGCAAACAACCTTATGTTGAAAGTTTTAATTGTTCATCACAGTGAACCATTGATGCCCTGTAAATCTTTATAAACAATCTTTTGATTACTAATAATAAACATTTCAATGTCGTTTGATAAATATTCTTTTCCACAATTATTCAAATAATAAATTACAAATACTTCTTAGGATTTTTTCTTTCTGAGTGACAATTTGAAGTTATAATTTTTAGTCGTTAGATTCAGTAGATAGCAGAGGAAAAAAAAATTATTATTAAAATACTATAACTAGCAACCAGTCTTTGCTTTTAATTCTTCAAGATAATCTCCCAAAAGAAAAATTTCATTTACAGCTTGTGCAAAATCTTAAAAGATCATTGTGTTACATTATTAATTGTATTAAATAATCTGCATTATTAAAAAAATTTAAAATATTTTATACTAAATATTTAATCTATTTTATCTTTGATCAATTCATGTGTTTAAAGTTTTTTCTTTAGAGCAATAGATATGTTCACCAATGCATACTGATTTTAATCCTATGCATAAAAAAATGACGTAAACCTAATATATCTAATGCTTATTCCTGAAATAAAGTGTTAAAAGTAGAAAATATTTATATTGAATAATCTGAAACTTGTAAATTATAAAGAAAGAAAAATGTCATTAGATTTCTTGTAAAAAACTATAGAAATTATTTATATCTAATAATCTGAAACTCATAAATTATAAAGAAAATGTCATTAGATTTCTTCTAAAAAATGACTTGCTCTTTTTTTTTTGTCTTTTTTAGAAAAAACAATTGGTTTAATCCTATGCATAAAAAAGACCTAAACCCATTATATATAATTCTTATTACTGAAATGAAGTGTTAAAAGTAGAAATTAATGTCCAATAATCTGAAACACATAAATTATAAAGAAAAAAGGAAAATATCATTTGATTTCTTCTAAAAAAACCAATTGGTTTTTTTGAGAAAAAAAACCATTTGGTTTTAAACCATGGTTAAAACGAATTGGTTTTAACCATGGGGATATACTGGAAAAACCAGTTATCCATAATACATCCAATCCCAACTATTCCAGATAAATGGTTCTATACTGTATACTCATTTCTGTTGGACTTTATTACATAAACATATTTCCAATAGTGTATATAATCTGTTTTACAGGGTTCATACTCATCAGGGGAATATGGGATTCCTGGTAAAATCAAGTGATGAATTTTAGGTTGTAAAGATAAAGAGAATCTCGGGGGATAATGCAAAAAAATTCCCAAACCTGGGAAAACATGCCAAAATAAGTCTATTCTGGGTGGGGGCAATTGCTGCTGTTCGCTGCTTTATTATATGTAATATCAAAATGTCGTTAATTGTTGATATGGAAAAATTGTACATCCCGGAAAATACATCAGGATTCTCAGGAGTTTTTTTTTTTTCTTGAAAAATGAGTATGAACCCTGTTTTAGGAAAACTAAACAAGTCTGTTTATCAGATGTTCTCAACATGTTATTAACAAGTTGGGAAACATAGATGTAAAAACTACAAAAGTTTTTACATTTGTTTCTCAATGAAATTTTGCATTACTACCCCCCCCCCCCTTTTTTTTTTTGCCAAGCTGAGTCTCACTAAAATTTTGCATTACTATATTTCTTTTTCCTAGTTAATGCTTCATTTTCATACATCTCTTGTTCACTGTTGTGTCCTTTATGAGTTTATGGATCATTTGCCAATAAATAATCCCTGCTCCAAGTTTTTAACCTCTTCAGACCTGAGGTTGAGGTACACATGTGTATCTCCATTCTTTTTCTCATAAAAACTAAACTATTAGAATTTTTTGCTTTAAAACAAAACCAATAAATGTCATCACTGATGAATATTACCTCATAAAATATTTTCATCAGAGTTTCGAAAATACCTTCAAGACTGTAGCCAAGAAAGTAAGAAATATTCATGATTATTTAACTTAAATGCTTTACAATAAAAAAATTTAAGGATTTGTTGATCATTTATTTCTTTAAAGACCTTAATTTTGTTATTGCGTAAATTTATATTACTGATAGTTAAACTGATGTTTTAAGGGGATTAGTATTTTTATATCCATATTTGTAACCTAAATTAAGAGTCCCCTAAATTACTGATTTCATAAAAATGACTCTTTCTGTCATCTATGGTGTCATTTCGATTATGCAAAAGCAATAAATATATATTTGTAGGGTTATTTTATGCTCAGGTCTGAAGAGGTTAAACACATTCTTATGAACATCAAGCACATTTTGATTAACACCTAACGTAAAACAGAAAAATGTGACATACCTTAAAAACCTCTATCTGATACAGTACTCTCTCTCAAATCCTCACAATAAGGAAGTTTTATTTCAGGTTTACCCAGACTTAACCCAAAAAAAAGGGATTAATCCATAAATAGATTTAAGAGGATTGTGATTATTAGTGATATCAATACCAGAGTTGCCAACCTCCGGCTTTTTTTTAAATCATGAAAACGTATTTGAACCAGAAAATTTATTTAATTAGAAATGTCTAGAGTTGACTCAGAGGGTAATTTGAAAGCTACTTAATTTTGTTCGTTCAAAAAATTTCTGGTTAGAAGTATAATTGTTTGATTTTCAAAAAGCCGGAGGTTGGCATGTCTGCAATACAGTGAATATTTTCAGAAATAAATTTATTCTTCCTTCATGAAGAAACATGAATATATAGTATTGTAAACAAACAAAAATTACAAATTAAAATAATAAAAATTACAAATTAAAATAATAAAAATTACAAATTAAAATAATAAAAATTACAAATTAAAATATGTATGAAACTGCTATAAAACTAAAAAAGCCAAATTTTAATCCCTGTATCTAAACCAGAGCTGTCCTCATGGGGAGGCCCTTTCCTTTGACTCACCATAATTTATCTATACTATCATTAAAAAAGGATTTTCATCTATCTACTGTGATCCGAGAAGCCAGGGTTTGATCTCCTAGCTATTACAACGGACTAGCGTTTGTATGTTTGTAGGGGTATGCAGAGTTTCCCCCAGGTTTAAAAAGGGGCAGGGCGCTACTTTCCTGAAAAGGGCACTTTTTACATTCTTCAGGGCACTTTTATAGAGTTGAATCTAGAATGTAGCTGCCCAAAAAATCGTGGAAATACAGAAATTTTGTCAAAATCCAGAAAAAATTCCAAAAATTGAAAAAAAGTAAATTTTGTTAAAAGATCTCAAACAGCACATTTTGTTAAAAGTTCGCGAAAAACGGCAGATTTTACTACAAAATCATGAAAAAATGGCGAATTTTACTAAAAAATCTCGAAAAATGACTAATTTCGTGAAAAAATGGCAAATTTTGTTAAACGATGACAAAAAATGGCAAATTTCTTCAAAACATCTCAAAAAACCGTCAATTTTGTCACCTTTAAAAAGGAAGAAACGAGAGCGGGAAAAAAAAGCACACAGTTTGTAACGGGAGTGGAATCGCCCCCCTTTTTTCTCCCACCTGCATTTTAACTTTTCAGAAAATTTGCTGTGAAATTTTTTTCTTTTCTTTTTTAATGTTTAGGATCACCTCTGTGATTTTGTCATTTTTTTTCCAAAATTAAAAAGAATGAGGCAATAATTTCCGAAAATTAAAAAATTTGGCCGTAACTTTAAAAATCTTACATAAAATATATCGCGCGGTCGCCCTGGGAGTGGAAATTTAAGGGACACCAAACTTATACTACAAACGTCATTTTTGGGCTGTCACAAGAAAAATTTGGGAGGAAGGGGGGCGTCAAATTCCAGGGGTGATTCTCGTCCGAAATTTCCGAAAATTTAAGACATCCTCTTCCGAAAATTTGAAATTGGATTATCAGTTCCGCATAGCTGCCAACTTTTACGGTTTTGCGCGCGGAAAAAACAATTGCGTAGAAATGCAAATTTCGTGATAGGATCGCCGAAATAGCATACATTTCGCCAATATTTCGTGAAAAAAAACGACGATTTCGTCAACGTTTTTTAAATGAACTTTGTCAAAAGATCGATGAAAAACGCGAATTTCCCGTGCGGATCGCGAAAAAAACGGCAATTTCACCAAATATCGCAGACAAAACGCTGATTTCTTCAGAAAACGGCGGGAAAACGCAGATTTCGTCTAAAGGTTGCGGATATAACGCCGATTTCGTTAAAAGATCGCAGGAAAAAAACGCCGTTTTCGATAAAAGATCGCTTAAAAATATTTTGTCAAAAGAATATTTGAAAAAATACGCCCATTTCATCAAAAGATCACGGAAAAAACGCCGATATCGTCAAAAGATCGCGGGAATAAAACGCCGTTTTCGATAAAAAAAATCGCGTTAAAAAGCAAATTTTGCCTAAAGATCGTCGAAAAAACGCAGATTTAGTTTTAAAAAAAATGGGAAAACTCCAATTTCGTCAAAAGATCGCGGAAAAACCGCCGATTTTGGCAAAAAATCGCAATACATCGCCGATTTCGCTAAAATATTGCTGATTTCGTCTGAAGATAGCGGGAAAACGTCGATTTTGTCCGAAGATCGCTAAAGGGGGGAGGGACTCACTTCGTCAATATTTCGTGAAAAAACGACGATTTCGTCAACGTTTTTTAAAGGAACTTTGTCAAAAGATCGATGAAAAACGCGAATTTCCCCTGCGGATCGCGAAAAAAACGGCAATTTCACCAAACATCGCAGACAAAACGCTGATTTCTTCTGAAGACGGCGGGAAAACACAGATTTCGTCTAAAGGTTGCGGATATAACGCCGATTTCGTTAAAAGATCGCGGGAAAAAACGTTTTCGATAAAAGATCGCTTAAAAATATTTTGTCAAAAGAATATTTGAAAAATTCGCCCATTTCATTAAAAGATCACGGAAAAAATGCCGATATCGTCAAAAAATCGCGGGAATAAAACGCCGTTTTCGAGAAAAAATCGCGTTAAAAAGCAAATTTTGCCTAAAGATCGTCGAAAAAACGCCGATTTCGTTTAAAAAAAAACATGGGATAACGCCGATTTTGGCAAAAGATCGCAATACATCGCCGATTTCGCTAAAATATTGCTGATTTCGTCTGAAGATAGCGGGAAAACGCCGATTTTGTCCGAAGATCGCTAAAGAGGGGAGGAACTGACGACCCCCCCCCCCCCCCCCCCCCCCGCCGATTTCCGAAAATGCGATGCGAATTTCCGAAAAAAAAATTTCATTCAGAATCACCCCTGCTGCCCCGGGTGCAATTTTCTCATGGCACGAAAATGATTGTGAATCAGAAAAATCCACTTTTGGAACAATAAAAGCTCAATTTTGAAGCAAGAAAATTAGTTTTTAGAACAGAAAAATTTATTTCTGGCATTAACTTTTTTTCGACTTCTTTGACAAAAATTGCACTTTTTGCGATCTTTTGACTTGAAGTTGCTGTTTTTTCGGAATATTTTGACAAATTTTGCGTTTTGTCGCAAATTTTTGGCAAAATTTGCAGTTTCTAGCGAATTTTTTTGACAGAATTTTCAGTTTTATTGCCATTTTTGAACGAAAATTGCTGGGTTTTTTTGTTTTGTTTTTTTGCTAATCTTTTGAGGAAATCTGTCGTTTTACTGAGATTTTTGGACGAAATTTGACGTTTTTTATTATCTTTTGAGGAAAACTTACTAATGAGAATTTGGAATCTCCCAATACAAAATCAGCTAGATGCGACAACACTGTAGCATTCCTTCTCTGGCTGAATTTTTATTTAGGGATTCCAAATTCTCATTAGTAAGTTTAAATAGTTGTTTTATAAAATGATATATTCTGCAAATAAAATAAATTGCTATTCTATAGTTTTCTGTGTAAATTCCAACACTACTGAGATAGAAGTCAGTCGATTAGTGATGGCATATCAATTTGTGTCCTCTGGCCTTAAGTATTTTGATGGCAGCAATTACTCATTTTTCTCAGCTAGCACTTAAAATTAACAAAAGTTAAAAACTTCCAATTTTGTTTAAAATTTTTGTGTTGCAGATGTTATTTTAAGATACTGAAGGTTGAATTAATTTTTGACATTTGATTTGTAGTTTTTCATGCATTTTGTGTAATTAAAGATTTTTTTTCACAGCCTAACATTTTACCTTTAAATAATATGAATAATTTATGTAAATTGTGTAATATTAATAATAGATAATACTTATAACATGCATGTCTATGTATGTAAAATTTATATTATTAAAATTTAACAAAAAGTCATAAAATATTAATGTGGCATTTAAAAAAATCAAAAATCTGATTTAAATAAAAAAAAATCAGTTTTGATTTTTGTTAAAAAAAAAAGAACTCTGGGGGTTCTACTGTATGTCAATTTCAATGTTATATTTGGATTCAAGAGGTCATTTTGCATAGGAACAATGTTTTTCCTAAACATAAAAATCCCCTGTATATCACTAAGCTCTTTTCCATGTATGGGATTGGTGAAACAATCTAGGGGGAAACAAAAAAATATATACATATGAATCACTAATTAGCATATTAAGACATGAAGTATTTATAACACTGCAAAGTTTATACACTAATAAACAAAAACATACAATAATGTATGAACAATAAAACATACAATAAAATGCAGTGAATATGAACATCTTTGAGTGTGAAATTATTCTGTAAATCACATTTGGCTCAACTGTTTAAATTTAATGAACAAGCCTGTGAGTTAAATCTTCTGTTATATATATTTTTTCATTAATTAAAATTTCAAACAAAAAAATTTTTAATACAGTTTTCAATGGTAATAATTTTCTATTTCTCTTCACTGAGTAAATTGTTTAATTATCAAACATGAAATACCCAAAAGTGAGCAACATTGAAGTGACTGAAAATTTTTTAATAACCACTTAGTATATCTGATATACAGGGATGGGGGAATTTTCGAAAAATTTCACCAACTAGGGATTTATTTTACCAGCCAGCAAAATACAATATACAGTTGAAAATAGTTAAGACAAAATTTAAACAACTGAAAAAACAGTTAATTACTATTACTACAATGCATTCTCACATTTTTGTTCGATAAAAATAAGAAATATATACAAGAGAAAAAATACTAGTATTATAGCGTAGAATTTAGTATAATATTTATATTACAAAAGTTGCAAAATATAAGGAACTAATAAAAATAAAGATTCTGACATCTTTACAGTTTGAAGTTTGAAAAAATAACTTAAAACTTCACTCGCCCTGAAGGAAAATTTACTCGCCAGTGGCGAGTACAATGATGTAATTCCCCAGCCCTGCTGATATATATAAACAGTTTTAAGAGCACAATCTCTTTTCAGTTTCAGGTAAAGCATAAATAGTACAAAAATCAGAAAATTAAAAAGTAGACTTGTGCTTTAATGACGTTGATACTTTTCTTCTGTTATTGGAGTACTGTATAATGTTTGTTTCTTATACAATAAATTTCTTTTTTTTTTTTTTTTTTTTTTTTTTTTTTTAGTTGAAGAAAACACAAGTATTTGATTTAAGGGATTTATCTGAAAAGTATAAGCTATACGAAAGTGCGTAATTGACGCCTTAGAAGTAAGTTTCACTTAAGCCTTGCATGTAATATCATATAAAATGTATTATATTTAGCATTGTAGGTCAAACATGTAAATTTTTGTCAGATTTATGTGAAAAAGAAATCCTTACTAGAACTATTGTGCATAAAAACAGGTCATGAAAAAGTAGAGAGTATAAAATTACCTACTGTCTTCTAAATCAAAAAAGCAACCCTTCATTTACCAACCTAAATCTATATAAACTAGAAGATAGCCCGTCAAAATGATGTGTTTGCATTAAAAGTATGATTAAAAATTACAACTGTGGTCAATCAAAACCACTTTCGCGTTGAATTTGTTAGGATGCAGCATTTGCTGCCCGAATTCTATTCAGAGACTCCTGCTTTGCCGCGCTGTCTTCTTGCAATGGGACTTTTGTCTTCGCTCATTGCATTAAAAAAAAATATATAACACCGTAAAACTTCAATTTTTTAGCTAATACTTAAAAGAAAAACACTTTACTGTTGACATCCGTTTTTGATGTTATAAAGAGTAAACAATGGCAGTGTTCGAGGGACAGAAATCATGCCACTCGCACTCAAGGAGTTTTCATCTGGAGTAGGGTATCTCGGAAAACTGAATTTCATAAATAATTTAGTTATTTCATACCTTTTTATGGATCAAAATAAATAAAATTGACGACCACTTTTCTTTATCGTTACAAAACATGATTTTTGTAATAAAAATGCATACCTATGTTCACTCAAACAAAATCCAAAATATTCGTAAAAAGCATCACAGAACCTATTTTAGCCTCAAATCCATGATCTGTTCTTAATTTTTTCCTGAGCACATAGTACCGAGTACTGAATGGTACGGAACATCTGCGATAAGGATGTCCCTGACTACTGAGCGCACGCTCTCAGCTGCCGAACGCACTACTCACTCTACGTGTCATTCACAGCTGTAAAAAAAATTAAAGCAACCCGAAAATAAAAATTCCAACAATATTGCATTTAAAAGGCACCTTCGCTTTCCTTAAAGTTTTAATTAAATATTGTTTTTGAAATCGTGAAAATATTTCAAAGCACAGTAAAATGTGACGTCATTTACAACTCCTATTCTAAATCTGATCAATGAGAATGCTTCATTACGACTATGGAACGTTTTCATTGGTCAGAATATAGATAGCCTTTAAAATCGGAAAATTCTTTTTCTCGTAGATGTGTTGACACCGGAATTGTTATACACGGAGGGGTTTTATATATATATATATATATATATATATATATATATATATATATATATATATGATTTGTTCAGAAGGTAACAATTGCACCATACTTGTCAATCTTCTGCATTTTTTTCACTCATAAATATTTTGAACCAAAATCTTATTTAATAAAAAAATGAAAATCAAATAATTAACCCATTTTATGAAAGAAATTTTCTGGTTTGAAGTAATTTTTCTTTGATTAAAAAAATTAAGTTCACTGCTATGATGCAAAATAGGATTGTTGAGGAATTTTAATATTTCTAAGAAAAGAGAAAATGCAGTGGTCTACTGTGGAATATTTTGCCTACACTGTCTGCAACAAGCTGAGGTTTTTATGACTACAGTCAAATCTCATTAACATGAATATGCTTAATGTGAATTACTTGTAACATGAGTTGTTTTCACAATCCCCTGCAGGGTTAGAAATTAGCAGTCGTTAGTCGCCAAATGCAACTAAATATTTGCATTTGACGACTACAAAATTATACTTAGTCGTCAAATATGACACCTAGCTTTTTTTTTTTACTTTTGTTTAACAAACGTTCTTAGAAATTATGCTCATGCGCTATATCACGTAAATTACGCAAAGTATCAAGGATGGAATGCAAAAAAAAGGTCTTTTATGTGTTCGTAAAACATGCAATGTTGTTAAAAATAAAAATTGCAAAAAATGGCAAATTTTGTCAAAAATTACTGAAAAAATGGCCGATATCATCGAAAAATTCCTTGAAAAAACGGCCGATATTGTCAAATTGCAGAAAAAGCCCAAATTTCATCATAAGATCGCCAAAAAACTATAAATTTTGTCATAAGTAATGAAAAACAACCAATTTCTTCAAAAAAAAAAAAAAAAATGGCAGATTTCATCAAGTTCGCAAAAAATGGCATATTTCGTCAAAAAATCGCAGAAAAAAGACAAATTTCCAAAAAACGGTCGATTTCATCAAAAGATTGTGAAAAAAGGCCAGAGTTTCATTTATGAACTGCTAACAATACCAAATATCGTTTAAAAAATCAGAAAAAATTATAAATTTCTTCAAAAAATCGCATAAAACGACTTTCTTCAAAAAATAATACATTTTGTCAAAAAATTGTGATAAAACAATTTTCGTCGAAAAAGTGGCAGATTTCGTCAAATTCCTCAAAAAAAAAAAAAAAAAAAAAAGACAGATTTTGTCAAAAGATTGCGAAAAAAGGCAGTTTCATCTGAGAATCATAAAAAAGGCAAATTTCATTAAAAGATTGCAAAAGAACTAATAATTTCTTTTAAAAAAATCATTAAAAATGACAAACTTGATTTCTTACAAAAATAACACATTTCGTCAAATCGTGAAAAAAAGCGCAAATTTTTGCAAAAAATCATGAAAAAGGTTAATTTCTTGAAAAAACGACACAATTCGTCAAAAAATTGCAATAAAATGAGTTTTCGTTGAAAGTTTTTTTCTAGAAGATATAGACAGTAGCATGTATTAAAGACACCTTTACACTGTTTACCTAAGGTGACTTCAATGCTGATGCAATGGCTGATAAACTGACCTTAAACCCACACTCCTAAACTTATATGGACATTAATTGTAAGATTTCAATGCTGAAACGGCTTTTAATTTCTTACACTCCGATGTAATGCATAGTAGAGATAGGAGACCTGGTTTTTATAAAAATGATTTTAATTTTATAATTTAATTTTTGTATTCTTTGTTTGTATTTTTAGTTTTTGCATTCTTTGTATGTTTAATTTTTGTATTCTTTGTTTGTATGTTTAATTTTTGTATTCGTATTAGCTTTATAAAAATTTATTTTTGTAGGATGCATATATTGTAGTTTAATCAAGTTTTAGTTATATAGAAAATTATTTTTTATTTTGGTTTAGTGATTAAGACAAACATATAAAGTGAATAATATATGTACCTCCCCCTGCTTTAACGCATAAAATATGGTTGCAAAAAGAAATGAGAAAATATGATACACAGTAAAATTGCAACCATGAAATGTTTGGCACCTAAAAAAATAATTGTAGGCATCATTTGATGCCTTACTTAATACTTCCAATTTCTAACCCTGATCCCCTGTAAAGACAATTACAAAAATTTGATACTGATAACATGAATTACTGTTAACAAGAATAACTCTTTGATTCGCCTTGAGGTTCATGTTAATGAGGTTTGACTGTATAACACTGCATATAGTAGGTCTTGAAAAATATCTCTTTAAGAGTAAAGAAAGGGATACAAATTTAAGCTGTTAAATCTTTGTCTTTTTCTCTGATTACAATAAAATTTGTTTTAGTATAGTTTATAGGTATAAAACACATTTCCAAAACATCACAATCAGATACATGGATTTTTTGCAACATTTTAAACAAGTAGGAAAAATCATGCATTAAACATACTTTTAAATTTTCCAAATCTTTCCTGAAATCAACCTCTAACTAGGATAAGCTAGAAAAGATTTAGATTTAAGATTTTGCATACAACTCTGAAATATTTTTTTTATTTAAATCCTTTGTTCAATAACGAGCTATACATATCTACTATTTTAGAAAATTGAATATGGAAGTGTTTATGGAGCCATACTTAAAGTGCCCTTTACAAGGAGCCAAGCCTATTTAAATGTCTTTAACAATTCTGAAATTAAGATATTGATGCAAAAATTACGACAAATAACTGAATGTAACACTGTTATCAGTAGCTCATAATTGCTCAAAAAGGAAACTAGTCGTTGGGGGCCACCGTAATACTTACCCATCATGGATATGTATATGAAAATAAAACATGTGAAACTATTTATACAATGCATTGCAATTCATAAACAAAATTTAAATATTGTTAATATACATAGTAATGCTATATTAAAGAACTACTGATATACCAATTTCGACAAATTATATAAAACGCCAAACTACTCAAGTAGTACCGAACTGCATAAAAGAAACATCCTTATAACTCCAAAAATAATAATTCTATTAACTAATAATTAACTGCGTCGGATTAAGTGTTTCATTTCCAATTTAAATATACTTCTGAATTGAAATTTGAATGAAATACAGGGTCATGAAAAATCGGAGAATGTGGAAAACAGGATTACAAATATCGGCAACCGATCGACTTCGTTCTATATGCAAAATGTGTTATTTTATTGCCTTTTACGTCCATTCTTTAGAACAAAAAAATTCGAAAATTTTTATGTACCTTTCATCAGAACAAATTTTTCGAGTGTCCGAAAAAAATAGTTCTGGATAATCGAGGTTGCTTATTTTAAATAGGGTTCGTCCCATTCTTACATACTAACTACATACAAAATTTCAAGTCTCTATCTCAATTTGTTCGGGAGATAGAGCGTTTACAGACAGACGGACGGACGTCAAATTTTTTCTAAAAATGTTTTTCGGAATCTCCACTATCTGAAACGTGTAAATCCGTCAAAAAAAAATTTCAGATTTTCAAAACGATTGCAAGACTTACCCTATACTACGTATAATGGGTAAGTAAAACAGTGTAGAAGAGAATAGAGAGATGGGACAAATTTTACAGAAATATCTTTGATTATGCCTCACTAGTACAGTAGCTTTTGCTACATTAGTTTTGATAGGGTTTTCCAAAAGATATTTTTTTTGTTAACTAAATTAACATTTTTAACATGAATGTTATAGCTATACAAATTTTTTGTGCAAAAGAAATGTTGAGTTGTTTTTAATGTCTCTAGGTAGGATTACACTTCATAACTATTTAAATAAGAAAAAGGAAGAAAATTAAAAACCAAGCAGAAATGAACTGTAGGAAATAAAAAGTTGTAACTGAAATCAAAACTTAAACACAAATGATCAGGGTTCATACAGACTCCTTGGAAACGACTTAGAAATGAGAACTTTCCCAAGTAGTACTTAGAACTACTTAGATAAAAAAAAAATACTTCTTAGAAACTCCTTAAATTATATTGCGGTTTTGCACGCAAGCAATATTGCTCTCAGAAAAATCTTTTATCCTGGATTTTGTAAATCTTTTGATCTATAATTTATTTATGTGTACATAATTTAAAGTATTCAAGAGTATATAATGGGAACTAGTATCTTACAGGGATATTAATAATGGTGTTTTTTTTTTTTCACTTTTCTGTGTATGTCATGGACAACATTCACCTTCAAAGAAAGTAATTAAGGTAAAGTGCTCTAAAGCTGACACCCACAATACAGTTCTTAAAGCTGACATCTTTTAAGTAAAACAAATATTTAAAGCATTATCAATTTTCCAAATCAAAGATATTTTTGATTTAAGAAGAAAGAAAAACTCATTCTAAATTATTTTAAAAAAATTGTTAATGCTTTAAATATTTGTTAGATGTCGGCTTTAGAACACTTTATCGCTGCTCTAAAAGAATGAATTCAGAAGCTATATTTTTTCATGTATGTTGCTTTAGCATTTTTTAAAAAGATGTATGCGATATATATAATGTTTCGAGTATGACTAATCTCTTGGTATCCATTTCTCAATTTTAATCTTCTCATTTGATGCGAGTTTCACAATTTTTTCCTCCAAATATGATAATATTGTTGTATCTCCATTCATGGAAAGATCTAAAAATGAACTCAGTTATATTGATGTATAAATATCAAGTACTAACCAAATCTGAAGTTTAGTGAAAATCCGAGAGTTAGTTCATGAGATAGAGCTGTTGCAAAAATCGTGAAAAAGGCAACATAACAGTGCCACCTGTTTAGAAATTTTCAACAAAATGTAAATATCATCCATTCATGTCAAGGATTAATAGAATCTGAAGTTTGGTGGAAATCTATGCAGTAGTTGTTGAGATAAAACTATTGCGGAAATCATGAAAAAGGCAATAGCAGTGCCTCTGTTGAGCTATTGACACCAAAAACTAATCAGCATCAATTTATATCAGGAACTATCTTAATATAAATTTTTAAAATTGTTTCTTAAAATTTTCTGCAAAGCTCATAAAATTTTTCTGCGCACGGCATGCGTCTATATTACACAACTCTGCCTATGTTTATTTAATTTTTATTCGTAGTATTTCAGGATGCAATGAAAATAATCCTAATATTTTTTTAAAAGGTTTCAAATTTGTGTTCATAAAGTTGGGGAAAATCCTTAATAAATTTTAGATTAAAAACAACATATCTTAACAAAAGAATTCAGAAATTTTAAAAATAAAGATTAAAGAGCAAAAAAATAAAAAGCTGTAATCACAATATTGCCATTTTAATATTTTCATAGTTACTTTGCAAAAAATAGCCATTTTATAGAATTGCTACTTTATGAATATGTAGTAATGCCATCTACTTGGGAAAAAAAAAATCATCAAACGAGATATTTTTATATTGTAATGTACCATTAATCAGAGTTAAAGTGTAATAAATGTAATATTTCATTTTTTTTCAACCTTTTAATTAAGATTTAATGGAAAAAATGTTTAAATATTGTCAAAAAAAACTTTTCTCCCATTAAAAGTTGTTTAATAAGAACTTAAATTGTATTTTTCGAGTACTGCTTGAATAAATATAATTTAATGCACAAATTTCAGCGTAAAAATTTTTTTAATTTGAAAATTTTTTCACTATTGTTGGAATTTTTTTTTTTTTTTTGTTTACATTCATGAAGCGTTCACAAATTACAGGCCTTCGCAGATTACAGGTTTGATGATTAGCAGCACTCAACTGCATTATTTTAGTTGATCCTCCCAAAATATTTTTCTTGGAAACATGAAATTTTGCTATATTTTGCTATACATGCATGATATTTCTTATTTTATGTTGAGGTTTCACGTTTTGCAATTTTACATTGGCAAATCTTCATGCAATTGCTGTTTTTAAAAAATTTTTGCTTAAATTTTTTTTGATATAGTATACTTTTAATATTAAGGAATTCTTTTAAATCCTATTCTTTCAGGTGGAAATGAATCCAATAGAAATCATTCCATCACACGAAGAGATGTAACATGATAAACCAATGGAATAAGCAGATTTTTTCCGAGATTGTTGTTATCTTACAGAATTGGTATGACCACAGGTGTCTGACTGCAAGAGTAAAAGGTATTTCAAAAAAATTTAGAAATCTACATTTTTTTTTTTGTATATCATAACTTTTTGTAACCTGTATTTCTGATGCTATGCACAGTTAATACAGTTACGTTAAATTTTTATTTTATGGGCTGAGACATACAAATTTTATGTTGCAAAGTAACATCAAACACTTAAGTCCTTTGGCGGCCATCCATAAATGTCTCAATTTTTTTTTTCAATATTTTTGACCCCCAGCCCTTTGTCACACACTTCATCACAACCTCTCCCCCCATTCTAGTTACATATGCTATATTAAGTAATCATATACAGTCGAGTCTATGTAACGAAATTAATCATTACAGTAAAAAGATTGTTGTATAGAGAAATTAGATGTATAGAAAATGATGTTAAAAATCTTATTTAATGTGTAAATTTTGAACAAATATTCTTTTTGATGTTTTTAATTAAGAATTTGAAATGTTTAAAAGTAAATATTAACCTAACATTCTATTTTTTAATCTTTCAAGTAGTTTAAAAAAATAGAACACATTTATTTGAAAGCTTAATGAAAATCAAATAAGGAAGACTTGTATTAATTTCAAACGAAGAAATCTAATTTTTTGTTTTGATTCTGCTAAAAAAAAAAATGCTCAAATTTTAGCAAGGAATAATAAAATAGCAGTTAACATTTTCCTCCATTTGAAGGCCTCATTGATTCCTTTCTTATATGTGTAACAATCTAATTTACTGTTTTGAGAAGGATGTTGAAAAGTGTGTGGGAGGTGGGATGAATTCGTTGGATTTAAAGAACAAGGAGATAAATATTTTTTAAAAAACTCGGAAATTGAACGATTAATTAAATAAGTGATGGGAAAATTGATTCCATATGATTTCGAATCTTTTTTAAAACTGAATGATACCAATTTATGAAAAAATTCGTTATATGGAGATAGATATTTCGCTATATAGACTGTTTTTAATGTAATGCGAAAAGGGGACTGTTCCTACAAAAAATGTTATATAGAGAAACATGTTATATAGAGAAATTCTACGTATGGAGTTTAGTTATAGGGAGACTCTTATTGTATTTACAGTTCAGCGGCAAAGCCCTACAAATGTTCTAAATTTAATTATGTGCTTATATCATGAGTATAACAATAAAAAAAAATTGTATACTTATTTTGTATAATGAAAGATTAAGGTTTACAACAAAAAATATAACACATTATAATAAAAAAATATGAAAAAAAAATTTAAAACAGTAGTATTTTAGACTTTTGATATATTTGCTAAATCTTCTCTTTACTTTATGAATACAAATATCATAATTTAATCTGCTGACTTTTATTGTTTTTATTTGTGTAATCAAAATGTGTGATGTCGCACTTCTCACCTCCCTCTCACCCGTTATCACTATTTCAGAAATCTCTCCCCCCCCCCCCCCCCCCCCCCCCCTCCAAAACCATCCATCCAAGCATGACATCATTTATGGTCGGCCCCTTTCACTAGGTGATGTTATATCGAGGGTTTTCTGTTTGTATAATGTTATGATTTTATATTGGGAAAACGCCGATTTTGTCTAAAGATTGTGGATATAATGCCGATTTCGTTAAAAGATTGCAGGAAAAAATGCCGTTTTCGATAAAAGATCGCTTAAATATTTTGTCAAAAGAATATTTGAAAAAATACGCCGATTTCATCAAAAGGTCACGGAAAAAACACCGATTTCGTCAAAAGATCGCGGGAATAAAACGCCGTTTTCGAGAAATTTTAAGATCGTCGAAAAAACACGGATTTCACTTAAACATGGGAAAACACAGATTTCGTCAAAAGATCGCGGGAAAAACCGCTGATTTTGGAAAAAGATTGCAATAAATTGCAGATTTTGCTAAAATATTGCTGATTTCGTCTGAAGTTAGCGGGAAAACGCAGATTTTGTCCGAAGATCGCTGGAAGGAAGCCCCCCCCCCCGCACACGCCGCCGATTTCTGAAAATGCGATGCCAATTTCCAGAAAACAATTTTCATCCAGAATCACCCCCCTGGTTTTTTGTAGTATTACTAATTTGTCTTTTAAATAACAAAATTTTATTTTTTATTTTTCCTTAAATCTACATTTTTAGTGGATGGCTTGCTGCACCTTTAGCAATCAGTTATGATCAATTTAATTCCTTAAGTTCCTTAATTCCTTATTGTTTTTAAGAAAAAGAGTAGGACCTCTATTCTATCATAGACTTAATGTTATTGCAATTATTTTGATTTGATGTTTCAAGAAAAGTATAGAACAGGCCTGTCCAACCTTTTAATAAACAGGGGTGCACCTCACCTCGGGGCACTCAGTAAAGGGCGCCATTATTCTCATGACGGAAAACATGCAACAATACTATCGTACAGTAATATTAGTGCACACGCGCGTCTTAACATAATGCAAATGAATCTTAAAGTGGAAGACAGAAGGTTCCTACAATTCTAGAGTTAGATATAGTAAATTTTAAATTATACATTTTTCTATGATACTTCGCTCTTAAAATGTTTGTTGGGAAAGGTGCCAGAAACTTTAATTGTTCCTATACTAATAACAAATAAATAAATAAACACGGGAATCAAAGATATTGATACTTTTTTTTAGAATTTCAAAATGTGCTTTGAGTTATTTTCAATTTATAAAATATGGTATGATAATGACCAATTTACATGGATGATTTCGGAGAGTCCTTTCATAGATGGAAATTAATGTACACTGCTCAACTGATTGCTCTGCACACCTTATTAATTTTTCTAAGCAAATTGAAAACAAGCCTCTAAAACTTCAAAAATCAAGAATGAAGAATTACGCTTTTTTATTCCTCGTATAAAACAGCCAAAAGCCAGCAAAACGAAAAAGTTTTTATGCCCTTGTACCTTCAAAGAAACGGGAATGTTGGAAAGCTTTTTTCTGTTGCTTGTTGATTATTAAAATGAGCTATTTCCAATTATTAACACATTTAACCATCATAATTACACTTAAAAAAATAACTACAAATCGTAAAAAATATGCATGATTAAATTTTCATAATATGTTTCTGATTTTTAATGTTTTTATAGGTTTTCAAAATATCTTTGATGCAAATATTAATGATTTTACAAAAAGTATTCTTTATAATTCAATTTTACTTCTAAAAAGTCCAGTAGCGGAAAATCTTCAAAAGGACACCAAGAAAATCTACAAAAGGCGCCATGGTGCCTGCAGGCACCGCATTGGACAGCCCTGGTATAGACTATTTTTAAAATTGCAACTAAAAAATATGGTACTACTTGGTTATCCCGTCGACCAATTTTGCCAAATTATATAAATTGGCAAACTAAATTGTGAAATTATACACATGGAAATAATTTTTATTTTAAATAACAAAAAAAAGGTAATAAAAATACAAATAAAGTAGAAATAAAAATTACTTAATGGCGTTTTAAACATGTGTGTTACGATAATCCATTATTGGCATTTAATCTTAAAGTTTGGCAAAAGTTATATGGTTGACGGGATAGTCAAGTAGTACCAAGAATATTCATGACAGTGGTTTTATTAACGTTCTGTATTTTGGTAAAAGACTTTTCACTGCATAAGTGAATTTGTCTAATTCTTTCTAACATTTTTTTAAAATTTGCTTAAAGTTAAATTGTATGTAATATATAAATTTTAATAGCAATATAATATTTATTCTGCTTGAAATTCATAAGTATTATTGCTCAAATGTCATTCACACATTTTTCAGATTTTTTACTCTTTTGTTAATCTTATCCCTGAATAGATTATTCATTATAATTGTGTCTAGAAGTGTATTGTTTGTCATTTTGAGTTTTATAGATCTGATAGATTATTTAAACTTGAGTATAAATGTTTGTTATTGGTTTATGTATCACAATTTCATAATTTTAAATATGCATTACCAGGGGTGGGGAATTTTTTCAAATTCTTACCAGCCAAGGATTTATTTCACCAGCCCGCAAGATGCAACACACGTGCAGTTGAAAATAGTTATGACAAAATCGTATGCGATAACAGAGAAAATTCCCATTATTACAATGCATTTTCATAATTCTTTTTCTATAATATTAAAAAATATATGTAACAGGGATAAGATTAATATTAGATAGAACTTGGTACCACACTTACACTGTAATAATTAATTGTAATAAATAAAAAAGCTAAAATATCTAGATTAAAAAAGTGTTTCTGATAATGTGCCTATTGCCTTACAGTTTTTCCAAAACTAAAAATGCACTAGCCTTGTGAGAAAATCCACTCGCCACTGGTGAGCAAAATGATGTATTCCCCTACCCCTGTGTATTACAGTTGAATAGTATGTTCTTGGTTAAAGTTCAAGATTACTTTTCATTTTTTGCTTTCTAACATTTTGAAGGAGGAGGGGAGGAGGGTAATCCAAGATGTCACTGGATGTATTTCAAAGCAAATTTAGTTAAATTTGGCTTGAAAAACAGAAGCGGCTGAACTGTTTGCCAAATTGTCAAAGATTTTATTCATTTGACATTCAGGGTAATTGCCAATCAAACTCTTTTTTTTTTTTTTTTTTTTTTTTTTTTAAGATAGGTATGCCAAAGCTCTTGTTAGCTTAGACAATATTAGGCTAGGCAATATTAGCTCTGATTATGAGAATAATACAAATAAAGTAACTGCATGCTTTTTTGCTTTTATCAATATGAAAATGTTATTCTGTTCCAAGTATTCTGAATTATAAAAAAAATCTGCTGCCAGTCTAATTAACCCTTTCGGATCTGGTGTACTGTTAATAGTACATGACTTTTAATAAAGTATTATTTTGTTTAAAAAAATACTTATGTACTATTTTCATGTAGCAACAGGAACCCCAGAGCATTTCAGAAAAGGATGATTCTCGTCCGAAATTTCTAATAATTTAAGGCATCCTTTTCTGAAAATTTGAAATTGGGTTATCACTTCTGCATAGTTGCCAACATACGGCTTTGCATGCAGAAAAAATTTTGTGAAAGGATCTCTGAAAAAGCACACATTTCTTCATTATTTTGTGGGAAAAAGATTTCATCAATGTTTTTGTCAACGAACTTTGTCAAAAGATCACTGAAAAGAAAACATTTTTTCTGTGTGGATCGCAGAAAAAACAGCAGTTTACCAAATATCGCAGATAAAATGCTGATTTCGTCCGAAGACTACAGGAAAATATAAATTTCATCTAAAAATTTCAGATGTAATTCAGATTTCGTTAAAAGATGGCAGAAAAAATGCAGTTTTCGATAAAAGATCGCTTAAAAATATTTTGTCAAAAGATCTTTTGTAAAAAAAAAAAAGGCAGATTTCCTCAAAAGATCATGAAAAAAAAAAAATTTACCATCGTGGGTATATAATACCATTTTTGAGAAAAAATTGCATAAAAATACAAATTTTGTCTAAAGATCGTCGGACTCGGAATTCAAATGACCAGGAAAAATTCAAATTATTTCATGTTTTTTCAATGAAATTGGCCTTTCATTGAGGGAGTTAAACTGAGATGATCTTTGAATGGAGGTTAAATTACTGTTGAACATAAGGAAATAAATTTCACTTCATTAAAAAAAAAAAAAAAACAGGAAGGTTCTTATTGTACTATCTTTGTATTCTGATGAAAATTGTAATTTTAAATGGAAATAATTTTTAGTGATTTGGATAGATTCAGGGACTGTGCTGACTGTCAGCACATAAGCCAAATTTAAAAATCATAAGTCAATTTTTTAATGCGTTAGCCAAAAACTGCTTGGAATTTTACATACTGAGCATAAATTATTTGTGAACTGTACAATATCATAGTAATTTACTTCCCATTGTTTTATTTGAAATGTTAAAAGTTTGCATTTGTACCTATTTAAAAAACAACAAACATTAATTCTTTGCCAAAGTTAAATTATCACCATTTTAAAGATTTGCATTTGGCAAAATGCCAAAGGGTTATCACGGTCCCTGCAGATTTAACTTGACAAAATGTAACATCTGCTGATGACAAATAGCCTGGATTGTTATTATTCATAACATTTGCCATGAAAAAGAGTGCTATATATGGAGCAAGCTTTGAAATTAAAATAGTATTTACAGCTTAAACTAAACCTTGTTTAATTTATGACTTGTAAATTGTTCAAGACATATTGATGTTCTCAGTAATACTCATTTTAGATTTAAAATGCTTGTTAAAAAATCGGTTGGCAATTTTATTTTTTTTCTCATATTGCTAATACTTTTTTTAGGTTTGAATTTTCCATTGCTTCAAAAGGTAACATAAAGTAAAAATAAACAAAAATTGATTTTTTTTTTTGTCTTTTTTAGATAGCCTATTGCAACATAATATTTTGAACAAGCAATCCCTACGGGGAAAGAAAGTATGTCTTTATTTCCATCATGTTGAAGAGTAGTGCAAGATCAATGACCCAAGCTACAGTCCTTCATTTTCATTTGCCGGTGAATCCTGGTATTTGAAAAATGATCTAATTACGTGACTAAGACTCTTCTGGACACGTGGATACTTCATTCTACAGGCCTTCTATCAGTCATCCTACCAGCCTAGAAAACTCTTTATGCCTAATAACTACAATTTGAAAGAAAATCTATGAAAAACAAAGAAACTATGGAAAATGCTAGTAAGTGTTCAGAAATATTTTTCATTTATTCATAGTGTTGAAATTTACTGCCTGGATAAATATTTCAAATACAGTTAAATTTCAATAACTAGATAAATAGATACTTTAATGGGGATAAATTTATATTCATTTTTTTAAATGTTTTTTCCAGAACTTAATTTATTTGAAAAGAAATATGATAGAAAACAGATAGAAAAAATTTCAAAAAGAGATTGACGAGAGCTCGCAGAGCAATTGAAGAAAATTCAAATAGCAATGTGACACTTTTCCAAAAAGGATAGAAAAAACTTCGAGAACAAATGTAAGTATAAATATCTCTAAAATCAAATTGTAATTGTGCCAGGTCTGAGTTTTTAATATTGAAAACTGGTTTTTGACACAACAGTGATAAAAAACCATGTTTTTACTAGTTTATACCTTTAAAAATTCTATTTTAGATATTTCTCTAACTTATGAAAGTGCAGCATGCACCCCAAAGCATAATCCTTTGCAATGTTCTGCATCGAAATTTAGCTGATCAAAAATGTCGACCAGTTGATTTTCCTGAAATTCACGGCAAATTTTCTGAAAGATTACAAGAGTGAGGAGGGCAATCTATTCCTGGCATATATATACATATATATATATATATTTTTTTGACCTTTTTGATGAAATTTGACTCTTTTATGATCTTTTGACAAAATTTGTGGTTAATTTGAGGGGTTTTTAAATCCTTTAATGAAATTTACTGTATTTTTATGAAACTCAGTTTCTTAATGATCTTTGTCTGAATTTTCCGTTCAATCGCGATCCCTTAATGGAAATTGTCAACTTTTATGATCCCTTAACTGAATTTGCTGTTTTTTCCCCCATGATTCTTTGACAAAATTTGCCATTTTTTCATGATTCTTTATGAAATTTGCATTATTTTGCGATCCTTAGATGAAATTTGCCGTTTTTCACAATCCTCTAGCAATTATTTTTTTTTTTGATAATTTGTTTTTATCGCTATCTCCTGCCCATGTGTGCAAGTTTTCCGTCCACAGGACGGAAATCCGTCTTTTAAAAGTTCTCGAGGACGGAAGCAGGACGGAAAAATCTCCGACGACGAAAAATGATCGCGAAAATGACTCGTTTTTCGCCAAAAGATCGCGGGAAAAAACACGATTTTTCATCAAAAGATTATAAATAAAACGTGATTCTTGTCAAATGATCGCGGAATAAGGCATTATTTCTGACAGAAAAAAGCGCCGTTTCATTCAAAATATCGCAAAAGAATGCCTTTTTCGTCAAAAAATTGCGGAATAAACGCGATTTTTCTTTGACGGATCTCAAAAAAACGTTATTTCCGTCAAAGAATCGCGAAAATGATGCAGTCTCTGTCAAGGAATCGCGGAAAAGACGCGATTTTCCTCAAATGACTGTGGGGAAAACGCTATTTCTGTCAGAATTGCGGAGAAAATGAGATTTTTGACAAAAGATCGAGGAAAAGGTGTCTTTCACCAGAAGACACTGAAAAAAGACACGATTTTTTTTTAAGGATTGCTGATAATACGCGATTTTTGTCAAAAAAAAAAAAAAAAGAACAGTTTTTTGTCAAAGAAGAGCAAAATTAACGCGATTCCGATCGAAAGATCTCGAAAATGACGCAGTTTCTTTCAAAGAATCGCGAAAACTACGCGATTTCCGTCAAATAATAGCAGAAAAAAACGTTATTTTTGTCAGAATCGCGGAGGAAACGCGATTTTTTGTCAAAGGAACGAGAAAAAGACGAGAGTTTTGTCTAAAGATCGTGGAAAAGATGCAATTTTTGTCAAAGGATCGCGAAAAAGTCACGAAGATTTGTTTAAAAATTGCAAAAAACACGATTTTTGGACAAAGGATCGCGATAGAGGCGCGATTTTTGTCTAAAAATCGCTTAATAGGTGCGATTTCTGTTAAAAGATCGTGGGAAAAAGCGAATTTCGTCAAACGGTCATGGAAAAAATCCTAAATCATCATGTTCACTCTAGAAGGGGGGGGGGGGAATGATTCAAAATATTTTCAGTCCTGACCAAATTTGAAACTTGCACCCATGCTCCTGCCAAAATTGGCAATTTTTCTCTTCGCAATATATTTTGTCTAAATTTTCGGAATTATGATAGATTTCATTTAACTTTTGGAACTGACTGCTTTGATTTCTCATAAAATTTGGAACCCTTGTTAATTTCTTGGTCTCCTTCGATTGAATGGTGAATTTCTTAACTGATTACATGAAATATTCTGCAGAGAAGCTCGTTGTTCTGTGACATACATCACACATTTAAGCATATTCTTCTTTGGTGAGCATTCAATGCATTTTTAGATTCAGTTTTCCTTGTTGTTCTTGTTATTATTCAAAATTACATTTGTTAAATTTAATTAAAAAAAGAGAATTTTCTTAATGAAAAAATTAAAAAATAAAAGAGTAAAACAAAAAATAGTCATCTCTATGAATAGATATCTATTATAAAAGACAAACGTATCTGTGTAACACATGTCATTTTGCGAATGGCAACACTTTCCCCTGTAATTTCGGTTTTCAATTTTCGCTGCTACAAAATTTTACACTTTTGTATGTTGCACATTTTAAATTTTTACACAGTCGGATAGATAAAAAAATGTACCTTTTTTAAATGCAATTTGTCTGAAAGCTGTATCTCAATTTCTTTGAGATATTAATTTTTTTTATAGTTTTTAATACCAATTTTGTAATTATGCTAACAGAATTGCTCCATTTTCTCTTAAAATTGGGGGAAATAGAAATTAAAATGTGCAATACTTTTCCATGCAATTTTAGTTTTGCATTTCTTGCTACCGCAAATTTTACACTTCTAAACATCGTGCATTTTAAATCTTAACAACTTGTTTCAAAGATTTATCTCAATTAAGTTTTGTGATATTAATTTTTTTTAAATTTTTGTACTAATTTTGTAATTGTGGCAACAGAAACAATTTTACTTTTTAAAATGAAAAAAATTAAAATGTGTATACTTTTTTAAAATATTGTCTGTTATAAAATCTGGTGAATTGAGTTTTATAGTATTTTGTTAATTTTAGCTTAAAATATTATTTGTTTGAGAGTTAATCTGACCAATAAAAAATGCATTTTTACTGTAACTAATTTTGCAGATTTATTATAAATCAATGAGTTTTTTTTAAGATTTCCTTTCGTTGAATTTCAACTGGTATTACCTCGTTGTACTAAGTGCAATGAGCATTTTATATATATTAAATGATTAAGAATATATATATTATTATAGTTGTTAACTTAAAGTGCAAATATCATACTTGCCAATTTTACATTTTAGGTGTAAAATTTACACTTTTTAACCATTTTTTACACTTAGGAACTTATTTTTATACTTTTTTGCAAAGTTTTTCTTAAATTTTATTTTTCTTCTCGAAAATATTGAATTTCTTTGTCTTTAATGATGGCAAAAGCTGAGTACAAATAGATTTTCAAAGAAATGAATTTCATTGTCCAACAAGCAGAGATTAATTTTCATTGTATGTAAAAAGTCATGTGATAAATGTTCAGGTGTAGTTTTAAATTTTAAGATATTAATAATAATAAAAAAAACAATCTATGCCTTAAAATGAGTTGTTTTATAAATTTTGTTTTTCTCTCATCAAAACAATCTTTATAATGGTCATAAACTGTTATTCAACAATATGAATATGTACTTTAAAGAAGTATAAACTTTGTTTATGAGTTGCATAAAAGATTGGGTTACATGGAGCACATCATTTCACACCAGTGGCGTAGATAGCGGTGGAACTGCCCGGGTGTCTTCTTCTAACGGATAACACCCAATCTTTATTTGCAGTTATATTATGTATAATGTTATAAGATTTTAGAATGGAATTCTGAAATAAGATGAAAATTTTTCAACACACAACGCAATAGTTAGTTTTCTTTAAGAAAGTGCAATTTTATACAGAATGGTGTATCTAAATAAGACATGCACCGGGGAACAAAAAACTACCTATTCAAGTGAGTAGCAAAAGCAAACTTTAAGAGAGAATTTCCTTCTACATATCGACACCACATTGACTTATGCGGTCTATGGGTTAAGTGATGAATCGCTTCTGTTTTTTTTATATGCAGGAAGACAAAAGTTAAAGAATGGTATGGTTATTTGTTATAATAAACATAGAATTGTGGGGGGTGATACCATTTGCATCTCCACGGGTGTCACCCATCCTAGTTACGCCACTGTTTTAACTTTATCACTTTCAAAATGTGCAGGTATGACGTATATAAGGTATATATTAATCTTATTGACCATTCGAACTCATATTTTTTAGAAATTAGTGGATAGTCGTGAAATATTTTTAAAATCTAAATTTATATTGTTATTGTCAAACGATAAAGTGAAACTATTTATGCCTTAATTACATTTTATTTAAAATTATTTAGGTATTTAAAGTGAATTGAAAGTAATAATACTTAGCATATTTTTATTACATAATATGATTTTTATGAGTGTAAATCTTTTACCTTAAATTATTTTATAATTATTAAATTTAGAGAGATATGTAAATGCTTTATTTTTTAAAATGCAGTTAATTTTTTAATCAATGGTTCTTTTTGGGTCTACGTTTCAGCTTAAAGTGAAATTTAATAATTGGCTTACTTATTTGAAAGAAATAAAATAAAGAATAATAAATAACACTAATATATTATACAATATAATACCTTAACAAAAAGTTTTCACACTGTTTAAAATTTAATATTGATTTGCAAATTTTAACCTCTAAAAGATATAAAGACCAAAACTTTTCTTTCTCCCAAAAGGTATGTGTAGTTCTCAAGTATTAAAATATATTTTATTTCATTACATATATATAAAACAATTTTGCTATGTAGAAATAAAAATGATCAATGGATAGATTGGAATAAATACTTACAGAAAACTTGCTTCTGAAAAAAATTCTGAGAAAGCTATTTTGTATTTAAACAGTGTAATAAATTCTGACGAAATTATACACATTTTTTAATCCTATACTTATGGGTTTAAAAATGTCTTCAAATCTAATTTTTTTAGACTATGACAAACAGCTTAAAATTTTAAGAGATCTAGCAGAGATATATATACATAATGTTCTAATAAAATTATTTTTTGTTTTTCTTGGATGTATAAATAATATACTTTTTATCTTTTTGGTATTTACCATTTTGTGTAAAATGACTTCTTGTAAAGAATAATTTGACATAAATATTAAACCTTAAATGCCTGATTATTTGGTTAGTTTTGAAAAGATTATGTATTGTTTTTTATACAGTTTTATTAACAGGAAAAATAATAAAATATCACATTTTTCGTGTGATAACTTTTTTTTTTTTCTTGTCTGACATAAACACATTTTTGTGACATTTTGAAATTGCTATAATAACTAAAACAGTGAAACTGTAATAAATGTGAATGCTATATGTTGCAGGAAATGGGCATGATTCTTTTGAAAATATAAATAACTGCTATAATATAGCAAAAATTATCTTTTTATGGAATTCTTAGAGATGTGTTTTTGTACACCAGTAATTTATTAGAGAAAATGTCCTGTTCTATGCAGAAATCTCAACCCTAAAACTCCATCAAGTGTCAAAGTTTTTCATTACAGTGTGCTACATCATGCATTTAAGGATTAAAAGTGTTTAAAAAAAGTTTTTCTGAGAATCTAAAGTGCCTTTTATCCCTGCCAGTACCAGAAATCCTTTTTCTGAACCTGGAGGAAACTTATTGTGAAACATATTAAATTATTTTTGAAAATGTATTTTTAGGTGGTGCATATTGATGAAAAGTGTACCTGAAAGAAAGAAGATAAAAGTTTGATAATAATCAATCTAAGAAAGTTGTAAGTATATTTAAATTTATGGCATTATGGTATACTTTTCTTAATTTTAGACTGCTTATATGCCATCAGAAATATAATAATAATAATAATAATAATAATAAATTTGTTACACATTTGACATAGGTTATGTAACGTACCTGGGATATAACTAGGGATGAACCGAATAGCAATTTTGGCCGAATACTGAATATTCGGCTAGCCGAATAGTAATTGTTGGGCGGAATACTGAATATTCGGCCAGCTGAATAATATTTGGCTGAATACTGAATATTCAGCTTTCCAAATACTTTTTATATTTCAAAATTTAAAGGTATTAAAATGTTACTTTTTAAAACAATTCTACGTAATATTTAACTCAAAGCATGGAAGCATTCAATCACTCAAAGCATTCAATCAAAGCATGGAAGTTGAAAATATAGTTATGGTATCTTATTTATTGTTAATGCAACAAACGAATACACAAGTTTGATCTAGAGATGAAATACAATGCATTTATGATTCAATAAGTTGATTATGGTTTAATAAACAAAAAATTGTCTGCCTTGATAGCTATTACTAATCTCAAAAGTTTTCCTTTCTTGTTTAAGGACTTTTGGGAAAAGCAAGAAACAGATTATTTACTAAATAGAATTTAGGAACTTGCATCTGCACTCGCATCGTTTATTCTTAAGGAGAATCCTAATAAATCATAATTTTAATCCTTCTCATTGTTAATTTTCTTAAGTGAAACTTTACAAACAGCAAATAAATAATGTGAAAACATTCTATATTATTTAAATATGATTTTATTTCTAATTATTTTAAATATATTAATAAATTGACAGCTAAAAGTAGAAATTGTGAAAAGTTTTTTAAAATGTGTTTTAAAAGGCTAAGTATTTATTAGGTATTATTTACTTTATTAAGTATTGGATTAGACCGAATATTCGGCAGGCCAAATAGCTTCACATTTAATAGTTTCAACTTAACCGAATAGTTTGATATTTGGCTTGACCGAATATTTGGTAACATGGCCGAATACCAAATAGATACCAAATATTCGGTACATCCCTAGATCTATCATACTCAGATGTTTGATTTACAGGTTTAGCTATAACAAACTAATTAAAAGTCTTAGTCTGGTTATAGTGTACTTGAACGGGACAATTGCCTTGGACTTTTATTCCTGTAAATTCTAAGACTGGGTTTTCTTCTTTTAAACATTCTCTTTAAAGAGCAATTATTGTCTATTTTTTTCCAATCATTTGCAATTATTGACCAAAAGAGAGAGAGACTCAACAAAGTAGAGTCGGATAGATTCTAATTAAATATTTTTGTTCTTCAGAATCATTCTTCAAAAGAAATTTATAATGAAAAGTACCACAAAACTACAAAAAAGGGTATCTACAGTTGAAAGATACATGTATTTAGACTCTGTAAGTTCTAACTAGACATTAACTGCTGGCATTTTTGTTGTGGTGAGGCTATATCTGCAATTTTAATTGCATTTAAAGTATGCTGAAGTATCATTCTGTGAGAAAAAAGATAGGGATTTACTTATTCCATTGTTTAATTTCTCCAACCTTTTGTTATCGAACCGAAACTGTTAGAGAAGAAACAAGAAAATCCTATTTTAAACTACAGGAAAGTAAAAGCTTGTAAATGCCACTTTAGTCAGTTTTCATGGAAGAGAGATGTAATCTAGCTTGATATATGAAAATGTAAATTTCCGCCGAATGGCATATTTCTGCTTTTTTTAATGAAGAATCTAAGATTTTCGTCAAATAATCTGGGAATAAAATTGAGATTTTTGTCAAGCAATCAGGAATCATGATTTTTTAAATAAAAATAAAAATAATGGATTTTTTTTTTTTTTAAATCGGATATTTTTATTTTTTAAAAAATCTCAAATATTGTTTATTTTTTTCCTGTGTAATTTATAAAATATAAATTATACAAACTTACACATGCATGTTATAAATATTACCAATATATATTAATGATGTTATACAATTTACATAAATGATTCAAAAATTTTTTTTAACTTATGAAAAAAATCTTTATTACACAAAATGCATGGAAAACTACAAATCAGGTGTCAAAAATTAATTCAGCCTTTAGTATCGTAATTAAAATTAACATCTGCAGCAGATAAAAATTTTAAAGCAAACTTGGTTGTTAACTTTTGTTCTATTTAAATGCTGGTTCAGAAAAATAAGTTTTGCAGCTTTTTCAGCTGATTTCTAATTTCCAAATGTACCCAGCCAAAGGCAAACACTTTTTCTATTTAAAAAGATGAAGCTGTTGCAAAAAAAAAGCTGATCATGAAATGTTGTAATTTTTTATTATCAACCTTTTTAATAACTGTAACAAATACCTTCATCATTCTGAAGGGTTGATATCCATTATATTAAATTCAAACAAAACATCATTGAATGGTTCAGATTTTGCTCAAATTTTAATGTAATTGACCTCACCATGTCATTAAATTTTATTTTACCTCTACTTGCAGAAGTTTTTCTAAATACTAATGAGTATATATTCGAATATTTAATATTCCTGCTTAGATTTCTTTACCGCTGTAAGATAATTTTAAGATTTGATTCAAATGAAATTTGACAGCATTTTTTTCGAAACTTTACATTGTATTTTACTTTTTGATAGAGATAAAGCTTTAAATTTCTAAAAGCAATTTGATTATCTGTATTATATAAAAGGGAATTATATTAAAATACATTATGTTTGTTTACATTTTAGATTTTATTTAAAAAAAATCAATCTATTTAAATCAAGCAGATTTAAATCAGCGAACCCTGCAAGCAATGGAGATTTTCATTAAGCAATCGGGGGGAAAATTGATTTTTGTCAAGCAATCGGGGGGGAAAAAAATTTATTTTCGTCAAGTAATTGGGAAGTAAAATTTATTTTCAAGTAGTCGGGAAATAAAACCTGATTTTCGTCAAGCAATTAATAAATAAAACTGATTTTCAACAAGCAATTCCAAAATTAGTGATTTTTCGTCAAATGATTATGTGAAGTAAAATGGTTATTTTCATCAGAGCCAAGAGCCAGGAAATAAAACCAGGGACCACAGCATACCAGGCTGTTTCTGTATCTGCTGAGCTACTCTGGCTGATACCTGGATCTGCAATTTTTCAGTAATAAACAAAGTTAATAAAAATTCATCAAAGTTATCTGTAAGAGACAGCCTTTGAAGACAGGACAATGATGAATAGATTGTAATAGGTTTTTTAGATTGTCTGCAATACATTAACTTGACTTTTATGTAGTAAATTCAAGATTTTATGACAATTTAAAATATATCATTAAATGCATAAGCTAAATAAACTTTTAATGCTTCTATTTTTGCTAAAGATTTTGTCACTGGTTTCAGGGGTGATTGTGTTCAGGTTATATACCTGAATTCAGGTTTTTTTTTAATTTACAGTACCAAAATTCAGTACATTTACAGTACTTTTTCAGATAGCTCAATTAAAAATATACGATTAAAATATAAATTTCATGTGACTGCTAAACATAATAAAAATTTATATGTATTGTAATTTGACATCTGTAATAAACTGTTCTTTTCCCTTCCTTGTTCCAGCACAGAAATGTTTTCTTGCTAAAATTTCAGGTATTTTTTCATGAACCCACAGTCACCCCTATGGTTTGGTGAAAGATCTTTAAGAAATCTTGTAAAACTATCCAAATTTATTAGTAATGAACATATTCAGAATCAAAATAATTTGTAGTTGTGAAGTGTGTGTTCTACTCTCATCACAATCTTTTTTTTTTTCCTAGGGTAACCTATCAAAGAAATGATGTTAAAATTAATACTTGCTGCCTGAAGAAATATAAAATTAATACCTGCTGCTTGAGTCTAAATGTATTTGATTTTTTAAACGCAGAATGAACTGAGTCAAACCCAAACCAGGTATGTGAAGTTCATGTAGCTTTCTTATTTAATTATAGACATAGTCTTAAGGGGAGTCTTCACTCATTTGAAAACTCCTGCTCTGTAATGTTAAACCAATGTGCAGGTTAATTTCACATTTCTCGTTTAAATTTGAATATTTTTAAGATTTTTTTTTCATGGAATAGTGAGCACTATCTTTAGTATGATTTTTACTTTTTCAGTTTTGGTTACAGATTTTTCTTTTAAAGGTGCTTTCACTTTCAGAACCAGTTTTGAAACTGAAATTGCCTATTTTAAAGAAATCGGCTACCAAAATTGAAAAAAAAAACAATACTAAAGATCAAGCTCTGCTATCCTATGCAGAAAGAATCATTTAAAAATATTCAAATTTAAATGAGCAATTTGAAATTAAACTGCCCTTTGGTTTAACATCACAGAGCGAAAGTTTTTAAACAAGTGAAGAAGTTGAAAACAATTCCAGTGTCAAGTAATTTTTTGCTCTTGAATTGTGTTTTTCTTAATGAACTCAATCAGTACCAAACTAAGGAGTCTTGTCAATCTGGAAATACTTTTACCACCATTTTTGAATATTACTTTTTGCTTTATATAATCACCTGTTTAAATAAGGATGTAATTATTTAAAAAAATGGTATTTCTTGCCTATGCCTTATAGATCTGGAGACAATGCACAATCACCTCATGGATTTCATGGCTGAATTCCAGAATTAAAGCTATTTGCATATTAAAACAAAATTGGTCTGCTCAGTCTTATATTTTCAGAAAACACATGAAAAACCAAATTTTAGTGGCTGACTTAGATTAACCATTGTTTTCTTGTATTGAAAGATATGAAAACATAGACTTAAAGGCAGTTAAACACTGTGGTTAACTTTAGAAGTCAACTGCTAAAATAAATTTCAAATTTTTATCACAAAGATATAACTTGGCAGACCGATTGCGTTTTAATATGCAAATTGAGTTTTAACTAATTCTGGAATTTCAGCTGTGAACTCGATGAGGTGATAGTCTATGCTGCATCCTCCTGTTCTATTAATATGGCTTATGAGTTTTTGTGAAGAGTTTAAAAAAAAAAAAAAATCAGTAACATAATGAAAATCTTGCTTTCCTGGTTCTCTCTTTTCTTTTAATTATTAATGAAAACAGTGGATAGATCCAATCCTAGAATTTCAAAGCAGGGAATTACTTATATATATAAGCTGGCCCTCATTCTCTTTTGAAATTTTTGAAGAAAAGTATGTATTAATTTTTCACTTGTTATATTTTTTAATTCTAGGATGAAAATTTGAATGATGATGCTTTGAATATTAAACTCACTGCCAGAAGAAATTATAATAAATATTAAAGGTTATGAAAGCGGAATGATCTGAGACGAATAATGCAGTATGTAAAGTTCATTTCTAGTTTTTATAAATTATGTGTATTAGATATAAAATGCTTGCAATATTCTATTAGTTTTCATTATCAGTGTGTGTATATGTGCCCCTTTAATTCTCAGAAGTTGTTCAAATTTAAGAATTTTGCAGATTTCTGATAATTTTAAAAATGTTTAAATTATTAAAAATAAGTCAACTGAATAATTCATATTGTATAATAAAATATAAATAATAGATGAGGTACATTTAAAATGTGTGTATATGTATTTTTATTTAATTAAAGTATCCTACACATAAAAATCGTAAAGTAAGGTTTCATTTCAGGTTTAGCCAGGGGTGATTCTCTTCTGAAAATTTAAGGCATCCTCTTCCGAAAATTTGAAATTGGGTTATCAATTCTGCATAGTTGCCAACTTGTACGGTTTTGCGCGCAGAAAAAACAATTGCGTAGAAATGCAAATTTCGTGATAGGATCGCCGAAATAGCATACATTTCGTCAATATTTCGTGGAAAAATGACGATGTCGTCAATGTTTTTGTAAACGAACTTTGTCAAAAGATCGATGAAAAATGCGAATTTTCTGTGCGGATCGCGGAAAAAACGGCAATTTCACCAAATATCGCAGATAAAACGCTGATTTCTTCTGAAGACGGCGGGAAAACGCAGATTTCGTCTAAAGATTGCAGATAGAACGCCGATTTCGTTAAAAGGTCGCGGGAAAAACTGTCGTTTTCGATAAAAGATAGCTTAAAGATATTTTGTCAAGAATATTTGAAAAAATACTCGGATTTCATCAAAAGATCACGGAAAAAACGCCGATTTTGTCAAAAGATCGCAGGAATAAAATGCCGTTTTTGAGAAAAAATCGCATAAAAAAAGCAAATTTTGTCTAAAGATCGTCGAAAAAACGCAGATTTCACTTAAAAAACATGGGGAAAACTGCAGATTTTGGGAAAAGATTGCAATAAATCGCCGATTTTGCTAAAATATTGCTGATTTCGTCTGAAGATAGCGGGAAAATGCAGATTTTGTCCTAAGATAGAGGGGGTGGGGGACTCGCAACCCCCTCCCGCCGATTTCTGAAAATGCGATGTGAATTTCCGAAAAAAAAATTTCATCCAGAATCACCCCTGGGTTTAGCCAGCCTTGATACCTCAAAAGCTTAATATATTTGGATAAAATAATTGCCTTTTCATATTTTTTCCTCCTCTAACAATGATAAATAGAAGTTGTCATATAATTGAGAATTATATTAAAATGCATACAGAGCGATATAAAACTAAAAATAAAAAATCTTTGTTTGCATTCTGACACGATGGGTGGATTGTAAGGTCGTGGATTTCAGCCAAGCCTACTGCATATATACATGCAGTGTTCATACTCATCAGAGGAATATGGGATTCCTGGGAAAATCAGGGGGTAAATTTTTGATTGTAAAAGTCAGGGGAATCTCGGGGGTGGGAGTAATGCAAAAAATCCTGAAACCTGGGTGGGAAATTGAGAACAATTGTTGCTTTGCATCTGTCTACATCCATTCAGTCAGTAGACACACCTCCTACCATCATGAGGTTTGACAATACATTACCTGAGTTTAATAAGGTTCTGTTTTTTTTTTGGGGGGGGGGGGGATACCTATCGATATAGAAATGTTCTATTTGTATCTATGAATGCATTTCTGGATTAATATAACAGGGTTCGCACGGACCTTAAAAGTCCTTATAAACTCCTTATATTTCGATAGTCCTTAATAAGGATCCTTAAAGTCCTTATTTTTTATTGAAAGTCCTTATTTTTTAACGTGAGCTTAATATTATCGCGATCCGTAAAATGTTTTAAAAAAATCGCCAAACATTCCAGGGATGATTCTCGTCCGAAAATTTAAGGCATCTTCTACTGAAAATTTGAAATTGGGTTATCAATTCCGCATAGAGTTGCCAATTTGTATGGTTTAGCGCGCGGAAAAATGCAAATTTCGTGAAAGGATCGTCGAAAAAAACACGTTTCGTCAATATTTCGTGGGAAAACGACGATTTCGTCGATGTTTTTATCAACGAACTTTGTCAAAAGATCGCTGAAAAACACGAATTTCCTGTGCGGATCTCAGAAAAAACGATTTCGTCTATAGATTGCGGGGATAACGCCGATTTCATTAAAAGTTCGCGAAAAAAAACGCCGCTTTCGGTAAAAGATCGCTTAAAAATATTTTGTCAAAAGATCATTGGAAACGCAGATTTTATCAAAGGATCACGGAAAAAATGCCGATTTCGTCCAAAGATCGCGGGGATTAAACGCCGTTTTTGAGAAAATAACGCATAAAAATGCAAATTTTCGTAAAGATCGTCTAAGAAAACGCCGATTTCATAAAAAAAAAACACGGGAAAACGTCGATTTCGTCAAAAAATCGCGGAAAAAGCGCCGATTTCGACAAAAAATCGCGGAAAAACAGCCGATTTCGACAAAAGATCGCAATAAATTGCCGATTTTGCTGAATATCATAGATAAATCGCCGATTTCGTCTGAAGATCGCGGATAAACCCCCCTTCCAGGCGAGGGGGTAACTCGCGGATTCCCCCCCTCCCCCCGCTCCGCTGATTTCCGAAAATGCAATGTGAATTTCAGAAAAAAAAAAAAAAAAAAAATCAGCCAGAATCACCCCTGAAACATTCATTATCTGCCAAATATGGCAGCTGAAAAAAAAAAAAAATCAAGTTTCTTTGTTATAATTCTCTTATTTCTGATTGGACATTAAAGCTGCCTCTTTCGTTTCCCGATTGCGACGTAGAAACATTGTATCTACAAACACCAATCGTAATCAGTATTCACCATCTAAAATTTCTTTGAAATAGAGAAATGAATAACAAAGAAAAGATATTTCGCCAAATAATTGTGCCAATCTGTTCTATAATCCACTGATCTGTGTTTGATCGTGGTCTTATTACTTCACTGGATATGTGTAGCATGGTAAACATCAACAGTCTTTCTCTGCAAGAAATAAAAGGATATTAATTGAAGATGACTTAGGTTTTGTAAAGAAAAAAATATGGCTTATTGAAAAAGAAGTATCGGAGTTAGAAAATAAGGCCAATGAATTAGCTGATAAAGCTGAATCAACTAAAAATATTCAATTATTTATAAAATCGAAAAATTGTAGAAAATCTGCAAAAGAAAAAAGGAAGAAATTTCCTTCCTGACCAAAGAAATAGATGCTAAAAAACATTTTGTTATATAATTACATAATTATGTTTTATGTAAAATTTCAATCTATTACTTTAAAATTTAATGTAAGTAGTTATATGTACTGTTCTTTTTTAACTTTAGAATGTCCTAATTTTTCTTTTAACAAAGCCCTTACAAAGTCCTTATATAGTCCTTATTTTTCATTTAGCAAACTCTGTATGAACCCTGTATAATGTCATAATTGTAATGCCATATGTAAATTATATATAAAATCATTTTGATACAAAAATGCCTTCATAGAAACAAATAGAACCTTTCTATATTGATAAGTCAATTTTTTCAAAAACAGATAGAACCTTATTCTCAGGTAACGAGTAATTCAAAGGGAGCAAAAAAAAAAAAAAAAATGGCATTTCAGGGTTCCCAGCATCATGGAAAGTCAGGGAAAATCTAGAAAGTCATGGAATTTAAAGTAGTCATGGAAAATCGGAAATTACAAAATTATACAGAAAAAGTCGGGGAATTTACAAATGAAAAACCTTGTGTGTGTGTGAGGGGGGGGGGGGACATGAATGAAAAATGACACAACATTCATCAAATAGTCACAGGAAAAAATCTCGAAACTTATCAAACAATTGGGGGGGGGGAATCAAATTTGAAGTATGATTGTTAAAAAAATTTACTAATTTTAACAAATTACAGAAATAAGTAACAGATTTTGCTATTTGCCAATATGATCAGAAACTTTTTGAGATTTGGTCAGGGAATTTTTTGAGATTTAGTCATGGAAAGTCAGAAATTCGCCCGTCATGTTTTGCTGGGAACCCTGCATTTGTAGCCTTCATGTTATTTATAAAGAGGTAATAAAATTATAAAGTAGAAATAAAATTCTTTCAGCGAACTACCAAGTTTTTAAGGACTCAGCCACACAAGGCATGCACACTTGTTCTATATTTTACATAAATTAATGTTTTCCTTTTTAAAGTTCTGTTCATATTGTTCATTTAAATGATGTATAAGCTTTAAAATTGATTTCTTGTTTTCAGTTTGTTTTGGAGAGATGAGTGTCATGATATTGGTTTTAAAAAAATTCCGCTAATCTCGGAAATCAATAACTATTTATTATAAAGATCAGATGTATTTTTCCTCTGAAACTTGTCTCATAAAAATTAAAGTATTAATTGGCATCAAAATCACAAAAATAAGTAATAAACTAAAGTAGGGGTGCACAACCTTTTGAAGATAAGGGCCACTTACAAGTATGTATGGGTGGTCAAGGGCTACATCAATAACATGGAGCAAATTAGATTTCAAGGATGTGATCAGTGACCTATAATCGAGGGGGGGGGGGATATGGTTTCAGAGGGGAGTAGGAGGGGGGGTGCCCTTTTTAAGTTCGCTTACCCAGTCAAAATAACCAATTCGGTTCATAAGGATATATCAGCAGTTTTTATGTTTGTATATACAACTATTATAGCAAGAATAATTTTCATTATGTAATAATATTCCTGGACTTTATTCAAAAAACTAAAATTTGTTTTATTAAAAGTGCTAGAAAAGAAATATAAGTGGCTGGTGCCAAAAAAAAATGTGAACTTTATGAATGATCGGTAAAAGTTGGGATTTCTACAAAGCAGATTTATAAAATTCAGGATTTTTCCTAGCATGATCTATAGTTTTAGATTTTTTCCATGGCTGATCAACAAAATTATCAACTTTTTCGTGCCTGATCCAACATAATTCGCTTCCCAAAGTCAATCGCCAATTTCACAATTTTTACGAAGCTGATCGAGGAAATTTGATTTTTACTAAGCTGATCAACAAATTTCGCGATTTTTACGAAGCCGATTGACAAAATTCGTGATTTTTACAAAGCTGGTCGACAAAATGGGTGATTTTTATGAAGCTGATCGAGAAAATTCACAATTTTTCCGCACAACTTTCAATGAGAATATTGGTTTTTACAAATCCAATCGACGAAATGCGCAATTTTTACAAAGCTGATTGATGAATTTCTCGATCTTCCCACATGGGTGCCATCACCATTAATCCTGTGATGGCACCCATGTGGAAAATATGTAATCAAAATAAAAGTTTGTTTTTCCAATCTGTATTGTAATCAGAGATTAGTGTACCAACTCTGTGTCATAAGCAAATTTTTCCTTGCACCCCAATCGAGTTTTTTCTATGGGGTGGAGGATTCCCAGAATGATTTTTTTGTGCGTGCATAACATGTCAGTTTCTTGCAATACACGTACGGTTCCAACGCTCTTTAGGGTTTTCGCATGCGCTGAGCATTTTGCAATGAAAAAATGGGTGTTGCCATTGGAAATTTTAGAGTTTCTGTAACTATAACCATAACCGCGAGTGTCATTTTGTTGTCGTTCACAGAATCTCGAGCTCATACCTCTGAATAGCTATATCTGAAATTTTGTCCCGATCGGTTGAGCAGACTGGCCGCTAGAGCTCCGTATATCAGCAAAGTTTTTTTTATGACCACCCTGTATATTAATACTTACAAGAATAGTAGATGTGACATCCTAAAAATGTCTTGTACTTCATACACAATATATTAAAGATACATTTATGAATAAAGACAGGGAAATTACCCAGTGAAAAGATGTAATGTCTAACAAATTAGCATATAACAATATAATAGCAAAGCACACATTAAAAGTAAAAGTGTAAATATTTTTAAATGTTTAATTACTTTAAATGATTTAGTTACTCAAGCTTTTTTAAATAGAAATACAAATATCATCAAATTAATTAAAAATTAAAGTATAACAAAGTAAATTACTTGCAAATACTCCTGAATGTTGTATTAAACATTGTTAAATGCTGTTTTAACAAACCCTTTCAAATGTTGCACTAAATTAATCTTTTTACAAAATTAATTTCTATTTTTTGTATCTATCAAAGCTAATTTTAACCAGGACAGTTAAAACTGTTTTAACCATGGTTTAAACCACCCCTGGTTAAAACCAATAATATACAACCCTGTTCTTTTATTATCATTATTATGAGTTTATCTTTAAATATCATGCTTATTTCAGGTGGTTGTTTTGGTATTCAAGTGTTCTCACTGTAAAAGAAATGGTTCGATGTCACGGTGAGCTGAAATTGGCGAGACTATGACAATTGAACTTCAAGAGCACAAGGTATACAATAAAATTTATTTAAAAAAATTATAATGATCTGATTATGTATTCTTTTCTTGAATTCTGTAAATTTTTTCTACCTTCTCCGAACAGAAAATGATTTATTACTTCGTATAGAAGTAATGTGTTACATTTGTTCACTGCTTGATGTAAAATTGCAGCATTCATTTAAGCATGCTAAAGCCGCATGTTTTATTCTTATTCTAATTGAATGAATAGCCTGCTTAAATTTTTTGAGTAAGAATAGGCCTTTGTAATAAATTGCTGCAACTGGCAAACTAAAATATTCCATTATTGCACAAATATATGAAAATTAATTTTTTGTCAAAATAATGCATAAAAATATAAATTAAAAAAGGATAAATTTGAATTTTAGATTTTATTTAGAAAAAAAAAAAAAAACTTTTTTAATTCTAGTGATATCAATAGAATATAAAAATAGTCACCAGTTGTAGCAATTTTGAAATAATTGCACGAGTCTGTCCTCATATTCCTCACTTTAATCACCTGAGATTTTGAAAGTATCCATTGAAAACAATTTAAAATTTGAAGAGATAAATTTATTTTCTATTGAAGATTAAAGGATTTTCCATGTAAAATTGCTAAATTTTGTAGAACTTGATTTTTATTTAATTTTTTACAATGTCATTTCTTGGCAAGTGTATATTAGGATAATTGAAATTTCATTCTAAAGCATTTTTTACATTCTTCTTTCTTATATTTATCAGGTCTTACATTTTAATTTTGTTCAAAGAAACATGTTTTCAATATAGTAGCTGAAATTCCATGTAATGTTCAGTTTAATTTGTTGATTTATGGAAATTAGGTAAAATTAAATATGTAGTGAGGATTTATAGTTTACTTTTTGTTTAAAATCTTCATTCATCATCAAATCTAATTATCTTTCACTCCTACAATGGGTGCTATAGTGTCATAAGGCATTGGTGTTCATGATTGATATTTTAATTTTTTTTAATAATCTTCATATAATCTTCATTCATCATCAAATCTAATTATCTTTCACTCCTACAATGGGTGCTATAGTGTCATAAGGCATTGGTATTCATGATTATGATTTTTTAATTTTTTTTAATAAAAAATAAAAAATGAGTCTTGGAGTTTTCAGAAATGTGTGTGCAGTAGATATTTTGACATAGATATTGAAGGCTTTTAAAAATCTTTTATGACTGACTAGTATTTTACTTGTGTTCTAGAGTGGAATGATTATCAGTGAAATCATTGTAATGTTATTGTTTCATCTTTTCAGATAGCCTGTTGCAACATAATATTTTTACACCAGAAATATTTCGAAAAAAACAAGCCTGTGCCTTTATCTGCAAAATTTCATAGAAAAATAGTTTTCCAGCTTGAAAAGATGACAGCCTTCCATTTTCTTTTGCAAATGAGTCGTGGTACTTGAAGAATCCTCTAATATGTAACTGAGACTCATTTGGCCACGTTGCTTTTTAATTCCACAAGCATTTTTCTAAACTTTTTATCCATCTAGAATTCTCAGTAGGAATGACAACATTACATTGACAGAAAGACCAACTCTAACTGCTCATTCAGATAAAAGGTAAGTCTTATTTTTGATAAGCATAAAAATATTAAATTTCTACGAAGTATGTGTTTGAATTATTGTGTATTTCATTAATTGCCAGGGTATTTACAGAATCTAGAAATCAGTGAACTGTGAAAAAATTAAGGAAATAAATCTGGAAATTTGGCAAAAAATAAAATGCTTGAAAATTAGTGAAATTTGTGTACAGTAAATTCTTTCAAATCTGCTACTATATTTCAGATCTAAACAGTTGAGATCTTTCTTTAAGTAAGACATTGTACACTTTGTTAAAAAAAAAAAAATCTGAATTTACTGTGAAATTTTTAATGGATTCTGCATTCATTAGAATGTATCTTGTAAATAACTATTCTACACTATTAAAATCCTACCTTATGTATGTGACGTTATCTTCTCTGATCCCATAAATAGAGAAATGAAGGGAAAAATCTGGGGATCCTGAGTTGTTCATTCGTCTGTCTGTCCGTCCGATATAACAACTCAAAAACTACTCAACCAAATCATTTGAAACTTAATATACAATTAATAAATAATTTTGTTGAGTCATTTTAAATTTTATGAAAATTGGATGCATAGTTCACTTACAGGGACAATCAAAAGGATTCCAATACATTAGTCAATGAAGGAAAAAAGTTTCAAGTGCATTTTAGTGGTCTTGCTCTCCTTTTGAACATAATAAAGTTGATATGCATTTATGAAATATATTCTGTACAATCTGTGGTGCAAATATTTCTTATTTATTTACAGGACCTCACAAAAGTATTCCTTTCATATTTATATATTGAGACATTGTTTGGTATGCATTTTAATAGTATTAAACTATTTAATGCCTGTCTGTCTAAACCGACCAGCATAGTGGTCAAATGCAGCTAGTAGACTGTTATAAATTGAATGCATTTGTTGCATAAAACAGTGTTCCCAGCATCATGGAATGTCAGGAAAAAATCTGGCAAGTCAAGGATTTTACAAATATTTTCCAAAAAGTCTTAGAGAAAAAAATTAAAAAGGATGTAAAAGTCATCAATTAGTCTCAGAGGAGAAAAAATTCCAAAATTCATTAAACAATCGCAAGGGAGAAAATAACTAAAAATTTGAAGAATAATTGCAGAAAAAAACGTTACTTTTGACAAAGGATTGTGAAAATAAGTAGAAAATTTCATTGTATCCCCATTTGGTTAAAGTAATTTGAGATTTGGTCAGGGAATTTTTTGAGATTTGGTTATGGAAAATCGGGGAATTTGCCTTTCATGTTTTGCTGGGAACCCTGTAAAATTGCTTTTGAAGAGTCATAAATGTTTTGGATTTTTTAGAAAAACCAACTTTTGTTACTAATCAATAAAACATAACACTGATACTGCAATCATGGGTGCAAGTTTTCCGTCCCCAGACGGAATTCCGTCTTTTAAAATTTCCCGAGGACGGAAGCGGGACGGAAAAATCTCCGACGACGAAAAATGACGCGTTTTTCACCAAAAGATCGCGGTAAAAGACACGATTTTTCGTCAAAAGATTCTGAATAAAACGTGATTTTTGTCAAATGAATCGCGGAAAAAAAACGTTATTTCTATCAAAAAAAATCGCAGAAAAAAGCGCTATTTCATTTAAAGGATCGCAAAAGGACGCGTTTTTCGTAAAAAAATTGCGGAATAAAAGAGATTCCTGTCGACGGAACTCGAGAAAAACGTTATTTCCGTCGAAGAATCGCGAAAATGTGACGCAGTCTCTGTCAAGGAATCGCGAAAAAGATGCGATTTTCCTCAAAAGTTCGTGGAAAAAACGCGATTTTTGTCAAAAGATCGAGGAAAAGGCGTTTTTCTTTAAGCGATCGTGAAAAAAGACACGATTTTTTTCAAAAGATTGCAGATAAGACGGAATTTTTGTCAAAAGATCGCAGAAAAAAGCGCTATTTCTGTTAAAACATCGCAAAAAAGACGCGTTTTTCGTCAAAGAATAGCAAAATAAAAGATTCCTGTCGAAGGATCGCAAAAATGACAGTCTCTTTTTAAAGAATTGAAAAAAATGCGCGATTTTCGTCAAATGATTGCAGAAAAAGTATAATTTTTGTCAGAATTGCGGAGAAAACGCGTTTTTTTGTCAAAGAAGCGAAGAGAAGACGCGAGTTTTGTCAAAAGATCGTAGAAAAGACACGAATTTTGTCAAAGGATCACGAAACAGTCGCGAATTTTCGTCAAAGGATCGCAAAAAAACGCGATTTTTGGTCAAAGGATCGCAAAAAAACGCGATTTTTGGTCAAAGGATCGCGATAGAGACGCGATTTTTGTAAAAGAATCGCTAAATAGACGCGATTTCTGTCAAAAGATCGTGAAAAAGACGCGATTTCTGTCAAAAGATCGTGAAAAAGTCGCGAATTTTGTCAAAGGATCGCAAAAAGTCACGAATTTTCGTCAAAGGATCGCAAATAACGCGATTTTTGGTCAAAGGATCGCGATAGAGACGCGATTTTTGTAAAAGAATCGCTAAATAGACGCGATTTCTGTCAAAAGATCGTGAAAAAGACGCGAATTTCGTCAAAGGATCGCTAAAAAGTCCCGAATTTTTGTCAAAGGATCGCGAAAAGTCACGAATTTTCGTCAAAGGATCGCAAAAAACGCGATTTTTGGTCAAAGGATCGCTATAGAAACGCGATTTTTGTCAAAAAATCGCGGAAAAAGGCGAATTTCGCCAAACTGTCATGGAAAAAAACGTGAATGAGGCACGTGCGTATGTGCCCACTCAGGGGGGGGGGGGGGGGGATTCAAAATATTTTCAGTCCTGGCAAAATTTCAAACTTGCACCCATGACTGCAATGTTTGTCAGATTTAAAAATAAGTAGAAATGTTTTCTATTAATTTTGTATTATGATTTAAATTTATTTCTAATATTCAAAATTTTATAGCATTCAATATTTCAGTGTTTCCTTATTAAAAAAAAAGAAAAATTCTGTGTGATTACTGTATTCGGTGATAAATTCCGAATATTATAATGTAAACAAAGAAATGATCAGTTATCTGCAAAATTTTGTAATCTGTAAGCCCTTTTGGTCCTCATGTGTGCAGGTTAGTGGAAATGTACTGTATATATAAAAAATATTTGCATTTTTGCCTTGCAAATGACTTATTTTATGCGTCCTATTTTATATACCTTATTTTTTTCCTTTGTTTATTGGCTGCTCCAAATATTTTTCAAAAGATGTATGTGGTATGAGTTTTTAGTATTTAAATTGAGTTGAAGTCACCAAACTACCTATTGCATATCTCCTTTTATTTTAAATAAACTATCTTAAAAGCATTAACAAGAACCTGTATTCCAAATATGTTTTAAAAGATGTATGTGGTACAAGCTTTTTGGTATTTAAATTGAGCTAAGTCACTGGAGTACCTATTACATGTCTCCTTTTATTTTAAATAAACTATCTTAAAAGCATAAACAAGAACTTATGTATAAAGACATTCAAATTCCCAAAAATGTTATTATATTTAAAAAAAAAAAGTAAACTTTATAAAAACAGGACACATAAATCCTAGACCGATTAATGAATAAGATACAATATTTCTTACTAGCTGACCCTCCCGGCGTTGCCCGGGTCCGTATTAACAATATTAAACGAACTTGAAATTTGTATGATTTTATCATTAACTTGAAGCATGCAGAAATGCATTGTCTGAAATACGTCGCTGCTGACTGTGAAAAATCGGTTTTAAAAACAACTAATATTAAGCTCTAAAAATACTTAAAATGAGCAATGAGAAACACGGGAGGGAACATGTATCCAACGATTGATTTAGTTTCGTGTTAAGTGTTGATATTTACCCGTAAAAATCACTGTTAAATCATGTAACTAATTATTTTTTTCGCATAGAAATCCCAAGTGAAATATTTTGAATTTCAAACTAATTATATCACTCTTAAATCCGACTATACCGTGAATGAAATCTACACGCGATGATAAAAGATTGGTATATAGTATTATAATTTCAGAGCCATTTAACAAAAGTGTATATTTTTAATCAAAGCATGCGTAATGTTGACTCTGTGGACAAATTCCTAACCGTAAACTTTTGTACCATAAGCATAATCTGTCTGTAACCTAACTGCCATAATCTATCTGTAATCTAACTGCGACTAAACAGTCCCTACCGTAACTTAAATATAACATAAATGTAACCTAACCGTCACTTTGAAATATCAATATAGAAGCATCATTTAAGATTTTGCTTGAAAAATCGTTTGCACTCTGAAATCTAGATTTTAGACTAATATTTGTTATTTAAGTTTTCGCGCATGGTTTTAAAAGAATATTTTCATGAATATATTTTATATATTGACATAGAGTTATTATTATGTTGTTAAATTATAAAAAAAATTTCATCTACGTTTTAAAATATTAAAAAGTTCCGAAAAAAAAAACTTTTAGTACAATTTTTAATTCAAATCAAATGTTTTCAATATTTTATTTAATTTTATTTTGACATTTAATTACTATTTAGAATTTATCAATTTCAATTATTTAAAAAGCAAACATTTTTTAAAAATAAATAATATAATAGAAAAAAGACCATTTTAAAAAATTACTATTTCTTCGTAAAATATGCTTCAGCTGTAATTCATTACTTTCAATTCGTCTTATTAATACAAAATCCCTTCCATATACTTTTGTTTGGGACATTAAAATTTGAGCGATAAATGGTTTAATATTGCAACCCTTTTTTCTGTTTAATTCACCACCACCTATTTTTTTCCTCCATGGTTTACAACCGCTGTGATAAAAAATCATCATTTAAACTGACAGTTTGCCAGTCTATGGATTTTAAAGGTCTGTTCCAGCTTTTTTAATTATTTATGCGAAAATTTTATGCAACCAACCAACCATAACTAAATGAAGGGAAAAAAAGAAGAAAAAAAGCGATTTTTTATGAGTGATCTTTGGAATTTAATTAATTACTCAGTTAATAAATAGAATTTCGAAATTCTGAAACTCAGGTGCATCAAAAGAGATATTGGGCTACTCTCAGAAAAATTTTGAGCTTCGTACGTACCGTAGTTTTCGCTAACTATCGCAGACACACACACACACAGAGCGATTTGTTATTTTATTAATATAGATATTAATCAATTTCATGAAGCAATGAATTCTAAGGAAAGAAAGGAAAAAGGATTTAGTCACAGCTATTATCATACTTATAGTTACACAAAAAAGATAAAATTGGAATGATACAGTTACACAAACATTCAAAATATACATTTTTTAAAATATAATTAGTCAAAAATTAAAAGGTAAAAAATGTGTTCCAATAATAAAGCTTACTTTAAATGTAACTTATTATGAATATTTGGCACTACTTGATCAAGAATTTGAAATTTTATATAATGACCTATTGATAAAAAACTTACTTCAGCAATTTTAGAAATTGCCTAATTGATGATAATTTAAACAATTTCTTAGTTTTTTCTTTTTTTTTTTTTTTTTTATAATTGTTGGATTTTATAAGAAAAGTATTTTATAAGAAAATGTTTTAAATAGTGACATCATTTTCTCTTCAAATGTTCTTTAAAAGTTACTGTTTATGAAAAAGGCATCCATAATAATATTGTAATTCCCTTTTATCTGGTTGCTGAATGACATAATTTTCCTCATTTGACATTTCTCTTATTTTGATTTAGACATTAATTTTTATCATATATTATTTTCTGTCATTTTATTTAAACTATTAATATTATTTCTTAGTAAATATATTTTTTAAACTAAATTAGTGCATAATTATAAGCAATCATTTTAGAAAATAAATTTTTATTATCGAGAGAAAAGCTAAACTGTGTTGCCACCATTTTGAAGAAATGTCATGAAAAAGCTTTTAAAATTAAAAATAAAATATAAAAATGGAAATAAATTAAAAAATAACTAAAATGGGCACAACTACAAATAAATAGCTTTCATTTAAAAAAATAATTATCATAATCGGTTGATTAGAAAATTCAGGGCTGATGACACGACGTTTTTAGCTTGTCTGAAAGAAATAGCCTCGGAGGCTTAAAAAAAAAAGAAGAAAAAAACTTATTTTGGCTACTTTATTGTTGATTTGTAAATGTCATTTAGACAGTTACATCCATGTATAAAGCAATTGTTTTTTAGCAATTTTTTTTTTTTTTTTTTTTTTTTTTTTTAAGGAATAGTTGTACAAAGTTACACAAGGGTTCCTTGCATCATGGAATTTCCAATTACTTTAAGAAATTTCAAAATATATAAGAAAAGTCAGGGAATTTACAAAAATAATCAAATTGTGGAAAACTCTGGCAGAAAAAAGACATTAAATTCATCAGTCTTGGGGAGAAAAATCTCAATTCATTCAAGAGAAAAAAAAATGTAGTACACACCATGTTTTGCTGTGAACCTTTGTTTGTGGCAAGTAAATGCGAATTTTGCCAATTTGTCATTGAAATAGGTTGTAAATTTTGTCAGTCATTTATAAAAAACTTTTTTTTACATCAGTTATTTACTATTAATAAATTTCATCAGTTATCACTGCAAAAATTTTTTCAACCTGAGGCAAATTATCCCAAATTTTGTCATTTTATTGTGAAAAGAAATGGTCATTCTATCGTTTGGGTGGGGAGGGGGGGGGGTAGAATTTGAATATAATTTTATACGATTATATTGATCAAATATTTTGCTCCGTAGCATTAACATTTCCATTTTTATAAAATATTATTAATCATAAAATTAAGTAAGCTTTATTTCAATTATGTTTGTATGAATAAACGCAAAAGTTATACCTGGAAGAATATTCTGAGAATTTTTGTCAATATTTATAAATATAACATAACCAAAAATGTCAACTCGTGAAATAATTCCTCAAACGTGCAAATTTTACTGCTGAAGTTTACGTAGTTTACTCCTGATTACAAAGTTGGCACCTATAGTTATGCTGTTTCATCACTGTGACACAATGTATTTACTTTCAAATGCTCTTTCAATTATCAAATGCTTTCTTATTTAACATAAATATTGTCAATGCTGTGTTTTTGCTTGCATTTTGTATTTGTAAACATAAAGTGCCATCATACTGATTTTAATCATGCATGCATACATATGATTAAAAATGTGAAATCTGATCACTTTTTTTTTCTTCTTTCCAGGTAGCTTATTGCAACACAATCACTTGGATCTTCTTTTTGGCTGTAACAGCATTTATATAGTTATATTTTCATTATGCTAATAATTGGTAAACACCATCCATTTTCTTTGGATGAAAGATAGCAAATTCTACTGCAGCCCTTCATTTTCTTTTGATGGCGAATCCTACTAGTCAATAACAGTGTCATGTGGTGATGGAAACTCAGTTGGATACATTGATATGTTTCTCAATAATCAAATATCGGATCATCCCATGCGCCTGGATCTTTCTTTAGGCCTGAATATGCTGATTTGATAGCTCAATCACAGCTCAATCATAATAGTCTTAATTTGTTTTCTAATTATGACTACCAGGTAGGCTCTTGGTTTTATTTTGCCAAATCTAGCACTTGAAATTTTTGAAGATTGAGGTAAATATATCTAGAATTAGTATTTAAAAGTGTATATTTTTATTAAGTCTGTGTCCTCTTTTGATTTTAATTAAAATGCTTACTCTTCCCCCCCCCCCCCCCCCCCAAAAAAAAAAAAAATTACTTATTTTCTTCCTAGTTTTCTGCTGAAATAACTTTTCACATTTAAAAATAATTAAATTGTACAGAGCTTATTTAATGTTTTCAGTTGGAAAATTATGCAGCTATTTAAAATTTTAAATTTTTGCTTGTTATCTTCTAATTGGAGGGGGGAGAGAGCTATTGAAATACTGAATAATGAAACATCAAACCATATAGTATTGCATTTTGATGAACTAGTTTTTATGTATCTAAATAAACTAATTCAAAATCTGTTCCTAGCATATTTTTTCTTTGCATCAGAACACTTTAATTTGATACTTGAAATTTTTTCAATATTAGAATAGGAAGCTAGTAATAGCATATATATATATTCTGGATGTTTCTTGAATTGCTGATTTTCTTTATCATTTAATATTTCCATTTTTGTATTTTGAATACATTAACAGGGGATTTGAATAAATTATACTTCTCATGCAACTTTTGCTCTTTAAATGTGTATATACAATCTTTAGAAGTTGTAATGCATTTTTTGTTTTATTCACAGTTCATTGGATATCATCTTATCAAAAGTACTTTTAAAAGGTATGAGGTATGTTTTGTACTGTAATGCATTATTTACTGCATGTTGCGAGGTAGAAGACATTTTGGGCAAGTGTCGATTTAGCAAATATTTTTACTTTTTATGATTTTATTCTTATGAAAAGCATCTGGTGTCTTATATGTGCGAAGTGATTGTGTTCTGAATGTTTTTTAGGTTTGCAAGTTTTTCTGTCGATTCTTCTAAGTTTATGAAATCATTGGAACAAAATTTTCAGAAATTTTAGTGAGACTATTTTACCAAGAAACTGAAGTAAAATTAAGAAAGCTGCCCTTCAGCATTTGAAATGAAATGTTTATCTGCATAATTTTTTCTTAGATTTGGCATGCGTTATTTTAAGTTTGATTTTTAAGAGAGGCAAAAATTATGTAATTTTGGTGTTTTTATATCCTCCATATTCAAAAAATCAAAGAGAAAAGGGGGGAGGGAGAGAAAGAAAATTACTATTTCATTATTATTTGAGATCTATGGACTCCAAACAAAAAAGAATGATGGTAAAAATATTTCAATTTTTGCAGATTGCCCAGATCTGAAAACTTATACGAAGGGGGGGGGGGGGACAGGAACTTCAATAATTTTTTGTGTTACCTGAAATACACAATCCCTTGACTGAAATTGGTGAGTTTTCATGATTATATGATGAAAATTGGCATTTTCATGATTCTTTGAACAAATTTGCCTTTTTTTTCATGCTATCTTTTTTATGAAATTTACAATCTTCAGACAAAAGCTCTGGGGATTTTGCAACCTGTTGACAAAATTACTATTTTTTTTTCCATATTCCTTTGACTGAATTGTCAATTTCCTATGCACAATTTTTTTTTTTTTGTGATTTGTTGAAATTTAGGATATATTTTGTCTAAATTTCCAGATTTATGATTGTTTTTAATTTTTTGAAACAGATTGACTTTCAGAACATTTTAAACCCCTGCAAATTTCTTGATTTTTCCTTTGAGTTAATGGTGAATTTAACACATTATTTAAAATATTCTGCTTAGAAGCTCCTTGCCCTGCGACATATAAGTCACACTTTAGGGCATTTTCTGCTTTGGGGAATGTTATGTCAGACATATAAAACTCATTTTCCTCCTGAAGTGGCAAAATATTTAAATTTTGTCAACAACAGAGTTACCCTATCTAAAATTCAAATTCACTTTGAAATTTATTTTTTTCCCTTAATTTGCTCAAAAAGAAAGAACAGAATGTCTTAGATTGGTGGGATTATTTTCTTTTCTTTATTGCACTTGGTCTTGTTCACTCTTATTTATGTATCTAAATTTAGTATCTAATCTCTTACATTTGTTTCAGATGTCTGTATTTAAGAAGTTAATTCTGTGGATATGCTTTGTATTATGAAAATGTGCATTACAAGTTTATTAAAAGCATTCTGCAATTCTTATATAATTCCTTAATTTCCTATATAAGGAGAAAAAAAATCATAAATGTAAACTTGCAGATGTTACTATGCTGTTTATTAGAAATCTTAAATGTACATAAGACAATTATTTTGAGTATTGTAATTTTAAAGAATGTTAAAAAAATAAAATAATTTTGTATCTGTAACTGCGTTGTTTCATTTATTATATTTGGTGTTTAACAATACAGATAATACATTTCTTTAGATAAGCATTTATGTGGTACAGGGTGTCCAGCAAATAAGCCTTGTTCAAAATTTTCTCAAAAACAAAGATCAATAGAATGGTTTATTAGATTAACAGTAAAGTCAAGTATTCTTTGCAATTATTTTAAAACATTCACCGTTTGAAATTTTAGTGCATCATTTTTACAGCTTATTTAATAAACTTTTTACTGCTTAATTCTATCAATCTTTGTTTTTGAGAAATTTAATTTTAAAATCAGGGTCTTATTCACTGGACATCCTGTACTTTATTGAATACATATTCATTGACATTTAAATATACATATAATGGAAATGCATTAATCTGTCATTTTACATTCTTCTTCTTATAGGAACTAAATTGTCAAAGTGGGCATTTTGAACATAATTTCTGTGCAAAAGAATAACTATTCAAGAAATTGTTAAAGTTTTTGTCACATGATCAAAATCTCTTAGAAAAACTCAGTCTGATTGACTGAATGAAGAAGAAAAATTTTTGCAAACATTAACTTTTTAAATAAAATTTCAGTTATTTTTATTCTTACACCTATTTAGTACATAAAAAAAAAGCTTTCTTTACACTGACAAATTCATTAATCCATCACTTATTTGTTACTTTATCACTAGTCAATACCTAAAATAAATTATGAAAATATTAAATTTTACAGGCTGTCATAGCACCTATTATATGTTGGAGCGTTTATTAGAACAGAAAAGAACATTGTCATTATTTTTTACCGAATTTGGTGGGATTATCAATTTAAAAATTGATCAGTAGTCTGTGATAGAAAGCATTCTTAGGCTTCAACCTTTCAAAGAATTAACAAAAGTTATGAGTAACAAAAAATCTTAATTTCAGAAGTAACACCTACTCTTTCTACTTTGAAACGTTACTTAGATAAGTGAAAATGTAGAAATTTTTGGAGTGGGAATCGTGAAACATTAACAAAAGGACTCGCTGAATGTCTTTCAGAAATTTATGATGTTTTATTTTTTAGCCCCTATTATAGATCCCAGATTCAAAACTGCTTTTTTAAAAGATGAAGCAATCACCGATAAAGAAAAAAATGTACTTAAAAATAAAATGCAACAAATAATAAATACAGTGAAACCTCTAAATAAGGGACACCTCTATTTAAGGGACAAAAATTCCAGTCCAATAGCTGTCCCTTATTTGGAAATTTCACTGCAATAAAAACTCCCAATAAGGGAACCTCTAAGGGACAAAATTTCCAGTCCCATAGGTGTCCCTTATTCGGAGGTTTCACTGTATACCCTCTCATACTTAGCCAAATCAGTCACAAAGTTTCAATAAAAAGAATTCCCTCTCACAAACTGTGCATTCATCATTTTGGGAGTAATTGGTTGAAATTGCTACAAGTGAAAAAAACAAAGTGAAAATCCTTCTACTGAAAATGATAGCCTCGCATCAGACATTAATGGTTCAGATGAATTGGCTGCATACATAGTTTTACCACTTATATCGAGGAAAGACAATCCGTTATTTTAGTGGGGAAACAAACATCCAAAAGTATCCAACATTATCAATAAGTTAGAAATAATATTAGTTAAGAAATAATTATCTACACCTGCCAGCAGTGTATACAGTGAACGTTTATTTTCTGAATTAGGACAGATTTTATGAACAGAAAAGAAACATTACAACTAGATAATGCTGAACAGCTTTTATTATTACATTATAATTTGCGAATATTCATTAGAATTTGAGTTCTAAATAATTGCCATATCAAAACCCTTTTTCCAACTTGGGAAAAATCTTTTCGAAATGCCGTTTTAGATTGCTTTTTTTTTTCAATATTTTCTGCATTTATCAAAGAATCGACAATCACGGCATCTTGTGTACTTTCCAAATAAGAGATTTTGAAAGTTTGGTGTATATGAGAGCAAAAATGAATTTCAAAATAAATCTGAAAATAAGCAGTTTGAATCGAAATACGCTTTTAAAAATATTTGGTCAAACTAAATATTCGGTTTATATGCCGAATACTGAATCAACTATTCGGTCAATCCCTACCTATATCTTAATAGATAATTTATCAATCAAGAAATTGAAATACAGTTGGATTCCAAAATACTTCTATACCAAGTGTTCCAGTTTTAATACCTCTAGATTAAAAAAATGAATTTGTAAATGTATCAACTTTCCAACTGAACAATTTTTTTCTAGAATTTTTTTGTAAACATAGCTAATATGAACTAAAATTTACGTTTGTATTGTGAAAAATTGAAATTTTCAAAACATTCACTTTTCATGATTACTTCGAGTAAGATTATTTTAAATATTTTTATACTTTCTGTGTGTACACAGTTTGCATAAAAAATTCAAATCAAAAATTCTACAAATCATTTGATTTAGTAATCAATTAAAAATTTTAATTGCTTAGGTATCCCCTATTTGGAGATTTCACTGTATATGAAAATGGAAACCAGAAACTTAAAAGTAATCTGTATATATAGATTCTAAATTATATAACAATCATTGGATATAAAGATGTTTTTTTGAAGGGGGTAATTTTTTGTTTTTAACATTACTGCATACTTGCCATGTTTTACTAGGTGTAAAATTTACACATTTTGGGGTGTTTTACACTTAATTTTTTTTTCCCCAAGATCCATTTTTTTCTATTAAATTATGAATTATTTTATAACTACTTTTAGTTGTGAATACTTAACTCCTACCTAATTTTAATTCTAAATTTGCAATCGTCACCAAGAATATTTTAGGGAAATTCCAAATTAAGGAGTTCTTAGGTTCTAATTCTGGTGTCAGATGATTTCTCATTTTACAAACAGAATTTACCCGTGATGGAAAGGATTAAGGGGGTATCAGAGGTGCCAAGTATTACGATTTGTCCGTAATTATTACGGATATGCAACAAAAGTTACGGCGTTACGGGCATCGGATAGAAATTACGGATAAAAAAAATCGCGGATTTCATCAAAGGATCGCTTGAAAAAACGCAAATTTCGATATAAGATCTTGAGAAAAACAGAAAAGATTGTGTAAAAGTACGCGCATTTCGTCAAAATGTCGCAAAAAACGTGCAAATTTCGTCAAAAGATATCGAAAAAATGGGCTCATTTCGTCAAAAAATCGCTTGAAACGTCCAAATTTCGTAAAAAAAATCCGCTTAAAACGGGCCTATTTCATCAAACGATCGCGGAAAACGTGCTCATTTCGTCACAAGATCTCGAAAAACGAGCTCATTTCGTCAAAAAATCGCTTAAAACGCGCTCATTTCGTCAAAAAATCGTTTAAAACGCGCTCATTTCTTCAAAAAAAAACGCGGAAAACGTGCTCATTTTGTCAAAAAAAAAAGCTTAAAATGCGCTCATTTTGTTAATAGATCCCGAAAAACGCGCGCATTCTGTCAAAAGATCGCTGAAACACGCTCATTTCGTAAAAAAATCGTTTTAAACTCGCTCATTTCGCCAAAAGATTGCTGAAAACGCGCTCATTTCGTCAAAAAATCGCTTTAAACTCGCTCATTTCGTCAAAAAAAAAAAAAAACTTAAAATGTGCTCATTTCGTCAAAAGATCACGAAAAACGCGCACATTTTGTAAAAAACGCGCACATTTCGCCAAAAGATCGCGAAAACACGCACATTTTGTCAAAAGATCACGGAAAACGCACCCATTTCGTCCAAAAATCGCAAAAAATGTGAAAAATATGTGCAAACATTGTAAATTTCCCCAAGAGATTGCGAAAAACATGCAAATTTCGCCAAGAGATCGCTGAAAAAAGAAAGAATTTTTGAAAATTTGCCCCCCCCCCCCACCCATTCACCCACCCACTTCTCTCTGAACTCTGGTTACTGATAACTTTTATTGAAACTTGGCAACTCTGGGGTATATTTAAGTATAGTTGAAAATTAGTTTGTTTCACTGTTGCAACATTTTACAGAATTTTATTTTCATTGTTTATAAAAGATAACTTCGTTTTAAAAAAATTTTGCCCATATTTTATATTAAAGTGAGAATCAAACAGCTGTTAAAAATTAGTGATGCAATGAATGATGGTTTGACCAAATATTCAGTATTACTTTTGATAATGTTTTAAGTTATGCAAACAAAGTTACTATTGCATTTCTGTGTTCATCACATTCCAGCCAAAATGTTTAGTCCTTCAAAAAAATAAATAAATATTGTGCATTAGAAAAAAAGAATATTACTTCTTAGGTCACTTATTAAAAATGTTTATAGGTATATCAGTTATGCAACATTAAAAAAGATTGGACATTTTTTACAAATTCATTAGGAATGTCATTCGCACGCTGTTTCGAAGATGTTAATTAGAAATTTTGTTCACATTGTCTTTCATAGATAACCTTTAAAAATGTTCATGTGCGATGACATTTTTAATGAAAAATTGACTGGGATGAGATTCTTCCGCTGATCCGCGGTTTTCAGCTTTTATGTTATTTTCAAATTTTATGATTTACCAAAACTAGTTGGATGTGTCAATCCCAAAACTTTCTTCTATCTCATAAGTACATTTTAATATATATATATATAAAAAAAAACGTGGTGACCCCAAAGTTATCCACTATCGAATTTCCTCGAACATTTGACCTAGTCTGAGATTCTGGTATCCGAAAAGCCTAAAATGCAAAATTTAATTAATATTCTGAGAAAATGAGCTTAGTAGTGCCTCATGTTGGGTAATTTATACTAAAACCTGATAAACATCTATTTATGTCAAGAACTAACAAAATCTGAAACTCGATGGAATTTCGTCCATTAGTTCTTGAGATATAGTTATGACAAAAAAATTGCAAAACGTAGCACAGCAACACCATATCTTGGACAATTTATGCCAAAACGTAAAAAAGCGTCTAATTATGTTATGGTGTAAAATAATCTGAAGTTTGATGAAATTCTGTGCATTAGTTCTTGAGATATAGCTAGTTTAAAAAAAAACCGTGTAAAATATAGCACAGCAGCACCATCAGTTGAAGTTTTTATAACAAAACGTAATCATCGTGTAATTATGTTATGTCATTTTGTAACAAAATCTGAAGTTTGATGAAATACTGTGGGTTGGTTGTTGAGATATAGCTATCGGAAAAATCGTGCAAAATGCAGCATAGCTGCACCACCTGTTGCAAGGTTAATACCAAAATGCAACCAGCGTCTAATTATGTTATATATTCTAGTGTGACAGAATCTAAAATTTGATGAAGTTCTCTGGATTAGTTCTTGAGATATAGCAATCTTGAAAATCATGAAAAACGTAGTATAGCAGCGCCACCTGCTGGCCAATTTTCACCAAAAACCAATAGGCACTAATTCATATCAAGGTCTAACTGAATATAAAATTTTATTAAATTTCGAGCATTAGTTTTTGAGATAGAGCGCCCACAAATTTTTTGTCACAGACAGACAGACATTTTCTAAAAATAGTCAAAACGTGTTCAGGACCTTCTAAAACGTATAAATCCGTCGAAAATTTTCATGAATCCAATACTTTCTTCTTGTAAAGATAGAAGAAAGTAAAAATACAGGACGCGTAATTTCGTCAAAAAATTTCGAAAAAACGGCAAATTTCCTTAAAAAATCGCCAAAAAACGACTAATTTCCGACAAATTTTGTCAAAAGATTCGCGAAAGGATGATTAATTTCGTCACAAAATACCGAAAAAACGGCAGATTTTGTCAAAAATCGCGATAAAACTGCGAATTTCGCCAAATGTTTTGCGAAAAATCGCAACTTTCGTCAAAAAAATCAGGATAAATCGGTAGATATCGTCAAACGATCGCGTAAAAACGGCAGATTTCGTCAAAATATTCGCAAAAAATGGCAAATTTTTGAAAAAAAAAAAAAAAAACTTTAAATTTTGCCAAAAGATTCCAACAAAAGACAGATTTCATGAAGAGATAGCGTTAAAACTAAAAATTTCATCAAAGGGACTCTGAAAAAAACTAATTTCCAAAAATTAATTTTCAAAATTATTTTTTTTTGCCACTCCAAATACTTTCCTGCTCCAAAATCCATTTTTGACACCTCTAAACCTCTCTGAATGAGTGTGACTTCTGAAAGCACCCATTATTGAACAAAAAATACCCTTATATTCAACAAAAGTATCCTTTTTTTTTTAACAAAAATGTTTTTTTCAATAAATCAGTCTTGCCCTTTTCAAAAAGAAATGCAAACAATAGTGATACATGTTATCTTCTGCACTCAAATAAGCATTAATTTATAATTAAATTTGTATCTTGCACATTTATTTTTTTTTTTTAATAAATGACATTTTTCTCAATAGTTTTAAAAAATAATATTGATTTTAATTATTCATTAATTATTGTTAAAACAAAAATTATTGCATTTCAGTCTTCTTTTCCAAATAAACAAGTTCAAGTTTTGCATCTAAAAATGACTTATCTGTGAGGACCCACTTTTGTAATAAAGAGACCCAGAATTTAAGTTTTGGGTCCTGGAGACCCAGGATTTTTATAGTCCAGCGACATCACTAGATATCTTTAATGTGTAATATCCAAGAAAAAAGCAGGAGAAAGAAATTTACCTTGTGCAAGAGCAAAGCTAAAAAACAAAGAAAATTTCTATTTTCTTTTCCCTAATACTTAACCAAAAGTTTCTTACTGTTAGAAAATTTCAATAAAAAAAATATTCATGACAATAACAGGGTTTTATTAATGTACTGTATGTTGATAAACTAAATTTTCATTAGAGTAAGTATAAATAATTTCTGCAATTCACGTTAATAATTTTCTTTTAATTTACCAAAAGCTAAATTGTATGTTATATATTAATACAATTATATTTGTTGCGATTGACATTCCTGTCATTGCTCAAAAGTCGTTCGCGCAGTTTTCAGCTTTTTTGCTTTTTGGTCAATCTCATCCCTGAATTTATTAAAAATGTCATAATGTGCATTTGATTTTTCTCAGGTTGGTAGTGTGTATCTCTCAATATTTGAAAATATATTTATGAGGGGTACACTTTTAGAACTGTTTTTGAAAGTTAAAGTACTTTTGTGAGAATATAAATAAATAAAAAGTGTAAGCAAAGTTAATGTAAAAAATTGTTTTTTTTATAGAGATCAATATCACCTATCCAATGTAATATATACATGTATTGTATAATGAAACTTACAAATAAGGGTCACCTAAACTTAAGGGGTAAAACATCCGGTCCCAGTCCCTTCGTATAGGGCATTTCATGCAATTACCTCTGAAAATGGGACACTTAAAATGAGAAAGGGACTGGTTTTTGCATTTCAGATTATGAAGTTGTCTCTGATTGAAAACAAAGGTTTTTGTGAACTTATCGGACAGTCACGTTGATACAGATGCATATGACACAATTGATGAGTATTTATTTATGCTCATTATTCCGATTAGATATGTGTGTTGAAAATTGTGTGGAGGATTCTAAAAATGGAGAAAAAAAAATAATTATGAAATAAAGAATTTCAGGTGTTTTTAGACTTTTCTCAAATGCAAAAGGGCAACTTTTGTGACCAGAGTTTTATTATTATTCAGATATACCTAAAACTAGCAGGTTTCGTTGTTCAAAAAAAAAAAAAAAAAAGTCAATTGGGCATTTTAAACCGAATTTCTATGTGGAAGAATAACTGCTCAAAAAATGGTGTCTTTGTCACATGATCAAAATCCCTTATTTTAATTAATAATTTACTTATAAAAAAAAAATGAAAATACAGTTGGATTCCAAATTGCTTCTATACCATGCATACCAGTTTTATACCTTTCCGTTAAAAAAACTGAATTGGTAAATGTATCAAAGTTTTCTACTTGCTGAGAGATTTTTCACATGAATGAAATAGTGGCTTATTAGTAATGTTCAGATATAAAATGACAAAAGTATTTTGGGTAGAATACATAGAGTATTTAAAGAGTTCGATAGCGATTCTTTTTTTTTCAGAATATTATTTGAAATATACATTTGCATAACATAAATGTCATATGCAACTTCCAAAATTTCATATTTTCATCTGTACATTGACACTGTGAGAAAATACAACTGAAGGATTTTCTTTTTCTATTCATGGGGAAAAAAGTTTTATGCAATGGAGAATTTCTTCGTGTATTTTGAATACATGGAATGCATATTAGGGAAATAAACTTTCTTTTGTGAAACATATAACAAAAGATAATTTAGAAAAGAACTTTTATTTATTTAAGGTGGAGTTTGTATTTTGGTAATATGCTATATGAACTGTATATGTAGCATTGTATTAAAATATCTAAAAATAAATAGAAACATTTTATTGCCAGTATATTGTACTAACAGCCCCCCCCCCCCCAAAAAAAAAAAAAAAAAAAAAAAAAATCCCTGTTGGCTTGGCTTATAGGCGGAGGTAGATTTTGAAGAGTGCTCCTTTCAACAACAAAAAATTATTAAAAATTTTATTAAAGATAAACCTAGTTTAACAACTTTTTTTTTGCCGCTATTGAAAAACTTAATTTCATTTTTTTGTAGGAACTGGTTTTATCTGAATCCTCTTAAGCGAAATTCGGCTCAAATGCCCATTTTGACATCATATTTTAAAATATATTCCGACTTTCTTAAAAAATGGACCAATATGACACATATAGTTCCTAAATAAGAAGAAACTGTCAATTAAATCCGTTTGACAGCAAAATTGAATTTAAAGATGAGTCTTAAAATAACCAATTTATATGGTCTCAATTTTTTAATCATGATAGCTTTGGGAAATTTTGTGTGAAGTTCCCAATTTGACAGCCTTCTTTTTTTTTTTTAAATATATTCCGCCTTTATCAAAAAACCGATCAATACGGCACATTATACAGTTTCTAAATAAGGACCTGTAAATCGGATGTATTCGAGAGCAAAAATGGATTTAAAAATGGATTTAAAAATGAATTAGATAAAAATGCAATTTGTTATTCGACTACTTCCTCAATTTTTCACTCATGATCGCTTCAGAAAATTCTGCTTAAAATGGCTAATTTCAAACCATTTTTTGAAATATTTTCTATCTTTATTAAAAAGCTGGCTAATACGTCACATTATATAGTTCCTAAAAAAGAGAACCTGTCAATTGTATACGTTTCAAGGCAAAAATGGCTTTAAAAATGAGTCAGAAAGTAAGCAGTTTGTTGTTTGAATACTTCCTCAATTTTAATCTAGTTCACTTCAGAAATTTCAGCTCAAAAAGGCTATTTTCAAAGCATTTTTTGAAATATATTCAATTTTTATATAAAAACTGGCTAATGCGTCACATTACATAGTTCCCAAATAAGAGAACTTGTCATTTGGATTCGTTTAAAATCAAAAATGAATTTAAAAATGAGTCATTATATAAGCAATTTTGATTTGAGATTTTTCTCTTGAACTCCTATTTTTGTTTAATTTATTTTAGCTATAAGGATTGGTTCTATAAAAAAGTTGTCAGTCTAAAAATTAAAGATATTATTGAGAAGATGTAAAATAAGTTTAATTGGATTTGATATCTTAAAAATTGACGAAATTACGGATTTCTTTTTTTTTTTTTTTTCGTTTTTAATTTTTTTTCAGTAAGAATTGGTCCTATCAAAAATTTGTCAATACAAAAGTTTTAGATAATATATAGAACACTCATATAAAAATTATTTGGATTTGATATCTAAAGAATTGATGAAGTTATGAATTTTTTTCTCCCAAAAACCCTATTTTTTCTCCCCTTGAGCCGATTTTCAATTTTATCAAATATCTATCATACATAATGTTTTTGCCTATTTCTTAGAAGTAATATAAAATTTAAACTGATTCAATACCTATTTTCGTTAAGAAGTTAATGGAGGTTTTTCTGTTTTCACAAAAACCCTCTTTATATCCACCCCCTTGGTCCGATTTTGCCCATTAACGAATTTAGCCGAGATTTTATGCCTCTTGATTTTATGTAAAAGTTTGAAGAAGATCTGAGCTGAATTATCTAAGTTATCGTGTCTAGAGGAAAGTGAAATATGTATATATCAAGCATGCGATTCCTCCGCGGTTTTCCGATTTTTTTTCATTTTCTGTGTTTTCGATTTTTTATATCTTCAAGGATCGTAGGAAAAATCGAGATTTTAGACAAAATATCGCGAAAAAAAGCGATTTTTGTCAAAATTTTGCGGAATAAAAACGCGATTTTCGCCGAAATGTAAAAAAAATAGCTATTTTCGTCAAAATATCGCGAGACAAACACGGTTTTCGTCAAAAATCGCAAGAAAAACGTGGTTTTCGACAAGACATCGCAAGCAAAAAGCGATTCCGCCGAAAGATAGAGAGAAAAACGCGGATTTTTTTCATCCAAATATCGCAGAAAAAAACCATTTTAGTCGAAAGATCGCTGGAAAAACGCAATTTTCGTCGAGAGATCGCAAAAGAATGCTATTTTCGTCATAATATCACGGAAAAAAACACTGTTTTCGTCGAAATATCGCAAGATAATCGCGGTTTTTGTCAAAATATCGCGAGAAATACGCGGGTTCCGTCAAAATATCACAAGATAAACGCGGATTTCGTCATAAGATCGCGAGAAAAACGCGGATTCTGTTATAAAATTTCAAGAAAAACGCGGATTCCGTCAAAAGATCGCGTAAAAAACATTTTCGTCAAACTATCGCGCAAAAACCGTGATTTCGTCAAATTATCGCGAGAAAACCGTGATTTTCGTCAAAAAATCGCGAAAAAACCGTGATTTTCGTCAAATTATCGCGAGAAAAACGTGATTTTCGTCAAAAGATCGCTAAAAAACCGCGATTTTCGACAGAAGATCGCCAAATACCGCGATTTTCGACAAAAGATCGCGAAAAAACTGCGATTTTCGACTAAAGACCGCGAAAAAACTGCGATTTTCGACTAAAGATCGCGGAAAAAATGCAAATATCTTGAAGGAATTGCGGAAAAAACACGAATTTCATTCACCCCACCTCTCCAAAAATTAAAATAAAACAGGATTTAAATAAAAGTATTGACAATTTTGTTGTGGATAAAATAAGCTTCTTAATTGTCTTACACGCGCGCTATTTAAAATAATTTCTCATTTTCCGGTTCACGCACTTTTCCTCTTTTTTTAACTTTTTACAATCTTATGCCTGATATATATATTGAGATTTGTGTATATATGTATATATATATATATATACACACTACATGGCCATTGATGACCGTCCACTTGCGATTTTAGATATTTTGTTAAATATCTAGAAAAATATGAAGAATTATCCCGAAACTCTTAGTGTATAAATATAATAGTACAAGTCATACATTTCCGTGAAGATTTTTCCCCGAAACACCATAGGGGACCGTCAACAAATTAAAAATGAATATCTTTTGGATAACCCTGTCAAAACTAATGTAGAAAAAGCGCTCATCTTGTAGATTATGATTAAGGGGCTTATTGTAATAAACTGTGCCATTTTTATGCGAATAGCATATATACTCGTAGAGAAATTAAGGTTTTTATAAAAATGGTACCAAGTTTTGCTAAGTTTTTTTGCTTATAATTTGCAGAGTTCTTAATATAAAGTAACATTTTTTTCTGAAAATATGACAAATAATACTGCACACAATACCCTGTAATCAGAATTAAAAAATAATAAAAAATGTATGATGAATGAGTAGGTTTACAAATTAATTTTTCACTGCGTCCACGTTATCAAAATTTCATTTGCATATTGTGTTAGCTAAATGTATAGGGCAACTTTCGTGAAAGTCTCAAAATCTTTGCTTGAAAATTCTGAAAGTAACCGTCTATAGAATAAATACAAAATCCGTTCTTCCCAAAAAAAAAAAAAAAAAAAAAAAAGGATTTTATCCAAATATTGTAATACGTCCTAGATTTTGTGTTCTATATTGACACTAATCAATGAATATGATATATGGATACGACCGCTCTTGTTTTTGCATTATTTTGGGAATAACGGATTTTCAAATTATTCTATTGACGATTATTTTCAGAACTTTCAAGCTATGATTTTACGACTTTCACAAAAGTTGCTTTATATATATATAGCTAACATAATATGCAAATGAAATTTTGATATTGATGCATGCGCAGTAAAAAATTATTTAGTAAACCTACTCATTTTTCATACAATTTTTAGGTGCGTTCGTAATTATGTAAATTCGTAGTACATATAGTGGTCGTTCAGTCCGTCCGTCTGTCCGCATATAACAACGCAAAAACTACCCAACCGAATCGTTTGAAATTTTAAATACATAATTATTACATAATTTTGCCGAGTCTTTTCAAATTTTATGAAAATCGGATGCATAGATCAATTACAGGAGCAATCAAAAATATTCCATTACATTACGGCCAATGGGGAAAAAAGTTTCAAATGCATTTTAATCGTTTGAAATTTAAAATACACAATTATTACATAATTTTGTCGAGTTATTTAAAAATTTTTGATAATCGGGTGCATAGATAAATTACAGAGGCAATCAAAAGTATTCAATTACATTATGGTGAAAAAGTTTCAAATGTATTTTATACGTTTGAAATTTTAAATACATAATTATTACATAATTTTGTCGAGTTATTTCAAATTTTATGAAAATCGGATGAATAGATCAATTACAGGGACAATCAAAAGTATTTCGTTACATTACGGTCAATTGGGAAAAATGTTTCAAATGCATTTTAATGGTGTTACACTCATTCGAACTTAATAAAATTTATATGCAACTATAAAGTACATATTATAATATACATTTTACATAATTTGTGGTGCAAAGAACATTTGTTATTGATTTACAAGGCCACACAAAAGTATTCCACTGCATAATGGTACATGGAGAACATTGTTTGATGAGCGTTTTAATTGTAATTAACTATTTACAATTTTATGAGATTGATATATGAGAGTAATATTTTTAAAACTTCGTTATCGTACGAACGCACCTCATTTGCTACGCTTCACGTGCAATTTCCAACTTGTTATTTTTTAATTCTGATTACAGGGTATTAAGTGCAATGTTGTTTGTCATATTTTCAGAAAAGATTGTTTTATAATAAGAACTCTGTAAATCATAAGCAAAAATCTTGAAAAAAATTTGGGACTGTTTTTATAAAAACCTTAATTTTTTCACGAGTATATATGCTATCGACATACAAATTAACACAGTTTATTACAATAAGCCCCTTAATCATAATCTACAGTTTGAATGATTTAATTTGAATGACATTTTAATGATTTGCTAAATTTGATTTTAGCAAAACATTGTCTTTATCTGATAAATCCTTTAATGTAATACACTTTTAATAATATCATTAATATTTTGTTTTATATCCACATTATAAATCTTTGATTATAATAAATTCATAACTTAAATTATTCATTATAAATCCCTTAATGTAATGAATTTCTATCTTAAGTTTTAATATTTTGTTTTATTAGTATGCTTTCATTAAGTTCTGGAGAAAAATACAATTGAAAAAAGTCCTTCCGGCAATGCCGGGAGGAAGAGGTAGCTTTCATATACTTATATATTTATTTATTTATTTTAAGGTAAGTTACATTGTTCAAAAATACTAAGCTCAAATTAGTGGAAATAATCTTATAAAATTAGTGATTTTATAAGATTGAAACTAGTTTTTGTCAAGACTGTATATTAATAGGAATTTTTAGAAATTAGTCATCTTTTATTCAACCTGGTTTTATTTTAAGCGATTTAGAGAGTCACCAAATTCCACGATATCATAAAGTGTATGCCATTTTAAAACAACATTGTGGATCGTTCAGATCAGACCGTTTCAAAATGTCAGCCATAAGCAAAATTCAAAGTGCTATAACTCAGTCATTTTTTAAGATATAGACAAAATAAAAAGTGTTCTGGAATCGTTGTTTTAAGTTCTAACACATAAAAGAAAAATATTTTTCAATTTTTAATTTTTTCGCCCTTAATTTTAAATTTTAAATTTTTTTAAAAATTTAAAATGGCAACCATTTTGAAACAAAATGATGGATGGTGCTGGCCAACGAACTCGGTCGAGACATTTTTATTTACTATGTACATCCCAAGTTTCATTGAAATCGGTTCATAAATACGCGTGTTATCACGTGACAAAAATCAGGTCGTTTCAAAATGTCAAACATAAGAAAAATTCAAAGTGCTATAACTCAATCATTTTGTAAGATATAGACAAAATAAAAAGTGTTCTGGAATCGTTGTTTTAAGTTCTAACACGTAAAAGAAAAATATTTTTCAAATTTTGATTTTTTTTGCATTTAATTTTAAACTTTTAAATTTTTAAAAAATTTAAAATGGCCACCATTTTGAAACAAGATGGCGGATGATGCTGGCCAACGAACTCGGTCGAGACATTTGTATGTACTATGTACATACCAAGTTTCATTCAAATCGGTTCATAAATACGTTAGTTATCGCATGACAAAAATCAGATATATATATATATATATATGGTTATATATATATATATATATGTCAACATTTGAACGGAGGGTAGTTTTGGAGTCTGGGGGTCATGATCGGTGAAAATATACCAAAATTTTCCGGAAGTGCTTTCCTCCGGACGGCTGCAATAGGTAGCTTTTTACTTTTTGTAATGAAAGCTACCTAAAACAATTATCTGTTATTTTTTGTAGGGTGGCCCATTACTGGAACATAGGCGGTCCATTACTGGGCTTTTGGGTGTTTAGACGTATTTATATTATTTAAAATTAAATTTTTATTTCTATTGGGAAATGTAACTATGTGATTAGTTAAATATTGTTGAAAGATTAATATAATATGAAAAAAATTGGAATATAATAATTATAACTATTACTAAAAAATTATTTTTTAAAGAAATCCCTTAAGGGGGTCCATTACTGGCACATCTACCCTATACCTCGTTTTGATCGATTTAAAATGTTTGCAGTTTCAGAAACAGTTTTATTTTGCGACTTCAATTTTAGGATTTTCAAAATCTCACATTTTGTGAATTCTTTATCCTTCGGCATTTTTAAAACAAGAGGAAATAATTTCTCCACCTTTTTATACTTTTATAAAAGTGAAAAAATATGTCCTACAACACCACACCACAATGCCAATTCTGTGTTTCTAAAAAAAAAATTGCATAAAGTACTTAAACTATTGAGACAGCGTTTCTTAAAGAAAAAGGAAAATTAAATAAAAATAAATATATTTTTTATTTTAACCACACAAAATGGCTTATTTTATTTTATTTTATTTTAATGTCGAGGATTTATTGTAAATTAGCATAAAATATTTTCTTCTTCAATTATTTTAAACCAGATTTGCAGCGTGCTTAAACTTTTGAGACAATCTTAATATTTATCCTGAGGGGAATTAAGGATTTTTCATTGAAGTATTATTTGCTGTGGAAACTGTTATATTTTTTAAACAGATGAAATAAAAGATCTATTTTTGTTACAAAACTTGATTGTTCCGTGATCTATAGATTGGAAATCCCTGTTTTAAATAAACGTTAAATAAATATCAAATTTCTAAATTTGCAAAAAATCAGCAGTTTGTGCTTCAGAATCCGTTGTGAAGGTTGCATTCTCAAATTGACAAACTTCAAGATTTTTTGTATGTAACATTGCGAAATCTTAGTACTTGTTTTTATTATTATAGAAAAATCCAGAAAATCCTGTAGCTAATCTGTGCTAAATATCCTTTAAAAATGTCTTCTGTTTACAAATTTCAGTATTTCTTTTCCTGTTATAAGTTGAAAATTTAAAATACACAAACACATCTGTACACTTTTGATATTACAGTAGTCTCTCTCAAATCCGCTGTGCTTTTGACCAGAGGTTGTGGGGATTTAAAATTTTTTTGGATTTCTAGTTATTAATTTGTTTATATTTCTTAAGCAGTAATTTGCAATCGAAATTAATATTTGCAGTATTTGTATAATATTAAAATAATTAAGTTAATCAATTAATTAAAATTGTAAAAATTAAGATTACTTTAAAAATAATTAAATTATTATAAATAAATGGCAATTAATATGCAATTAAATATGCACCATAAAGACATATTTTTTAAAATTTTTCAATGTAACTTGCCACATAAAAGCACTTTACTAGTTCAAATTAAAATCCATCATAAAATAAGGAAGGTTTATTTCAGATTTAAAGAGACTTAACCAAACAAGTTTGATAATTACATAAAATATATTGGGTTTATCAAATATCGCGAGTACTAGAGATAACAGCCATGTCTTATTCTTTTGAGAAATAAATATATACTTTTTTAATGAAAAGACATGTCATATTAATGAGAATCACGTTTAAAATGTGTACACAATGATATAAAAATTCAGTTTGTTGCTGTTACCCTACGTTTGAACTGAAAGTTTCATGCATGTAGTTGTATATTCGTGATGTGCTGATTTTAGGCATTTGCAGATTTGAAGGAGTCTACTTAATCTCTACAGGGTGATTCAGCTCGTCGGTGACAAACTTTAAGGATCGATAGAGCACACCTAGACGAACATTTTTGAATAGGGAATGTAGGGTCCCTGACGCGATGGTAAGGCTCTAGGCGCTTTCGAAAATTTGGGTGCCGAAATTCGAAACGTCATAAAAACTAGGGAAATGGTTAGATTTTCTTGCTTGTTGCGTCGAAATGATTCTGTTTGTTTAGACTTTCTTCAGTACCAATTTGATAAGCGTATCTCTTAAAACATGGATAGGGGGCGCTGCAGACTTTGGAGAGCTAGACAACAACTTTAAGCCCGTTATTTTGATAATTTAACACATGCTCGCCAAAGTTTATACTCTAACTTAAAGTTTGAACCCAAAAGTAGAGCCCTGCAAAAAGCGTAAGAGCCGGAATAAAATGTCAAAGTACAGGGTGGTCGAAACTCGAAGGCTCCTAAGAGATAAACAAACAGATTTCTTGACTTATGGCATGCATTTTCATGATTCTGTTTGCTGGGGCTCTCTGAAACTCAGTTGAACGGTACAAAAAGAAACATCGATAGGGGGCGCTTTGGGAAAAAAACATAATTCGTTGACATTTCGGACGCTAACTGGAAACGGGGCGCTACGATCAGTTAGAAACAAAACAAGAGAGTAATTTACTTATCATAAGAAGCTATTAAAACTGCAGTTTGTTTGTTTTTTTTAACAAACATAGCTGGTTTCAATCATGCACAATGCGCGCAATAAAATTTACATAAGGTGCTTTTTGCTGATTTATGCAAAATATATCGTACCATATCGATATGCAAAAGATACGTAATGCGTAGACGACAACGCGAGATGACGTAGTTGTATGCGCAGACACGTCTTTTGAACGTGCGGTACCTACTTAAGCTTCGGGTTACTTGTCTGCAGATCGGTAGTAGGATGGAACGGTACACAAACTCTGAATTGGCTGACATGCATTTGGCGTATGGCGCTGCTGGTTGTAATGGACGAGCCGCTCAGCGGTTGTACGCCGAGCGTTACCCCAACAGGCAAATTCCCTGCCATGCCTTCTTCGCTCGAGTACACCAGAGGTTGTCCACAACGGGATCTTTCGACGGAGGCAGGCCTGAACGGGAGCGATCAGTGAGCACCCCCGACAACGAAGAGGCTGTGCTTAACCTGGTTGAGGACAACCCAGGTCTTAGCACGAGAGATATCGCCAGACATGTTGGCATTTTGCAAGCAACTGCGTGGCGCATCTTACGTTCCCGGAATCTGCACCCCTACCACATCCAGCGGGTGCAGTTGCTCAGAGAGCAGGATTTTGGCCCTCGAGTGGAATTCTCAAGATGGTACTTGGCGATGAGATCCAGGGATCCCCGTTTTGTAAACAGCATTTTGTTTACGGACGAGTCCACCTTCAGCCGGGAGGGAATGTGGAACGCCCACAACAGTCATGTGTGGTGTGATGAAAATCCACATGAAACCAGAAGCCGAGCAGCCCAGGAGCGTTTCTCAGTAAATGTGTGGGCCGGCATTCTGGGAGATTGCTTCATTGGCCCTTATTTGTTACCTGAACGGCTGACAGGTGGAAATTACCTGATTTTCCTGGATCAAGTGCTGCCGCAGCTTCTGGAGGAGGCGCACGTACCCGAAGGTTCGCGTCGCCAGATGTGGTTCCAGCACGATGGAGCTCCGGCCCATTACACGAACGACGTGCGTCTCCATCTAAACGCAAGGTATGGCCAGCGGTGGATCGGGCGTGGGGGTCCAGTTCACTGGCCTGCCCGATCACCAGACCTCACCTGCTTGGATTTCTTCCTTTGGGGTTACCTGAAGGCCGAGGTATACCATACACCTGTCAGCAGTGCTGAAGAACTTGTGGCGCGCATTGTGGCAGCTGCAGGGCAGATCAGAGATACTCCTGGCATTGTTGGAAACACACACTCCTCAATGCGACGGAGGTGCGAAGCCTGCATCATGGCCCAAGGTCGAAATTTCGAGCATCTTCTGTAGTGTTATTTTTGTAAATAAATTTCCAGTATCATTGATGTTTTTGGTCTAAATTTATTCAGAAGTGTTGAGCAGAGGTAGAAAATGTGTTTTCATTATTACTAACTGATCGTAGCGCCCCGTTTCCAGTTAGCGTCCGAAATGTCAACGAATTATGTTTTTTGCCCAAAGCGCCCCCTATCGATGTTTCTTTTTGTACCGTTCAACTGAGTTTCAGAGAGCCCCAGCAAACAGAATCATGAAAATGCATGCCATAAGTCAAGAAATCTGTTTGTTTATCTCTTAGGAGCCTTCGAGTTTCGACCACCCTGTACTTTGACATTTTATTCCGGCTCTTACGCTTTTTGCAGGGCTCTACTTTTGGGTTCAAACTTTAAGTTAGAGTATAAACTTTGGCGAGCATGTGTTAAATTATCAAAATAACGGGCTTAAAGTTGTTGTCTAGCTCTCCAAAGTCTGCAGCGCCCCCTATCCATGTTTTAAGAGATACGCTTATCAAATTGGTACTGAAGAAAGTCTAAACAAACAGAATCATTTCGACGCAACAAGCAAGAAAATCTAACCATTTCCCTAGTTTTTATGACGTTTCGAATTTCGGCACCCAAATTTTCGAAAGCGCCTAGCGCCTTACCATCGCGTCAGGGACCCTACATTCCCTATTCAAAAATGTTCGTCTAGGTGTGCTCTATCGATCCTTAAAGTTTGTCACCGACGAGCTGAATCACCCTGTATACATAAAAGCCGTTCTCTGTGTGTATGTTCCTTGTACAAATCTGTAGTTTTTGACCGATTTGCATGAAACTTGCTGTACCTATATATGATTTATTGAATAAAACGGTCAGTGTCAACTTTGAAAAATTATCAGACCACTATTTATCCCTTTTTTCTACCATCTTCCAAAATTTAACATTATAGAAATATATATATATATATTAAATTTTCTAATTCAACCATTTCTTTTCTGTTGCCACACGTCTAAAAAACTGCTCGATAATTAAATAAATAAATAAAGCATTCAATTAAAAAATTCGCACTGTCTCAATAGATTTTTATTGTTTTTGAAATTGACATCAATGAAGTAAGAAAATACACATTTTTCATTTTCATATATAGGGCGTTCCAAAAATTACTATCAATTTCTATGAAAACACTAATTCATTAATTTCTTTCACAGGTGTTTGAAGAAATGCTCCCCTTAGAAGAAAGAATAACCATCGTTTCCTAGCAACCGGGTGATAAAATATATGGAAAGATACGGCAGTTGTAACATCGAAAATACGGAAAACAATCACCAACAAAACCCACTATCAACTTACAAGTGAACGCAGGCTTCTTTCAATTGCCTCACGAACGATCTTGATGGTATCATCAGATCTTGATGGTCTTTCACGACATTTTTTATCCGCTACGCTACGGTTCGTCTGAATTTGTTTACCTGTAGCCTGATATTGGAACTTTTTGATAGGTATTTTCCGTATTTTCGATGGCGCAGTTGATGCACCTCTTCATATGTTATATCACTCAGTTTCCAAGAAACGATAGCTCTATTCTTTCATCCACGGAGAGCATTTTTTCAAACACCTATGAAAGCAATATATTAGTGTTTTCATAGTTATTTTTGGAACACCTTGTATATGTATGTGTGTATGTGAAAACTTTAACTAAGCATGTGTTAAAATAACGTAGTACCTTAGTTGAATGTTTCTGAAGTTAGAAAATCTTTTTAATGTAGTCGTTTCAATACAAGAAATAAATTTAGAAAAAAGATAATAATAAAGAAAATCGTTTGCTAACTATGACATCATTTTCTAATAATGTTTCATTCTGAGGGGAAACTTCCGAACTTCTGAAATTAATTCTTATTATTAACATTCATAAACTGGCGTTACTTTTTAAGCCATGCAAATTAAAATTTCAATAAATTCCAAGTCATTTGAATGTATTTATTACATTTTTCTGTGTATTGTCCGGAAAATCGTATACTACTGGCGCGCTTGCTAAAGAAAACAAGTATTCTGATTTTGAAAGCTGAAATATTTTGCTGTAAATTACGTCAAAATGATGTATTTTCCTAAAGTACAAATGGTTGCTATGTTTTGTTTCCTATTTCGTTGGCATACTATATTGTTAATCTATACTAATAAAAAAACAAAGCAAATTGATCTGTTTGTTTGTTTGTTTGTGTGTATGTGTGTGCGATGACTGGCAAAATCTACAGCAAGTGTGAGGCTCAAATTTTTCGTGATATTAGTCCAAGGTTACTCTTGATGTACCTGAAGCTCGGAATTTTAATTTTTTGATTAGTTTCCGAGGTATTAATTACGAAGACCAACACACTTTCATCAAAAAGTCAATTATTTGATGCTCGGGGAACGAAAAATCTTGTATATGCTCGCAAACTCATATGATAAAAAACGAGGAAGGAAACATTTTTCCGAGTTTATTTCTATTTCTGGATCATTTTGTTTAAATCCAAATCGACCAAAACTCTCGGCATAGTTAAACTTGAAAAACTTATTTCGAAAGATCGTAATTTTAGGTCTCAAATGCTATAATTTGAAAAAAAGTTACAATTAACCCTTTGAAAAAAAAAAAAAAAAAAAAAAAAAAAAAAAAAAAAAAATCAAAAAGAGTCGTTTTTCCGAAAAAAGTTTTTTTTTCTTATGTCAGCGCCCCTGCAGAGCGCAATTTTAGACATATAAACAAACCTCAAATCTGTTCTTAAAGTTGAAACTTTCTTATAATAGAGGATGTAATTGGTTTTAAAAAATATGGATTTTAAGCTTTTCAAATACATTGTCGAAAGGAAGTCACTTTGCGACTCACGGACAGGATATCTTTTCTTTGTTAAAAGTATCTAAACGTGCATATTTCAACACAATCTTTTAAAAGCGTCTCAATAGACCAGATTTACACCCCCTACAAAAATTTCAAAATATTCGAACAAGTAGAAATATTTTTTACAAAATAATATGAGCGAAAAATTTGATGCAATCAATAAAAAAAAGATTCTCCATTGCGGTTTTGCCCCTCCAGGGTGCAAAATATTTTATAGGTACCGACAAACCAAAATATGTATTCTCAAAGCTAAAACCTTCTTATAATTCAAGGTGCAATCGGTTTAAAAAAAAAAATACGAGGTATAGCTGTTTCAAATACGCCGGCAAACGCAAATCACTTCATATATTTTTTCTACGTTAAAATTAACTAAATGTCCGCATTTTAATGCAATCTTTTTAGAGCATTTTAATAAAACATATTTACATCAATTACAAAAATTTTGAAATGTTCGGATGGATAAAATTATTTTTTACAAAATAAAATGTGGGAAATTTTCTACGAAATCAAATTGCGCAGAAAATAAAATACCATATTGCTTATGCTTTCAATTCAATATCTTTTATTTTATCTATTATATATTTTATATTATATTATATCTTCTTATCCTCAAATCCGCACAGCTTGGGGACCAGAGGTTGTGTGGATTTCTGGTCATTGTTTTGTTTAATTTTTAAACAGTAATTTTAATGTAATTAAAATGCAATTGGAATTATAATGAATGCTTACATTGTAATAAAATATTAAAATTATTAAGTAATAAACTAAAAAAATAAAAATCTAGGCAATTTTTAAAATGATTTAAATATTATAAACTAAGGCCAAGTTAATAATCAATTATGTGTAATTAAATATCCATTATAATGAAGAAATCTATTTTTCCTAAATTATTCAATGAAACTTGCCTTATACTAATTCACATCAAAATTCTAAAATAAGGAAGTTTTATTTCAGGTTTAGTCAGACTTAATAACCAAAAAATCTTGATTAATACATAAATATATTGGATAAGAATATTTTAATTACCAGTGAAATCAGCAATATGTTGATTTTTTTCAGAAGTAAATGTATTCTTCCTTCATAAAAAAACAAAAATTCAGTAATACTAAAAAAAAAAAAAAAAAAAAAAAAAAAAAAAAAAATATATATATATATATATATATATATATATATATATACAGTACACTTTCTTAAATCCGCAACTCTCTAAAATACGCACATAAAATTACAGATGTAAACAATGAAACATTCAGTTCAGATGTAGGGGCAAAATTTGACTTTTTTATTTTTATATCAATTCCATATATATTTTAATTTGTAATTTTAGTTAATAATACTAAATTCATGTGTTTTTATAAAGGAAGAATAGATTTCTTTTGGAAAAAAAAAACGATATTGCTGATATCAGTAGTAATCACAATCTTTTTACCAAATATGTTTATGTATTAACCAAACTTTTTTCGTTACTAAGTCTGGCTAAACCTGGATTAAAATTTACTGATTTTATTATTTTTGATGTGAATTAATAATGTATCTTTATAAAGCAATTTCATATACAAAATACATCTTATCTTTATAATAAATATTTAATCATACATTACTGATTATTAACTTAACCTTTACTTTTAATATTTTAATCATGTTAAAAATTATCTAAATTTTTTTATTATTTTAGTTTATTACTAATTTTAATGTTTTATTATATAGTAATTGTTTATAATAGTTTTGATTTCATTGTTAATTACATTCAAGTTACTGTTTAAAAAATTTAAACGAAACAATGATCAGAAATCCGCAAAATTCTAAAATCTGCAAAACCTCTGGTCCCAAGCAATGCGGATTTGAGGGAGTCCACTGTATATGGAATTGATAAAAAATAAATAAATAAATAAATAAAATAAAAAAGTCACTTTTTTTCTACATCTGAACTGAATATTTCATTGTTTATATCTGTAAATTATGTGCGAATTTTCGAGAGTTGTAGATTTGAGGGAATATACTGTATCACAAAATATGGTAACTTGTTTAGTTAGCTTTTCTGCCATTCTTCTCCCAAACTTTCTTTCGTAGCACAGTTTAAAATGCCGTCACACTTTAAAGATTTATACAGTTCTTTTTAGTACTTTCCAACAAAGTTGAAAAGTGCTTTATGCATTCAGTTTGTCTGTTTGTCTGTATGTCTGTCCGCACTCTAACTTTTGTAAATACACTCGGATTGCCCTGAAATTTTTGGACTTTATTGATGTTTCTCTAGCACGAACCCTATTTCAAATGAAGTTTTTTACATGATTAGTTTATTTATAGGGACAGTCAAAAGTTCACCGTTACATTTCGGCCCATGGGAAAAAATCGTTTCAAACAAATTGTAAAGATGCTACACCCTGTTAAACATATTAAAATTTAACTAAAATATGTAGTCTGCAAAATATGAGGTGAAAAAATAGCTATTATTCATTTACAGGGTCACATAAAAGAATTCCATTACATAATGGTAAAGGCAGGAATTGTGTGCGACATATTTTAATTATACTAAACTATTTCATATATAATAGAATTGTTATATGTCGCTGATGCTTAATATAAATTATACGATACAGTTATGCATAATTAGAAGTACATAGTATTTACAGGGACGCACAAAATATTTCAATCAGGATATTTTTTCTGAAGCTCTGTATATGTATCCACTGATGGATGGATAAAATGCTAATTATGATATACCTTTTTAAGTTTCACTAAATCGATGCATATTATATGGTGTGTACAAATGCTGTAGTTGATATACAGGGCTACCCAAAAGAGCTCGCAAACATTACTGAATATGAGCGTAAATTACTTAAAGGTAGTATGCATAAGGCATTTTACGCTGAATTGCATTCAATTTACTAAGAAATGTTTACAGAATATAGATAAAATTATACACAGGATCATGCAAAGTATTGGATACATTGACGCCTATGAATGATAATTTCCGAGAATGTGATTTCTGTAGTTTTAGGAGTGTTCTAGTTTAAAATAAATTTTAGCTTAATACTGATATATAATAAAGGTACAAGGTAAACTACAGGACTGAACAAACATATTCAAGTATGTTTCTATCTATTAGTATAAATTGCTGAAATAGAAATTTCAACCTGCTAGGCATATTCTTGCTAAACTAATTTTTTTCTTTTATATAGTATATTACATCAACCGACACATCGTATTATACACATCAACCGACAGATCAAATACAGGGCTGTTCAAAAGTATTCGAATGCATATTTGGCTATATACAGTAACCTCATTTCCCTAAAAAATGAAGTTTTGTAAAGGGCTTCATAATCTATGCTTAACGCATGATTTTTCTTACTTGTTAATTTAATAGATTGTGTGATGAGCATCTTATTTTGCGGCCCAAATTGAGAGACAGACAAAATAGAATTTGGCTCTCAACGTGTTGAGCTCAATACTTTAAAAATCTTATAAAAGTTTACTCCACTGTATAATAAAAATTCGTCATTCAGTTTATGTTTCCGTTATTATATCTTTTTTTCCCAAAACAAATAAAAGTAATAAAACATTTTTGGACCCATTTTATCAGTTCATATCCACGCCGTTCGTTTTCAAACACAATCTCTCCTTTCTTATCTCTGTTACCTGGACTACGAAGGATAAGCTAACGTTGCCATAATCAGAGAGCAACATCAATGCATTTATCACCTTTCTTTGCTATTTTTGTTTCGCTCTGGGATTTTTTTTTAACCAATATCAATGGATAATAATAAGGACATCGAGATGGCAACCAAACCTACGACAAGTACAGATAGTGCCGTTTCGCCAAAAGATAGTTCAGAGGACAGACCACCGACACCTCCCAAACGTGATTTCAAAGCTGAGGAGAGTGCTATTGCTGCTGCTTCTGCTGAAACTGACGCAAAGCGGAGAACAAGACTTTTTCCAAGACCTGAAGTTATTTATAAGCCTGAAAGTACAAAGAGCTGGATGACTTGCCTTAAGAACTTGCTAATTATTTTTAACCTGATAATATGGGTAAGTCCCCCTCCTCTCTTCTAAACATTTTCCATCGTTTACGAATTGGGCTTGTCTATATGTCCGTGCTGTAACTACCGTAAATGTACTCTGAATGTTATGCGATTAGTATAAGTTAATGAGGTTCATTATAAAATGTTTGGTATTGAAAATGATGTATGTAGCATCTATAGTTCATTTACAAGGCCACTCAAAAGAATTCCGTTACATGCGGTCTATGGGGGAAAATCGTATGCCGATTATTTCAAGGATATTACAGTATGTTAAACATATTGAAATTGATATGTCACTGAGGTGTACTACAAGATTTTTTCTGTAGAATATGCAGCACACAGACTTTTCGTTTATTTACAGGGACACACAAATGTTTATGGTTATTAGAAGAAAATGAGCAATCGCTAAAAATTAATGAAGCTTAGCGGACAATAATTATAGGAAATGGGTTTTCAATTGTGGTATGTATTTTAAACTGTAACTATTTTTTTAAATATTTCTTGGTGTATATAAATTTTATAGATAAATCATATACAGGGTTCCCCTAGGATCATATGCAGGGGCAGAGAATACAGTTACATTCCACGACAAAAATCGTTCGCGTACTAAAATCGTTGTACTAAAATGCGATTGCAATAATTTAAGCATATTAAAATTGATAGGTGCAAATACAAGAGGCTTACTGTTAGACCAGGAGGTGGAAACACAGACAATCACCTCATTGAGTTCACCGCTGAAACTCCAGAATCAATTAAAAACTCGATTTGCATATTAAATTGCAGTCAATCTGCCAAGCCATACCTTAGTTGAAAGCACCTGAAAATCCAATTTTAGAGGTTGATTCACAGATTCACCCTTGTATTTTCCTACTCCCAGCCCTTCGTGTTTTCATGCAGGAAGACACAATGTTAAACTATAGGAATTGAATATTTCCAGCTGAGCGAAAAATTGCCCAGGCCGTGAATCGAACCCGGATACTTTGCTTATAAGGCCAATGCTTTACCTGTTAAGCTAACCGGGCGATAACCGGCTGGGATTTTTCGCTCAGATAACCGGGTTAGCTTAACAGGTAAAGCATTGGCCTTGTAAGCCAAGTATCCGGGTTCGATTCCCGGCCTGGGCAATTTTTCGCTCAGCTGGAAATATTCAATTCCTATGATAACTTTACCAATCAGTTAGATTGTGTTAAAATAATAGTACAATGTTAAACCAATAAAATTGGATTTTCAGATTTTTCCGCCAAGATATGACTTGGCAGACCGATCAATAGGCTAATCGATTTCTAACTAATAATGTCGATAATTATGTCAGTACTGCCATCTCCTGGTTTCTATAGAGCAGAGGGGAAAAATGTTGCGAATTCGATCTGTCTGGCCATCTCTCTGATAGTCCAGGCTTTAACTCGCGTAAATATATTCGGACTCCTATGCTGATTGATATTTGTTATTGATATTTACTATGGCACGTTCGGTATTGAAAATGAAGCATGTAGCATTAATCGGTTGATTTACAGGGACATTCAAAAGTATTCCGTTACATTATGATATTTTAGGGAAAAATCATTTGCAATGAATTTTAATAATGCTACATCATTTTAAACATATTGAAATTGATGTAAATATGTGAAGTACAGTACAAAGCGTCTTCTATTCAACATGGTGTGTGTAGCCTTTATCATTCATATACAGGTACCTGTAAAAATGTTTGGTTGTATTACTGTCTTAGGGCAATAATTTCTGTAATGCAAGTTTCAGTTGTATGCGTTTTTAAATTTAACAAATTTTTGCATATTACTTGGTACGTATAAATGATAAAGTTCATATAGACCCCGCCTGCAGTTGATCATATAAAGTCAGTGCTACGGGGTTTTTATTCTATTACCTTCCTTTTAAGTTTTAAAAATAAACTAACATAATTGCTACAACCCTTAATAAATATCTTACAAGGAAAAAAATGAAATTTGCTAAAATTAAATAGCAACAAAATTATAAATTAAAAAACTAAGGTTTCTTAATTGCCTTTTTCCCAGCGGTTGATCAGGCGAAAGAAGTCAATAGATAATCTGGCATAAAAGAAAAAAAAACATGCATCAAGCATAAACTATGAAGCACTTTCAACACATTCAGAATAATGTGACAAAACTGCACCGCTAAAAAAAAAAAAATAAAATATTACATTCCATTTCATCATATGAAAATGTATTGCGCATTTCAAAACCAAATTTCAGCTGTTCCCATCTACAATAGGAAAATTATCGTTTTTTTTCTTTGCAGCCCTGTATGTGATATAGATATTTGTATCTATTAGCAATGTGCATTCCATAATATATTTCAGTTGAAAATTCCCCTGCAGCAATTTGATCTAATAAGCAGAATGGTGTGCGAATACTTTGGTTCAGCCCTGTATATGAGATATAGAATTTATATATAAAAAATATTATGCAAAAAATTAATTAAATTTAAAAGCGCATACCGAATTTTAAAACGTACCTTCCAGCAATTATTATGCAAAGACAGTACTGTAACCGATTTCTTTTCTGTGTCCCTGTAAATTAATAAAAAATGCCATGGACGCTCTGTTTTATGTGATCGCAGTGAAATTCAATGATTTATATCAATTTCAATATATTTATACTATGACCATAACCTTGACTGTTAGTAAGTCACATGTAGTTTGTATCTGATTGCACTACAAATCTTGCTAGGATATGGGTAATGGTAAATATCTTAGTATATATATCTTTTTTTTTTTAATGGAATAATGTATTATTGTTATTTTGTCATATTGATTTTATTTTCTTCTATGTGTATCTTTCTACTAATTTGTCATCTGAATAGCTTCCAGCCAGTCGGGTGTATTGTGAGTCGAATTCTTAGCTTTCAGCACGACTCATAACAGAAACTGGTTGGATGTTTTTGCTTTTTTGTTAAACTATACACCCCTGAAGAAGTAGTTTAATAGAAAAGCCTTCTAGTGCCTTTTTATCCATTTATCTTTCATTATTTTGGTAATCTGCCTTCTATTTCACTTCAAACTTCAACTGTTTTCAATAAGATGATTGTAAAAATACTGGTTTCATTGGTTTATTGTATGGTAATATATGAATTACTCTGGTTATATAATGTCCATTTATCCATATATTTCTTAGTAATTTGGTAATCTGCCTTCTATTTCTCTTCAAACTTCAACTGTTTTTAATAATATGATTGTAAAAATACCGGTTTCATTGGTTCTTTTAATGGTATTGTCTGAATAACTTTGGATGTATTTATAAAAGTATTTACATAATATCATTAAAATATTCTTCAAACGATTCTCCCCCCCCATACCATAATGTAATCGAATTTTTTTTAGTGTCCCCGTAAATTAACCATTCATCGTACATACTTCATATGCAATACCAAACATGCGTTGGTGATCCTAAATAAGTTTTGTCAATTTCCTGAAAATCCGAGTATATTTACGGGAGTTAGAGATGGGCAGACGGCCGGATAACCGAATGCATAAGCATTTTTCAACTGTGTTGGAAAGGGATAAAAATGAATCTTTATCTTCCTTGGGCTGTGATTAACAAGAATTCTTATAAAGATATCAGTTGAAATAAGAAAGAGGGAAGTAGATTATTTTAAGTTATCGCAATTGTCTTCAATTAATAACAAGTTGAAAATTGCACGTGAAGCGTAGCCAATGAGTTGCGTTCGTACGATAACGAAGTTTTAAAAATATCACTCTCGTATATCAATCTCATAAAATTGTAAATAATTACAATTAAAATGCGCACCAAACAATGTTCCTCCCATACCATTATGTAATGGAATAGTTTTGTGTGGACTTGTAAATCAGTAACAAATATTCTTTGCACCACAGATTATGCAAAATGTATGTTATAATATGTACTTTACAGATGCATATCAATTTTATTACGTTCGAATGAGTGTAACACCATTAAAATGCATTTGAAACATTTTTACCCATTAACCGTAATGTAACGGAACACTTTTGGTTGTCCCTGTAGTTGAACTATGCACCCGATTTTGATAAAATTTGAAATAACTCGACACACTTATGTAATAATTATGTATTTTAAATTTCAAACGATTCAGTTGGGTAGTTTTTGCGTTGTTATATGCAGACAGACAGACAGACAGAGTGACAGACAGACAGACGAACAGACATACGGACGGACTGAACGACAACAATAGGTGCTACGTATTTACATACAGTCGACTCTCGTTAATTCGAAATCGGGTAATTCGAATCTTCACTTAATTCGAACTAAACATGATGTCCCGAAATTTTCAGTGGCAGAATAACGTTAAAAATTTTCATTAATTCGAACTAATTTTCTCTTGACTTTGTTTAATTCGAACTAACGAGAATTCCGATTTTTCATTTTTCTCTTCTTTCTCACGGATTTCAGATCATTTGAATAACTTTATTTCTTTGATTTTTGTGAAAATTGTTCCGAACGAGTATACATATAATCCCATGCATTTGATATTCTTTTCTAAGTGCCCCATCTGTCCATCAGTGACGCTTTAAATTTTTCTTCCATCGTGCTTGTTGCTAATCTTATAATTAGTTTATGTATTTATACATTCTAATTTAATAGTAAGTCATATTCTAATGATAACAGACGAAATAAACTTAAAAAACACTACAACATTAATTCCTTTGTAATAGTACTAATATTGAGCATGTTTTCATTTCATATTTTCCATAATTCGAACTTCGAATAATTCGAACATTTCTCGTGGTCCCGACGAGTTCGAATTAACGAGAGCCGACTGTAATTACGAACTCACCTAAAAAACTGAGTGCTTACATTTTCTAATAAAAAAATGTCATAAAATGGCTTCTCTTATAGCAGACAGCTGGCAACAGTGTAATAACAGGTGCACTAACATTCAAGCAAAAATATTATGTCACGTTTAAAACTCACTTCAAAATATTTTCCGAAGTTAAGACTTGAAGTTATTTTTAAGCCTGTGAATTTAGAGAATTGGATGTCTTGCCTTAAGAGCTTATTCATAATTTTTAACGTGATAATATGGGTAAGTTCTCCCCTCCCCCCTCTTTCTTTTAGTTAACACTTTCCAACAAAGATGAAAAGTGTTTATGACTTCGATTTGTCTGTTCGTCTAGCCGCGCTCTGACTCTCGTAAATATACTCGGATCGATCTGAAATTTTTTAATGTTATTGATGTTTATCCTAGCACAATTTCTAAGTTTCTAGTACATTTAGTTAATTTACAGGGACAGTCAAAAGTATTCTGTTATTTAGGCAATGGGGAAAAAATCGTTTCAAATGATTTTTGATGATGTTTCCACCCTTCAAAATAAACAAAATTTATATGCATTTATGAAATGCATTAAAAGATAGAATAATTAGAATATACGGGGCAAATAACAGTTATTACTTATTCACAAGGCCACACAAAAGAATCCTGTTACATAATGGTATAGGTGAAAGTTTTTTGTGCACATTTTAATTATGTAAAACTATTTCATATATAATGAAATTAATATATCTCGCTGAGATTTATTATAAGTTAATTTATGTATAGTACAGAAATGCATAGCTTTTACAAGGACACACAAAAGATTTCAGATACTATATAGTATCCGTAGTACTGGTACATTAGTGATGATAGGTGGAAATGCATTTTTAATTATGCCGCTTTTAAGTCCGCTTTTAAGTTTCACTATATTTATGCATGCTATATGGTGGGTTTAAATGCTATAGTTCACATACAGGACTACACAAGAGAATTCGTAAGAGTTACTGAATATGATCTTAAATGGGTTAAAAGTTATTTTCAAATAAGTGATGCATTTTTATGCCATACTGCTTTTAATTTACTAAGGAATGTTTGTAGAATATAAATAAAATTATATACAGGGAAACGAAAAGAATTGGATACATTGCCGTCTATAGGTCATAATTTCGGAAATGCGATTTCAGCAATTTTAAAAGTGTTTTAGTTTAAATTAAATTTTAGCTAAATAGTGCCGTGTCATAAAAGTACTAGGTAATACAGGGCTGTCCAAAAGTATTCGAGTATGTTTCCATCGATTAATATAAATTACTAAAAGAGAGATTTCAACCTAAAAAAATTTTTTTGTTGCTAAACTAAATTTTCCTATTATATAATATATTATCAATCTGCAGATCAAATACAGGGCTGTTCAGAAGAATATGAATACATATTTGGCTATAGATGATAATTGCTGGAATCATTTTTTCCAAATATTTTTTGCGTTTTCTAAAATGTTTACTTAGTTACTTTATTTTATCTCCATAAATAACGAAATTTTGTTAAATAATTCAGAAAGTATTGGAAAGTATTTTATAATCTGTGCTTGTTTAAAAATTTTCTTAGTTTGCGAATTGGGTTTGTCTGCTTGACTGACCGTGTTCTAACTCGCGTAAATGTACTCGCAATAATATGCAGCTGATGTATGCTAAGGAAGTTTATTATAGCATGCTCGGTATTGGAAACTAAGTGTATAGTATTTGCATTTCATTTGCAGGGACACAGAAAATATCGTTACGGAAAAATCGTTAGCCGTGTATTATAATATTTTTATATTTTTCACACATGTTGAAACTGGTAGATATCTCTGAAATTAGGAAAGAGAAGGGGTATGAGGAAGAGACTTACTGTAAAATAGGGTGCACTTAGACAGCATAGTTAAAAAATGATTGTAAATTCGGTTTGTGTGGCCATCTGTTTGTTTATCTGAGCTCTAACACTCATAAATATAGTCCGATTCCTTTGTGATTGATATATATATTATTGATATTTATTATGGCATGTTCGGTATTGATAATGAAATGTGTAGCATTTATAGTTTATTTACAGCGAGACTCGAACGTATTCCGTTGCATTATGATCTTTGGGGAAAAATCCTTTGAAATGTATTTCAATACTGCTGCATAATTTTAAACATATTGAAATAAATATTTATAGCTCAGATGCACCCCAAGATGTTTTCTGTTCGAATACCATGTGTATAGCATTTATAATAAATATGCATGGACACATGGAAATGTTTGGTTGTATTATTGTCTATAAGCGATAACTGATGTTAAGTGTGCTTACAAATGCTTTTAAATGTAACAATTTTTTTGCATTTTACTTGATGTGTATACAATAGTGAATGAAAATTGTGTACTCTTGTGACCAGAATCTCACAAGAATAACAAAATTTAGATTTATTTAACATATTAAATAAAATGCTTTTCCCCCCTTCAAATTAGATATACAGGGTGTACCAGAAATATTGGGACAAACTTTTTTGGGAGGTAGGGTACATCACAAGGATTCAGTTTTGCATAACAACCCATGGTCGGAAACGTTTTCCTGGCGCGGTAGTGACGACACAAAATCACAAGAAAGAAAGGGCGCGAACAGGGAAAGAAAACATGTTTATTATTCTTAGTGTTGCAAAAATACTGAAAGAATGCTGGGAAGTGCTGTGGAACTTGTTATACGCATCGCGGCAGCTATTGGGGAAGTTCAGGACATTCTTCGTATTTTCGAGATCATTAGTTCATTCATGCGCTGGAGATGCGCTCCGTGCATCACAGCCCGGGATCGTAATTTTGAACACCTGTTTTGATGACGATCGTTGCCTCTTTAATGTTTTTTTCTTAGTTTTTTTGCTGTATTAAGTATAATAAATATGTTTTCTCCTCTTATTCATGTCCGGTCTTTCTTGCATTTTGTGTCGCCCCTACCGTGCCAGGAAAACGTTTCCGACCATATGTTGCTATGTAAAACTGAATCTTTGTGATGTCTCCTACCACCCCCCCGGCCTTAAAATTTGTCCCACTATTTCTGAGTGTTACGTGTCCTGTATGTTACGTGAGTGAAACATAGTAGTACATTACTGGTTACATCAATTTTTATTTTAATTATCTTATTAAATAAAATAGTTGTGAATTGTTTATGAAAATTTGCTCAAATTGTAAGGTAAAGAAAAATAAGGGATTTTTTACATTATGTGCTGCGTTCTAGAGATTAACCCACTTTTGCTGAATAGAAATAAACATTGATTAATTATAAACTTATATAAATTGTACTTTACTTCTTTTACAGTTATTGAAATAAGAGTTCAAAGACCACAATGAAACAAGCGATAGTTTCTATTTCAGTTCAGCCAATTATTATTGATGTTCAAATTTAACATCAATTATTCTCAAGCTCAATTTACTCCAAATTGAATTTTTGTCACTTGTATCCCTTGGCTTCTGAGATCATCATATATAGCTAGCAAAATTATCGACGCTAAAATTAACTACCGAAACGGGATGCTACTACCTATACTGTAAAAAAAAAAAAAATCAAGAGGTTACTAAAAATTTTTTAGTAAATTTGTATTCCACAGAATTTTTTAGTAACCATTACAAACTTTTTTTTTGCAAGTGAAACAAGCATTTCTTTTGTAATCTGAACAAAAGAATTTTTTGTATAACTAACTTAAAAATTTTTAGTATGAGCCACCAAGCAATTTTAGTAATAGCTCCAAAATTATTTTTAATAACCATTACGTGCGCCCGAAGGGCAGGAGGTTCCTTCGAGCTGCATCCAGACTTCTGAAGCGGAAGATTTTCGGCAAAACTGCAATAGAAGGCAGCACCAAACATTGCTAACTGCTCCGACAGGATTTTCATAATCCCTTTACTAACGAGTACTTACACTACATACATTCGGGGCGTATTTGGCGGTGGCCAGTATCGAACCCGGGACCTTTTAGTCTGGAGTCCGTTACTATAACCACTATGCTATCAAGGCCACACCAAGTGAGTTTTAGTAATAGTTATTAAAAATATAAAACTATTAACTCTCTTCGTTGCTAACTTTTTTCTAGTAATTCTTGCAGATTTTCTTGTAACCGACTAAGATTACTAAAAATTTTTTAGTAATTACAAGGATCACTAAAGTTTTTTTAGTAGATCGACCTTTTTTTCTTACAGTGTACCTCTCATTTCTTTTTTCCTCTTTCAGCTGTTTGGAGCTGTATTGACAGGCATAGGAGTCTGGGTAAAGGTTGACCAAGATTTCTGGGGAATTCAAACAGGACTGGACATGAAACAGTTCGAATATGCTGGAATTATACTGATAATTGCCGGGGTCATCATCATGGTTATCGGTTTCCTCGGTTGCTATGGCGCAATGTCGCTGTCTCTGTGCATGCTTGTATTGGTAAGGCAGCTTTTAAGTTTTAAACAAAATGGATTTTTATTAAAGAAAGTTACAGTTGAGCGTCAGAAATAAATACTGTGGAAATGGGATATCCAAACTGAGCTAGAATATTTAATCCCTTAAGGTATGTGCCAATTCTCAAATCTCTGTTTTTGCAAAAAATTCCGATTTTTTAAAAATTTTAAATTAAAATTCAAATATTTAGGGGGTTATATAAATACCTTGCTTTTGCTTTAGCGATAATTAGAAGCAAAGTTATAGTCCAATATATAATCCGGAGTGACCGATCCACAGAAAGGTAAATACGTAATACATTTTAATATACAAATATATAATATATAAGCATGTACAAATAGAATGGATTTTAAAGTAGTCAACTTTATACATTTTTTTTTTTTTTTTTTTTTTTGTGCTATATCAAAATCTTAATTTGCATTTTCTGGAAAATTGAGTTTTCCATTGAGTTCGTTTACAAAAAAACATCATTTCTTAAAATGTTTTTAAATATTGAAATAAAATTTTTTCACAAGGTTCTGAATCCCTATTGGTACATTATGAAGCAAAATATAGCTTGTAAGTAAGTATAAATTTAAGAACTATTTTTATTAAAAAATACACATTAAAAAAATAATGTTTTTATACAAAATTTGGTGTATGTTAGTAAATTATAGAGGTATTGCGAATCTTTTGCTTCATGAGAAAGGTAAGTGCACTGTTAAAAAAAAGTAAAATATATTGAATAATTTTTGTTATGGAAAGTTTGGATACCCCCAATTCTTTATTAAAATTTAACTCAATATTGGCTAAATTTGGAAAATTAATTAAAATTCCATTAAAAATTTATATGATTGCATATTTTTATTCCACTTTAATTAAAAATACATGTGTGATAAAAATCTCGGATTTTTCAAAAAAAGTGCCTTTAAGGTATACACTGTTAAAAATCTTGTCCTAGTTTGAACCAAATTTTGGTGGTTAATAGCTGGCACCATAGGTTGGTGAAATCTCGCACCAAAATTTGAAGTTTCCTATTTCAACCGCATTCCAACTATTGGAACTATGTTTCAACAGGAGCTCCAAATATTGGTTCAAGTTTTCACCATCTTACAGAGGCAGCTATTAACCACCAAAATTTGGTTCAAACTAGGACAAGATTTTTAACACATAATTTAAGTGTGCAGCGATGCTGTAATCCGAAGAGTCGATCACAACGATATCTGCAGGATATTTTAAAATTTCAAAGTAAACATCGTATTATTACAGCTTCTAGATTAGTAATAGTCTTGCAATTTTAGAAAATATCCTGCAGATGTCACTGCGATTGACTCTTTGGATTTTAGCATCGTTTAACATTTAAGGGATTCAATATTTTAGCACTTTTTAAAATATTACTGGGATAGTCGATTTCCACACTTTTTACTCTAGACGCTATGATTATAGACTTTGATTGATAATGTATTTAAAAAAGATATTTTTACAATGAAATGATTAGTTAATTTTACACGTAAAATATCACCTAGGACACCAGGATCACCAAAAATTATTTATTATGCTGAATTAAAAAAGAAAAATATTTATAGAATAATTATATTTTCCACCAACTACACTGTCAGAAAAATTCGTCAATATACACTAAGTTATCGTTATTTTTTCACAAATAATTTCTGTTCTCCCAGAAAACGTATTTGTTCTGTGAGTTCATTCCGAGCTTCGAAAAATGAGGAAAAGTTTCCGTTTATATCCAGCACGCATGCGCATTGGGTCTGTTAGTAATAAGTTCGAATTTATTTTTAAAATGAAAAACAAAAATATTCTATTGATTAAAATGTCTAATTTAGTTTTAAAAGACAAAAATGTTTTCGAATTTAAAAATAAATAACAATTACTTTCTTTATTCGTTCAAAAATTCTCACAAATAGAACATCCATGTTTTTTCTCTAACATTCTACGTAATATATTTAAAATTCACATTTTTATACTATATTAATACTAAACGTAAAAAAAAACCCAGCCACAGTTTCATTAAAGATGAAATCTTTCCGAGATTAACTGCATAATTAAAAGCTTTTTAACGAAATACACCAACCCACACCATATGAAATGAAGGGTTCTATTTTAACGCACAATCATCATGAGCAGCCGTAGCGCCGTGGATTAGCGTTGGTCTGGTAATCCTGGGGTCCTTGGTTCGATCCCCGCCTCTTCCGCATTGATTTTTTTCAAGTGACGGATATTTTTCCTCTTTTGACAGAGAAAAAAATAAACAGAAAATCGCCAATATACAGACAATTTCTGGCAGCAGTGCTGCCAGTGCATTTTCTGTGAAAAGACGGAAGTTTTTTTGAGAGTGTAATAGCGTTTCATTTGTATCAGCAGTGTATTATCTTTCCAATTTATTTTCACATTTGTGATTTGAATTTCATTATCAGCAGAGATACACACTAATATCAGAATGAGTGAAAAGTTCACTCTTTGAAATAGTGGCAGATTTTTTTCACTCTTTTTGGACTGAATTTTATAAAAATACATTCCTTAAAGAGTGAAAGCTTCCATTTCCTAGGAAGGAGTGAAATATTTCGCTCTATTTTTCAGAGTGAAATATCTCACTCGCTGATGAAAGTGAATTATCTCACTGCATCGAAGAGAGTGAAAGCCTGTCATTATACACTTTAAAAAATTTTCCGTTCATCTTTAAATCAATATATGGAGTCAAATAATAAAAAACACCAAAATATGTCACTTCTTAATTTTCAAAAATTTCATTTCAAAATGTAATCTTGGAAATTATGCTGATTTGGTATCAGAATGCACACCTTTTGAAGAGTGAGTGACGTATATATTAGAATTACTCATCAGCCAATCAGAACAAAAGAACTTAATCCATGTTCTTTGATCAGAACAGTCTTTTCTACGACACTTTTTTCAAGATAGAAGAATGACGTCCGCCATTTTAAAGCGATTATTTATGGAACATAACGATACGTCTTATCTAATTTTAATGTTTTATATCGTAGATTTGTATTTTATGATTATGAATTAAATAGTTTATGTTATATAGAAAATATTGATTTCTAATGTTTTCTGATTCTTCAAAACGTAGTATATCTCACATTTGAAATGAAGATACAAAGATATCTTGATTTATGATAATATGCATCATAATTCATGTGGATTACACTAAACATTAATTTTTACTGAGATGAGGCTTGTTAAAATATACTGAGATAGTCTGCTGTTGAATTTTTTCTTTTTTCTTTTTTGTTATTTTTTTATTCTAAATACAATTGTTATTATTATATGACTGTAATGGTATTTATTGTTATTATTATTTTGGAATTAAATGTGATATTTCATTATTGTGATATTAGGAAAAGGTTTCAGATGCAAAAATGCTTTGTACAGAGAAAATGTCTTTTATAAATATTACTTTTTAAATAAACAAGTTGGAAATTGCACGTGAAGCGTAGCAAACGAGGTGCGTTCGTACGATAACGAAGTTTTAAAAATATTACTCTTATATCTCAATCTCATAAAATTGTAAATAGTGAATTACAATTAAAACGCTCATCAAGCAATGTTCTCTCTATACCATTATGTAATGGAATACTTTTGTGTGGCCTTGTAAATCAATAACAAATGTTCTTTGCATCACAGATTATGTAAAATGTATATTATAATATGTACTTTATAGTTGCATATAAATTTTATTAAGTTCGAATGTGTGCAACACCATTAAAATGCATTTGAAACATTTTCCCCCATTGACCGTAATGTAACGGAATACTTTTGATTGTCCCTGTAATTGATCTATGCATCCGATTTTCATAAAATTTGAAATAACTCGACAAAATTATTTAATAACTATGTATTTTAAATTTCAAACGTATAAAATACATTTGAAACTTTTTCCCCATTGACTATAATGTAATTGAATACTTTTGATTGCCCCTGTAATTGATCTATGCACCCGATTATCAAAAAATTTGAAATAACTCGACAAAATTATGTAATAACTATGTATTTTAAATTTCAAACGATTAAAATGCATTTGAAACATTTTCCCCCATTGACCGTAATGTAACGGAATACTTTTGATTGTCCCTGTAATTGATCTATGCATCCGATTTTCATAAAATTTGAAGTAACTCGACAAAATTATGTAATAACTATGTATTTTAAATTTCAAACGTATAAAATACATTTGAAACTTTTTCCCCATTGACTATAATGTAATTGAATACTTTTGATTGCCCCTGTAATTGATCTATGCACCCGATTATCAAAAAATTTGAAATAACTCGACAAAATTATGTAATAACTATGTATTTTAAATTTCAAACGATTAAAATGCATTTGAAACTTTTTTCCCCATTGACCGTAATGTAACGGAATACTTTTGATTGCCCCTGTAATTGATCTATGCATCCGATTTTCATAAAATTTGAAATGACTCGACAAAATTATGTAATAATTATGTATTTTAAATTTCAAACGATTCGGTTGGGTAGTTTTTGCGCTGTTATATGCGGACGGACAGACAGACAGACAGACGGACAGACAGACAGACAGACGGACAGACAGACAGACGGACAGACAGACAGACGGACGGACTGAGCGACAACAATAGGTGCTACGTATTTACATAATTACGAATGCACCTAAAAAGTGAAGATATGATTTTTTTTTATTATTAATAATATTTTAAATTATTATTAAAAATCTGAAACTTTCTTACCAATAATTTCAGATTTAAAATTTAACAATTTTCTAAAATAATACGAATTTTTTATAATTTATGGCAAGATTTTTGAGAAATTGTTAAACCTAAAAATGCGTTTAATTAATCTATTGTAGTTTGTTGTTGTTTAATAGTTCAATTATAAAATACTAATTATTATTTTTAGTGTTGTTCAAATCGGTATGTTTATTTATTTAAATTGCACGTAAGCCTTTTTTCAGCTGTTTCGAATTTTAATAAAACATTTAATTATGGGCATGCTGAATCTATTATTAAGTTTTCTTCTATTGTAATCGCATTTTACTACATTTATAATACAAGTAACTATTGGCGCTAAAAATAAATAAATCATTATAAATAAATAAATAAATTAATTAATAAATAAAACATGATACTTAAGCATTGAAATGAAGTGTTTTTTATGCCTGGTATGAAGTTTATAGATAAAACTACTTTAGCATAATTTTTAAAAAGACGAATCACTTATATAATATAAGATATGATATGTTTAAAACAATAAGTAATTACTTTTTACATTAAATATATTTTTGAAACAATTCCAACAATACATATGCAATCATTTCTTTTCTTTTTAAATTTCATTTTTTTCTACTTCCTAGACCAATCTTTTTCTAGGCAACATACGAAATCTATTTAGTTCATATTCATAAAATGCAATATATGCGGGAATAATAATAAATAATAATTAAATATCATTTTCCATGTTGTTCCATAAATAATCGTTGTATTAATATCAGGTTTTAAACAATAACCGAAGGGAATTCGAAATCATGATTAAGTTAAAGAGTATTTTTAAAAGAAAAAAAAATATACATACAAAACTACAGAATATAAAAACCTAGATTCCACGATGTCAATTGATGAGCATTGTTTTTTAAGTGAAAAAATTAAAAAATACTTTAGAAGAATAGGACTCTGAAAGATTATATTTAAATTCAGTAGCAATGAACACTAAAATATAAATATTTAAAATTGAAACTATATATTAAAAAATAATTAACGTGCATCATGGGAATTATTAAAATATTAAGTACAACTTAATGGGTTATGAAAAGAAAGAAATATTATTATCTGATTAAGATTTCTGTTAATTACTTGCCTTTATGGACATTTTATTCATTATTTAATGATAGGGCATGCAATGAAAGCAAAGACAAGGAATAAGTTTGGAATAAAATAGTTTTGTTTATTTCTGCCAGTAATCTAATTTAATTCACATGCAACTTTGTTTTTTCTTAAAAGTTCAATTAGTGTTACAAACTATGAATTAAAGAAATATTGTCAATAAAGTATTTTATTCCAATCTTTACCACTCTTGTAAAAATGCTATTTTCATAGCATGCTCAGAAAGATGTGATTCTTTTTAAAATGCCCATAAAAGCAATATATATGTATGTTGCGGCCAATACCCGGAGCCTGGCCAATTCTAGAACTGGCCGGCCAATACCCGAACTGGCCAAGCTTCCCGGCCAAAACACGAAATACATGAAATTAATAGCGTATTTCGGGTTTTGGCTGGCCAATTCGCGAACTGGCCGGGAAGCCTTGGCCAACATCCGAACTATGATGCATAGGTACCAATTTTTTTGTAATTAAGATAATGTAACATTAAAATGTACAGTAAAAAAGATTCCTATTGATTATATTGAAATTGAAATATTTTTGTGTACCTAACTAAATTAACCAAAAATAGTACACAATTCCCTTTCAATATCGAAATTAATTGATAAAACAAACACGATGACAATTACAAGTTAACCGGAAACTTTACTCGAGTTAGATCACGGACAGGCTGACGGCTAGACTATTGAATTCATAGACACTTTCAACTATGTTAGAAAGGATTAAGCCGAGTGCTTATATCTATTTCGCGAATTGGCCAAACGCATCTGGCCAGTTCGCGAATTGGCTGGCCAATTCTAGAATTGGCCAGTCATTTTTTAATGTTGCTGGTCAGTTCGGGAATTGGCCGGCCAGTTCTAGAATTGGCCAATTTCGGGTATTGACTGCAACATATACACAACATGGCCATTGATGATCGTCCACTTGCGATTTTAGACATTTTGTTAGATATCTAGAAAAATACATGAGAAATTATCCTGAAACTCTCAGTGTATAAACATAATAGTACAGGTCATATATATCCGTGAAGATTTTTTCCCGAAACTTTATAGGGGACCGTCAATAAATTAAAAAAGAATGAATATCTTTTGGATAACCCTGTCAAAACTAATGCAGCAAAAGCGCTCAAATTTCAGATTTTGATTAAGTGGCTTATTGTAATAAACTGTGTTTATTTTTATGTCGATAGCATGTATACTCGTAGAAGAATTAAGATTTTTATAAAAACAGTCCCAAATTTTTCCAAGATTTTTGCTTATAATTTGCAGAGTTCTTAATATAAATAATATTCTTTTTTGAAAATGTGACAAACAACATTGCACATAATACCCTGTAATACTAATTAAAAAATGAAAAATAAATATAGTTTAAAAAAACTAAAAAACACGCTTTTTAAGTATATTAAACTAAAAAGTGAAAAATAATTCGTACTATAAGCTGAAAACGAAAATAGATGAAAAATACTATATTACTATAAAATCATTGTTATTATAGAAATCAATTAATAAGCAATAAATAAAATTATCGTGGAAAAAAAGCGTGGGGTGCTCCATCTACTATGCTCCATCTATCAGTTCTTAAAAAGCACCCCACGCTTTTTTTCCACGATAATTTTATTTATTGCTTATTAATTGATTTCTATAATAACAATGATTTTATAGTAATATAGTATTTTTCATCTATTTTCGTTTTCAGCTTATAGTACGAATTATTTTTCACTTTTTAGTTTGATATACTTAAAAAGCGTGTTTTTTAGTTTTTTTAAACTATATTTATTTTTTTCTTTTTAGTTTGGTTACTTTAAAAGCGTGGTTTTTAGTTTTTTAAAACTATATTTATATTTAATACAAAAACCAAATTAATCGGTTGGATAGTTTCAGAGTAATTGGTGAACATACATAGAAAAAAAAAAATACATACGCGTCGAATTGATAACTTCCTCTTCCTTTTCTGAAGCCGGTTAAATTGTAATACGGAAGTTTTTTTTTAAATTTTCCATATATGTAAATAATGTCAGGAGTGGGGTTCGAACCCACAATCTCTTTCGAAAAACAGAGCTTCAATCCGGCGCCTTAGACCGCTCGGCCATGTTGTCTACACTCCATTCAGTAAACGTATTCAACACTTTTAATTAGCGAAAAATCACTACTTTTATTAGTTTTTGCCTAATTACTAAAAAAGTACTGAACCAATTTCGATGAAACTGAAGTGGTACCAATTCGAGAGCATCGTCTTTCATTTAACACCAAAACCAAGTTAATCGGTTGCATGGTTTCGGAGTAATCGGTGAACATACATAAAATAAGGAGAGTTACAAACTCACAAACTCACAAACATACAGGTGAAGTTAATAAAAGCGTGGTAATAATAAAAATTGTATGAAAAATGAGTAGGTTTACTAAATAACTTTTCACTGCGCATGCGTCAACGATATCAAAATTTCATTTGCATATTATGTTAGCTAAATGTATAGAGCAACTTTTGTGAAAGTCTCAAAATCATAGCTTTAAAATTCTGAAAGTAATCGTCTATAGAATAAGCATAAAATCAGTTGTTCCCAAAATAAAGCAAAAAAAAAAAAAAAAAAAAAAAAAAAAAGAGGGATTTTATCCAAATGTAGTAGTACGTCTCATTGACACTAATCAATGAATATATGGATACAACCCCTCTTGTTTTTGCTTCATTTTGTTAATAACGGATTTTCAACTTATTCTTTTGACGATTATTTTCAGAATTTTAAAGCTATGATTTTGCGACTTTCACAAAAGTTGCTCTATACATTTCGCTAACATAATATGCAAATGAAATTTTGATATCGTTGACGCATGCTCAGTGAAAAGTTATTTAGTAAACCTACTCATTTTTCATACAATTTTTATTATTTTTCAATTCTGATTACAGAATATTATGTGCAATGTTGCTTGTCACATTTTCAGAAAAGAATATTATTTTATATTAAGAACTCTGCACATTATAAATAAAAATCTTGGAAAAATTTGGGACTGTTTTTATAAAAATCTTAATTTTTCTACGAGTATACATGCTATCGACATAAAAATGAACACAGTTTATTACAATAAGCCACTTAATCAAAATCTAAAATTTGAGCGCTTTTGCTGCATTAGTTTTGACAGGGTTATCCAAAAGATATTCATTCTTTTTTAATTTAAGGACGGTCCCCTATAAAGTTTCGGGAAAAAATCTTCACGGAAAATCTTCACGGATGATCATCAATGGCCATGTAGTGTGTGTGTATATATATATATATATATGTGTGTGTGTGTGTGTCACTCCTACGGAAGAATTATCCACTCCTGTTTAGAGTGAATATTCATTTCCTAGAAGTGAGTATATTGTAAAAAAACGAGCGATTTTACGGAGATTCTAATGATAATTGGGACGCTTGTACCAGGGTTCTCGCTGTCACTCGCCATTGCGACTAAATTCTTCATTTGACGAGTAAACAAGCTATTAGATTCGCCAAATTGCTAGTGCTCAATTTTTACTTTTTCTTTCTTTTCCTTTTCGTTTTTCATATGCATATATTTTTAATATATACATATTGTTAATATATTTGTAGCGGATGTTGAAATTAGATTAATAACAATCGTTATCACAGTTATAAAAACGTAGGTTATTTTAGAAAATATTGAAAAAAATTACTACACCATTAATTACTTTATCACATTAAAGTATTAAATATGTATATATACACTGGTTTCCAAAAATTAAGGAAAAATCACAAAAAGAGCGATAACTCGTTCAAAAAGAAAGCAATCCGTATGAAATTTGCATATATTGTTAAATAAAAGATGCTGAATAAAAATACCAAATGCAAATTAGTGGCGCTGCAATCGCCTTGTGTCATCCTTGAGGCACATAAAAATGCTCGTTAGAGAGTAAGGCTGCAGTTGTCGCCGTGATAGTGATATTATAAATCTAGGACAGCAAATTCATTACAATGACCTCGAGGTATCATTTGCCCGCAGAACTGCGATTTAGAGCTATTGGGAGATTGGAGGCAGGACAAAGTCAGACAGAGGTGGCTAGATGGCTAAATGTGAGTCCTTCGGTGGTTCATAGGCTTTGACAACAATTCCAAACCACTGGTTCGGGTTCAAAAAGGTTCAGCCAAGGACGGCCAAGGGTTTCGACAAGCGCCGATGACCGATATTTGCGGTTATGTGTACGAAGGAATAGAGCCGCAACCCCATCTCACCTTAGATCCTGCCTTGCTGCAGCCACTGGAAGGTTGGTGACAATGTGTACTGTGCGTAGAAGGCTTCACGAAGGTGGATTTTACGCGAGGTGACCAGCAATTTGTGTGCCGTCACCTCACGTCATTGGAGGGAACATTTGATGTGGGCACGTCAACATGTCCACTGGACGGTTGATCAATGGAGGCATGTTCTCTTCACGGATGAGTCTCGGTTTAGCTTCCAAATTGATAGTAGGCGTTGTTTTTTGATTTGGAAAGAACAGGGAACTGCTATCATCCATCAAACATTCGTGAAAGAGATTCATACGGAGGAGGCAGTGTCTGCGTTTGGGGTGGTATCTCTTTGGGTGGACGCACAGACCTCCATGTCTTTCCGCATAGAACCGTGAATGCTCACGTCTATAGAGATGACATCCTTGATGTTTATGTGCGACCTTATGCCGGTGCAATAGGTAATGATTTCCTGTTACAGGACGACAACGCTAGACCGCACAGGGCTCGCATCGTGGAAGATTATCTTCAGCACCAGACAATTCAATGCATGGAATGACCAGCTCGATCATCGGACTTGAATCCCATCGAGTTTCGGGATGCTTTAGGGAGACGTGTCGCTGCTCTCAATCCCCCTCCTCTGACCCTTGCCACGCTTACAACTGCTTTGGAAGAGCAATGGTTCTTACTTCCCAGTGAACTCATCGACTGCATAATTGACAGTATGACACATCGCTGTATGTGCTGTATTGCTACTAGGGGTGATCATACGGCATATTAAAGGTGAGCTATTCCATTTCAATTCAGGCAGGCAGTATTGATATGCGTCAATTCATCATCACAGATTTAAAAAAAAAATACAGTAGTTATAACTAAGTAAAACACAAAATTTCCCAAAAGGATAATTTTTTTTCTCCGGTTACAGCACTTTTAAGATTGTGATAAAATTGACAATTTTCAGAAAAACCGAAAAACGCTTCATTTTGAAATGAACACAATACCAAACATATTCAACATATTCAGTCTATTTATTTTTTACAAATAGTTATTAAACTGAATTTTACTTTAGCACAGTTTTAAAAAATATTGTGACATTTTTACTTAATTAAAAAAAATAGTTTTTAAGTACAAAAAATATAATTATTACTGTATTCAAGATTTTGTTTCAGAATGAAAAAAATATTTTAAAGTTTAGCATTGATGGCGATCCAAAGACCTTTAATGGGAGTTTTAGAGCAAATTTTATTTTAACCCTAAGGTGCATACAACTTTTGTAATTCAATTTTAAATTATGCAAAATCTTGTAAAATCGCTACTTTTGAAGTGCAATTTCTCAAAAACACCATTTTTTTAAAAATCTGATAATATGCTCAATAGATACCTTATTAGTTTCTAATAAATACCTTATAAGCAAATCCTGTACTTTTGCTTAGAAAATTTTATATGATTTTTTGAAAATATCATGTTGTGTGTTTTTTTCAAAAAACCAGAAAGTCAAGCTCTTTCTTATTTCACTGCATTAATGATATGATTTCTATTGTTTAATGAAAAGGTAATACTATGCACATAATTATGGCAGATAAATATAAGCTAATCTTCAAAAATTCCTATTCATAAAATGTAAATAATTCAAACTCCCCTTTAAAAAAAGAAAAATCTGATTTTCTTTTCATTTTCTTTCCTTTTAGTACTCAATAATTAGATTGCTATTGAACAGGTATATTTTTGCTTAGAGGAAAATATTATAAAACATTATTTTCACACTTTTATTAAAATATATTTTGATATTCTATGATGATTATGTTTTAATATGTTCTAAGATGTACATATATAACTAAAAGTTTTCTTTAATAACTTCATTGAATTTAAAAATTTCAATTTTTTGATCCTGACTTATTACAATGTATTTTAACAGTACAGCTATATTTAAAATTTTAATAATTTTCTTAATTAAAAAAAATCAACATGAAGAAAGTTTTCTATTTTATTAAACTTCTTTTTAACAATTATTATCTTACAATCTACCATTTACTAATGCTGTATAAAAATAGAACATTTTAGTGAAGGTGTTTTTATTCAGAATTGTTATAATAAGAGCTATCCGAGATTCTGTCTGATTTGTTGCTGAACTTTCCTCTCTGTTAAAAAATATCATTCTGCTACATCTAGACAAAGCTTATAGAACTAATAAAGAGAAAGAATATGCCGATGTAAGATCTATTGCTGGTATACCATCTAAACATTATTGAGGAGATTGAAAATAATGAAGGTTATATGGGACGAACGATTAAAAATATATTGACAAAAGTTGAAACCTCCAGCCAAATAAAAAAACAATATTCAATACATGATTTCCAAATTGGCGATTTCATTGGATGCATTTATGAAAATAATTGGTGGATAGGACAAATCAATGGTATATCACGAGAACTACATGACATTAAAGTATCATTCATGTACCCCCATAATCCTGCTAAAGCATTCCAGTGGCCAGAAGAGTCTGGAAAGAAAAAAAGATGAATGTGCATTACCATTGGAAAAAGTGCTTCTAAAAATAAAAAAAATCAGTTCCAATAGGACAATCTGCACAACTTCACACTTACGATGATAAGGAGTAGAAGTTAATTCAAGAAATTTTCAGTGTCTAATTCTTCTGTAATGTTTGTATCTGCATATTAATATATTATATCCAATACTACATAACAAAATATTTAACACACTGTAGGTGAATTTGATACATCTATGAGTATTGAATGAAATGACATATGATCAATTTTAATTTTAGTAATGGCTGTATTTTATACAATTTTAAACTTAAGCAAATGGTTAGCTATATTTTAACAGTAATAATTATGTACCAGGGTTGTATTTTTTAGTTTGAAATATTAATCATATTACAAATTCGATTAAATAAGAAAGATCTTGACTTTCTGGTTTTTTGAAAAAAACACACAACATATTATTTTCAAAAAATCATATAAAATTTTCTAAGCAAAAGTACAGGATTTGCTTGTAAGGTATTTATTAGAAACTAATAAGGTATCTATTGAGCATATTATCAGATTTTTAAAAAATGGTGTTTTTGAGAAATTGCACTTCAAAAGTAGCGATTTTACAAGATTTTGCATAATTTAAAATTGAATTACAAAAGTTGTATGCACCTTAGGGTTAAAATAAAATTTGCTCTAAAACTCCCATTAAAGGTCTTTGGATCGCCATCAATGCTAAACTTTAAAATATTTTTTTCATTCTGAAAAAAAAAATCTTGAATACAGTAATAATTATATTTTTTGTACTTAAAAACTAATTTTTTTTAATTAAGTAAAAATGTCACAATATTTTTTAAAACTGTGCTAAAGTAAAATTCAGTTTAACAACTATTTGTAAAAATTAAGATGACTGAATATGCTGAATATGTTTGGTACTGTGTTCATTTCAAAATGAAGCGTTTTTCAGTTTTTCTGAAAATTGTCAATTTTATCACAAACTTGAAAGTGCTGTAACCGGAGGAAAAAAAATTTTTGGTAAAAATCCTTTTGGGAAATTTTGTGTTTTACTTAGTTGTAACTACTGTATTTTTTTGAAAAAAATCTGTGATGGTGAATTGACATGCCCTGCCTGAGCTGAGATGGAATTGCTCAGGTATTTTTTCTATACCAAACTGGCAAACTGATTTTGTTAATTTTATAATTATGCTATTTTTTTAAGCACCGTAATTGTCTGGTAATTTCTTTTCATGTTATTTTATACCTTACTATGCGTTGTATATTGTGGCTGAGTTTCATTAAAATCTACATGTAATATTTTGAATTTTCGCTATTTTTGTGATTTTTCCTTAATTTTTGGAAACTAGTGTATATATATATATATATATATATATATATATATATATATATATATATATATATATATATATATATTGTGCTACACGGCGAATCTATTTTGCTAATACTTTTTCATTTGGCGAATGTTTTTTATTTTTAATTAGCCAAATTACTAACGTTGGTCAAATGTCAGCGAGAATACTGAGTACAATTTACTATTTTTTAAAGGAAAAATTCCCATAAATTCCAGAAGAATTTCCGTTTTTCCTGGAATTTGCGGGAATTTTACCATTGAAAAGCAGTAAATTGTACTGGCTTCCCGATTACCAGTGCCCTCTCTGTAAAATCGCCCGTTTTTTTTCCAGTGTATTTATTATTTTTTAAATAATCGAAAATTCCATTTTTTCTCAGAGTGAATAGTTAATAGTCTCTTCTTTTTATTTAGAATGTATACATGTATAAACAATAAATCTTTTTGTGCATTTGTGTGAAAATCACATTGAATTGCTTCATCACATTTCGAATTATTGAAGTTATATGTTTTCTGTGATTCTTCAATCGTCTAAAAGAATTTTTTAACACTGTCATGTTACATTATAATGTTTATTTTATTTATTTTTTTAATTTCAGTATGCTATAGTTGTTGTCGCAATCATTCTATTAGAAATAGCTGCAATGGTTCTTGTTTGGTCAGCAATTAGCAATAAAGACGTAAGTAAAACATTTCCTTGTTTTGTGTTTAAACGAAGAAGCAAAACTCAGAAAGAAATATAACACATGAAAAATTGCTTAATTAACACGCAAAGGATGATTTTTAAGAATAAATTATGAGTAATAGAAACATATAAAGCAGTTGAATCGATATTGTGAAAAAGAAATCAGTAAATCTACAGATAAAAAGTTACAAAAATCTGTATGCTTAAATTTTTTTTATCTGTAAACTGTAGAAAAGAAAAAAAAAAAAATGAAAAGCTAAAAAATTAGATTTTTTAAAGATACAAAAATCTAGTTTTGCAAAAGAATTTACTAAAATAACAACAATTTTACCGAACGTTTATATGTAACCTAGGTTGCAGCTATATAAAAAATTCTAGAAAAAAAATTAATAATCTTATAGATTTTTTAATTTACAGTGCAAACGTGTATCTGTTACATGAATTTTTGGTGATGCCGTTACATAAAAAGTTCTAGGAATTCAAGTTTTCTAGAAATATTCTAATGTGTATGTAAAAGAAGACATGAAATACTCAGGAAGTTTTGAAGTACATAGTGGCAGCACTGCCAAACAAAGAAGGTATATGAGTTTTAGCCAATCTTGCCATAGTTATCATCATGGATCAGTGTAATGGAAAGAGTTTACAAAACAAAGATAAAAAAGTTCCCTTTTCTTTTCGTTACTTTTTAGTTATAAACTCCTTCGCGATGGGAGCCTTTTGCGAAATTTTTTATGTTTTGTCACCGGTTTTAAAAACAGAAATTTGTGCCTTATTAAATCGAGAAAATGCTCCGATTAAACAAGGGAAATTTTACAGTAAAATTTTACTGGTGGTGATAAACAATGATACAATGATTCTTAAGCCTTTTTGCAGATCGTATACACTGGTAAAAAAAAAAAAAAGAAAAGAAAAAAGAAAAAAAACTGTAAAGTTACTAAGATTTTTCTTGTAGACTTGTATTCTAAGAACTTTTCATGTAACGGTTACAGCAAAAACTCATGTAATCAAGGAAGGTTACATGAGTTTTTGCTGCTACCGTTACGTGAAAAGTTCTTGGAATACAAGTCTACTAGAAAAATATTAGTAACTTTACAGTTTTTTTTTACAGTGTACGTGTCGCCCATCACCAAGGAGTTAAATCTACAATTAGGAGTCTTTGAAATGCACAGTGGCGGCACTGCGAAAAAGATAGGTATATGAGCTTCAAGCAAGCTTGAGATTCAGTAATCATCACGGATCAGTGTAGCAGAAAAATATTACTAAACAAAGATAAAAAAGTTCCCGTTTTTTATCTCACAGGCCATCAAAGCCTGAGAGCTCATGTGACCGCAAGTTCCGTATGTGCGTATGTATGTACATAACGCGTTAACTCATGATAAAAATATCTGATTTTCTTCAAATTTTGACGTTGATGTATTCTGATAAGGCGCTTTCCTGATTGGTTTAGAGAGTTCATTGGATAAGTATAAAAAAAAGGGGGGGGGGCTTAATTTAGATAAATGGGTTTTCATGTAGAATTATCAGATTTCATTCAAATTTTTGGTATGGAATTATTCTGACAAGGTGCCTCTAACATCACTTTTGGGATGTTCTTTGATTAAGTATAAAGAAGGGAATGAGGGGGGGATTAACCTCTCTTAATTTATATAAATGGGTTTTTTACGCAGAATTAACAGATTTGCTTCAATTTTTAGATATAGGTTCATTCTGATTAAGGAAAACCCTGATTAGTTTTGAGGATTATTTTGCTAAGTATAAAGGGGGGGGGCGATTACCTCCCTAAATTAGATAAATGGGTTTTTATCCGATTACTTAGAATTATCCGATTTGCTTAGAATTCTGTATATAGGTTCATTCTGCCAAGGCGTATGTTTTGGAGGTACAGTGGTTAAGTATAAGGGGGGGGGGAGAGAATGCGTGAGCTAATCTCCCCCTTAATTTACTTTTTGAGAAGCATTATTCTTTGAAAAATTAAGTAAGTCTGTAATATACAATTAGTGTGAATTCACTGAGCTCAAAGCCATCATTTTAAGTGGGCAATACTTTTTTATTTTTTTCATTCTTTAATTTTTAAATCTACAACCAGGAATTCTTGGCATGCGCAATTGAAGCATTGCAAAGCAAGGGAGGTATCTGAGCTTCAGGTGAACCTTGCTATTTAGTAATGATCACGAATCAATGTAACGCAAATGTTTTATAAAAACATGGATACAAAATTTTCGTTTTAGGGGCGTTCGTAATTATATAAATACGAAGCATTTATAGTCGTCATTCGGTCCGTCCGTCCGCTTACAACATGGCCAAAACTATCCAAACGAATCGTTTGAAATTTAAAATATATAATTGTTGCATAATTTTGTCGAGTCATTTCAAATTTAATAAAAATCTGATGAAAAATTTAATGACAAGGACAATCAAAAGTATTCGGTTACATTATATGGGCAATTGGAATTAATAATTTCAAGTGTATTTTAATGATGTTACAGTCTTTCGAAACTAATAAAATTGATATGCATCTGTAAGATATATACTGAAATATACATTCTGTACAATTTGTCATGTGTGGTAGAAAGAATATTTTTTATTCATTTACAGGGCTACACAAAAGTATTCCATTGCATAATGGTACAGGGGGAAACATTGTTTGGGCTGCGTTTTAATAATATTAAACTATTTCACATTATACAAAATTGATATACGTTGTTGATGTTTACTACAAGTTACTTCCTGTATAATAAAAAGCATTTAGTATTTACAGGGACACACAAAAAATTTCAGGTACAGTATTGTATTCGAAGTACTGTAATATTTTAAAAACTTCGTTATAGTATGAACGCACCTCATTTGTTATGTCTGACGTTATAATTTCCGATTTGTTTATCTCAAAATTTCTCATTCATGCCAGAAATTTTCTATACTATTAGTTTATTTATTTAAAACAGACATTTCATAATTACATAAAACAAGAATTCTTCTTTGAAAATATTGGTATGAAATCAAAATTTTTGAATTAAAAAGTAAAATCCTCAATTTTTATTTTATTTTTTATGTTTTTCATGTGTTTGACAGATTTGCCAATTTTATATTTTTTTTCAATTCAAAAACTTTGATTCATACCGGAAATTTTCAAAGAAGAATTTTTTCTTTGTGTAATAACGACATTTCCGTCTTAAATAAAGAAAGGAACAGTGCAGAAATTTTCTTGTATGAATGAAAATTTTTGAAATAAACAATTAGGAAATTCCATGTCAGCCGTAGCAAATGCGGTGCGTTCGTACTCTAACGAAGTTTTTAAAATATAGAGTACTTCGGACACAATACAGTATCCAAAATCTTTTGTTTGGAATTAAAATTAGGTATCCCCGACTGGGCACAATGTGCCAGAGAGGGTTAACATGTGAAAAGAATTTTAACTAATTCTGGAATTTCAGCCTTCAACTCTATGAGGTGATTGTCTGTTCAGCCGCGTCCCGATCTACAATGTTTAAACAAAGAAATGTAGAAATAAAAGCAATGTTACTTAGTTTTTTTTAAGTTTTTGTTTTCTGTTTTTTTTTGTTGAAGAGCCGACCGCACAAAAACCTAAGTCATCAAGCACGAGAAAAAACCCTTTATATTATGGAAGAGTAATCATAGGGGAAACTAATGATCCATGTCTGCCGGAAGCGAAGTGGTGCATAAGCCAAAAATGAATACCACTAGTGGTTGACTCGTAGATTTAGCATAATGTTTTCCTGCACCCAGTTTTCCGTGTTTTCATACTTTTGATTGTACGCCAAACACAATGATAGATCTACGAGTGAGCCACTAGCGGTATTAATTTTTGGCTTATGCATCACTTCACTTCCGGCAGACATGGATCATTAGATTCCTCTATGACTACTGTTCCATAATATAAAGGGTTTTTTCTTGTGCGCAATGACTTATGGTTTTGTGCGGTCGACTCTTGGACTATTTCCTGTTATTCTATTGTGGACTCTTTCTTTTTTTTTACTAAAGGTTAAAGAACATGTTAAAGACAAAGCGAAGAAGGCCATGCAAGAAATGGCAACGAAGGATTATCAGCGGGACTTCTTAAACTTACTTCAGTCGAAGGTATGAGTTCTTATCTTATCGCGTTTTTAAGATATAACGTTGCACTTAGTTCAGTGTGGTTTAAGCACCCTTTATTCATGTAAGATTAAAATAAATACTCCTATCTTAAAAAGAGAATTCTGCCTATTGCATCATCGTTTTGTTTGGTAATTTATTGATAACTACACTGTTAAACGTTTCTGTAAAAGCATAGAAAAAAGCGAAACTTTCTGTAAATTTACACTAGTTTTCGGTTAAATGCATTCATTTCAGTTTCTCGGTCATCATTTTTTACATATTTCCCTTATATTACACCTAATTTCTTGTATGGATTTCCATGTCTTCGTTTAAATAATTTTTTTCTTTGTCGAATTTTGTAATTCAAGTATACTCTTTAAAAATTCTTTTTCAATTTTATTAGAAATATTAAAGAAGAGAATTCAGTTTAAAGATTACTTTCGAATAATTTAGAAATGGAAAAAATGATCTCATCAGATTTAGTAGGGATTTTTCCTTGCTGAATCATAAAACTCATACTTTAACATGTACGCTAATGGCGCCTGGTCCATGTAAAATCCGTCATGGGTGCAAAGTCCTCCAAGTTACCTGTGAATTATACCTCCGGAGGTGCCTTGCCAAGTGAAGGTCTCGTCATCTGATCAAGGTTCTAAATTGCGAGACCAACTTGAGTAGCCATTTGCAGTAAAAACAACAGGATGTAACGTTAAGCAACCGACAACACAAAGTATGCTCAAACGAGAAGCAAGTATTCCATGTCGTGCGAAGCGTAAGAATCAGGTTTACTGCCGCCACGCAGCAATTAGGGGTCACCCGCCCCGATACCAGGTATCTAACCCGTTAAGCTGACGTAACTCGGCACTTGAAGCCTGGTCATCGGTTAGAAAGAAAGAGAAATGTCATACTTTGTACTCGCTAGCAATATCTCCTACAACTCAGTCCGTAAGGTATCCTTCTTTTGTCAAGAGGTCTCGGGTTCAAACCCCAGAACGATTAGAAACAAAAAATTGTATTTTAATTTTAATGATATGGCAGTTCAAATTTACTCGGAAAATTCAAGTTCTTTGAAGCTCACTGAAGATTGGGCGATTCACTAATTTTAAAAACTAAATTAAATTATTATCATTAAAAGTAAACTTACCGAGTCTTGTGTATTTTTAACAATGTTAATTTACAGAATCTATTCTAACTTTACCGAATAACTACTCTGTTATTTAACAGAATCTCGGTTTTTCTAATCTTTGTAATTTTATATAGGACTTAAGACAATGGATTACCCGTAGATTATCTTTAATTTAACAGACATTTTTTTTTATTAATAAGACAAAATAATACTCGATTAAAAGGCCTATACTATTAATAGTACACAGACCCGAAAGGGTTAAACTGTATTACATTGAGGACACATAGAACATAAAATGATCAATTTTTCGAACTTTCAATTATCGGCCTAAAAAAATAGAAGTAAAAGATTATAGTGCTAAACGATTATGGACTTAAAAGATTACGGTGCTGAAAGGTTTTGGAATACTACATTTTAAGTACTGAGGGTGTCTATATAGTTTTAGGCCTATAGCTCGAAACGTGCATTTTTATGCTTTGGTTCGCCTTTTTAAAATTCTATGTTAGGTAAACAGTTGAAATTTTCGAAATTGTATAACTAATTTGTTTATTTAAAACTGTCTAACAAGTTTTCTCATATTTGAGTATATCTTAGTTTTCAGAGATGAGTATATCCATGTTTTAGTCTTGAGTAATTTTGATTCGGAGCCATTTTACTATGTGAAATACTCAGATGGTATTTTTTTACTCAGTTTTGAAAAGATTGTTTTTTGTGTGTAATTAAAACTTTATTTATAGATAATAAATACATCATTTGAATAAATTAGAGCATGAATTCCGCTACTCCTTTATCTACAAAAGCATTATTTTGGGTGTTCATACCAGGCATTCTATTTAACAGAATATTTCAGGTAAATGTATCTATAGTGAGCTACGTATTAGTAGTAGGAACTAATTTTTAAAAATTAAAAATTATTCCAAAATGCACTTCTGAAAGAAAGTCTGAAAGAAATCTGATTGATCAACATCCTTAAATCCTTAAATGTTAATTTTTCATACATTCTTTGAAATAACTTTCTAAGTGCGCTTGTAATTACATAACACCTATAGTTGTAGTTCAGTCCGTCCGTCTGTCCACACATAACAACGCAAAGACCACCCAACCGAATCGTTTGAAATTTAAAAGATATAATTATTACATAATTTTGTCTTTGCAAATTTTATGAAAATCGGATGTATAGTTCAATTATAGTGACAATCAAAAATATTCTGCGCATTACGGTCAAAAAGTTTCAAGAGCAAATTAATGGAGTTACACTCTTTCGAGCATAATAAAATTGATATGCATCTATGAAGTACATCTATAATATAGATTCAATACAATCTCTGGTGCAAAGAGTATTTGTTATTCATTTACAGGGCCAGACAAAAGTATCCCATTACATAATGGTATAGGAGGAACACCTGTTTGGGGCGCATTTTAATTGTATTACATTATTTAACATTTTATGAAATTAATATATGTTACTGATGATTACTACAAGTTACTTCCTGTGTAATAAAAAGGAAAAAGTATTTACAGGAACACACAAAAGATTTCGGCTACTGTACTGTATCCGAAATACTGCATACTATAACACCAAAATCTGAATATCTTTTTCAACTTCGTTACAGTAAAAACGCACCTCATTTGCTACACTTGACGTCCAATGTACGACTTGCTGTTTTTCTGCTGGTACATTTGTTTATTTTCTAGAGTGTCTTCAAAAAGCGACTTTTTGACAGATTCCTAGACATTTCATTGCGAGATAAGTTTTTATTTAAAACACTGTTCCTTCAATGTTATGTTTAATTTTAAATTAAACTAATGTTGATATACTCTATTATGTTGCATATAACTTATTGTATAAGTTAAATACTTAAAGATTCATGCATCAGAAATTTACTAGATCCACTACTGGAGCATTGAAGAAAATAATAATAATAATTAAAAAAAAAAAAAAAAAATCGAAGAATGTACCTTAAAGTACCATATGTAAGTCCCCCTTTAACATATGGAAAATTCCAATAATCTTAAAGAATGTTTATCATTGGAACATTTGGGAAATAGGAAAGTTGGAAGGTTGGGGGATTATATTTGGAATTTATAAATTTTCCTGCATTTATACAGTTTGCAAAATGCATGAGGGAGGGGGGGGGGGGAGTTTAGGTTCGGAAGAGGGCTTATTTTCGGTACTTTGCGGTACATTAAAACTTTAACTGTTTATTCTGATACATGAAGACTTAGTCTTAGTTTAATATATATGTATATATGTTTTGGAGTTCATTAACACTTTAAAATAATTAGATAAATCCCCTTAAGTGGTCCGTTTACTTTAATAAATTCATGTTCTTTCTTCTAAAATTAACCTCTATAAATGTTAATAATATATTATACAACAGAAGTACGCACTGTTTAAATTTTTACCTACTTTATCTATGTGCGTGATTACTGAAGGAATATTATTGTACAGAAGTTTAACATAGTATCATTTATTATCTATTTCCTACTAGCTTAAGTGTTGCGGCATTGACGGATCAGACGACTATACAGACGGTATACCCAAATCCTGTACGAATCCTGATACTACCTTTGCTTACGAGAGGGTAAGACATTTCATGTTCCGAAGTGTATTTGCTTGTATACAGTGTATTAAAAAAAACAGATTTTATTTCATACAATTAAGTCTATAATTAATGTGTTAAAATTATAGTTGTATTTCCTCTACACTGTAAAAACAAAATACCCAAATTGGGTTGAAAGATTTTTGGGTACAGCATTGTTCCAATTTGGAAAGTTCAGTTTGTAGCACAAAATCGTTTTAAAAAAGTCTGATTTTTAATGACATTAAAACAATTAAAATATCTTAGATAGTATATACATTATACCTCAGAAATTTTTATTAATTTAACGTTAATAAAGATCTGCTCTGTTTTGAAACATTTTAGGTTATCTATTTTGCTCTAATTAATACTCTACCCTTTTGGAATCCTTACTGTACCATTTTAGGAACATTACTATACCCAGAAATCTTTCAACCCAATTTGGGTCTTCAATTTTTACAGTGTATTATTACACATTGTAAAGCAAGTGATGTCAGTTGCACTTGATTCTCAGGGCCCGACTAAGGGTATGGGGACCCTGGAGCAAGCATAATTTTTGGAGCCCCCTTCTGTCTATGGATAGATTTTTTTAATTTTTTTAATACTATGGAAGCGGCTTGTACTAAACTTCATGCGTATTGTATGTTTGTGTAAATTTCGCACTCGATGCAGTTCACATCTGTATACAGTGTATCACAAAAAAGATAGTAAAACTTTAATGAAAAAGTACTAGCAGCATAATAGTAGAAAAATGATGGAAATGTTGACAGAAGTATCTCTTTGCAAACTTTTTCTTTGCTTTTATCTACATGCGTTATAAGATGGCTAAAAGAAAATGTCGCAAATTGGTCATAATTAATCGCTTTAACTTGCCACGCTACGAATAAAACATTAATAGAGAATTTCTTTTGAAAACAACTGAATACTAAGTTGTAATGAAACTTTAATTATTAAGTTTCTAATGGAGTTTGTTTTTCGCATAGATAAATGGGGTACTGGAAGCAAAGAGAGATAGGAGGACCATCTTCTTACTTAACTTTACTTACCTTCCTAAATGTTTTAAAATACAGTCGAGTCTCTATATAACGAAATCCATCGTTCCAGTAAAAAATACGTTATATAGAGAAATTCGATGTATAGAGAATGATGTTAAAAATCGTATTTAATGTGTAAATTTTGAACAAATACTTTTTTGATCTTTTTAATTAAAAATTTGAAATGTTTCTCTACAAATATTAACCTAATATTCTATTACTTAATTATTTAAGCAGTTTCAAAAAAGAGAACAGACATTTATTTGAAAACTTAATTAAAATCAAATGAGGAAGACTTGCATTAATTTCAGACGAAGAAATCTAATTTTTTGTTGTTTTGATTTTAAAATTGTTACGTTCTCAAGGAAAAAAAAAAAAATGCTTAAATTTTAGCAAGGAATGAAAAATTGTAGTTAACATTTCCTCCATTTGAAGGCCTCTCTTATGTGCCTCTATTATATGTGTAACAATCCAATTGACTCTGTTTTGAGAAGGATGTTGAAAGGTGTGTGGGAGGTGAACTCGTTGGACCTAAAGAAGAAGGAGAGAAGTAATATAAAAAAAAAAATTCAGCGCTGAACGATAAATCAAAAATAAGTGATGGAAAATGGATTCCATATGATTTCGAAGCTTTTTTAAAACTGAATAAATTAAGACCAATTTATGAAAAAATTCGTTATATGGAGATAGATATTTCGCTATATAGAGATTGTTTTTAATGTAATCATGCGAAAAGGGGACTGTTCCTACTAAAAATTCGTTATATAGAGAAATTCGATGTATGGAGTTTCGTTATAGAGAGACTCTACTGTATATGAATTTTGATCCCTTTTGGCTAATTTTAATCATTTGGCAATTTTTAATAAAAATCCTAATTACTGTCATTTGGGGGGAGGAGCTAAAGAGGAGGGCATGGGGCAATTGCCTCGCATGCTCCTGCATAAGTAGGACTCTGTTGATTCTATTCATTCTGAAGTTTATGCAAAGGTCGTCTGATAACAATGCGACCAATTTACCCTGATAACAATTACTTTTTTTCACGTTCAGTAGATAGGCGGTGTCACTGGGCACATTCGGAGTAGTCAGTTTAAGGGTGCATTTCGATTCAAACTGCTTATTTTTCGATTTATTTTTGAATTCACTTCTGCTCTCAAACGCATCAAACTCTCAGATTCTCTTATTTAGAAACTACTTAAGGTGCCATGTCTGTCAATTTTTTGATAAATGCAGAAAATATTACCAAAAATGCAGTTAAAGTTGACCTTTTAATTCGAATTTTCCGAAGCGGGAGATCTGGGAACGAAAAAAAGGGTCATACTGCGAAAAGGTAATTGTTTATAAATCAAATTATAATCGATTGAGCGTAAAATGGCATCACACGGCACCTTATACGTCTTTTCAAAAATCCCCTCAGCAAGTTTTATGTTTCTACTTTAAAAAATGCGTCTGAAATTGCATAAGAAAATTTCGAGCTGTTGAAGGTGGAAGAGTATTTTTTCGAATACATACTTAATGTGCATGCCTCAGTTTTTTTCTGGAGTTCCAGTGAATCAGCCGTTGCCTACTGGTCGCCGAAGGGGTTACTGTCAAACGTGTTCCTTGGATTTTCAAAATGTCTGAACGAACTGGGCAAAGATACTACATCAAATTTTGTCAAAGATTGGTGATTCTCAAAGCGGAACAATTCGTAAGATTCTCAATGATCTAGTTCATTCATCACACTTGATTCAGATTTTCTTGGCAAAACACGGAATTCCAGTCGTTCGCCAACCTTGCTACTCTCCAGACATGGTTCGCATATTCACAGTATCCGCAAAGAAACTCTTCGGGAGGGTTGAATTCTGATAGGGATTGGCCGACGCGTTTTCACGTAACTTGGCGATAATTATACTTGGACAGCGATAGATGCTTCCGTCGAGGAGTTTGATTTCCTTCCGAACCGAGTACAAAGTAACTTTTCTCTTGCAGCATTGCATTGGATGGAACGTGTCTTACTGAAAGCTGTACTCTTTAAAAGTTTTTAAACACAAATTTTTACTTTGTACTCGGTTTACTTTGTACTCGGCGCCGAAGGAAATCAAACTCGACGGAAGCGTCTATCGCTACGCCAAGTATAATTATCGCCAAGTTACGTGAAAACGCGTCGGCCAATCCCTATCAGAATTCAACCCTCCCGAAGAGTTTCTTTGCGGATACTGTGAATATGCACATGGTTCCTTGCGACTAAGAAAACCAAGATTAACCCTTGGCACTCCGTTTTCTCCGTTGTGGAGACATCATCTTTCCTTCCAAAATTTGTTTTTGTCGCCAGTAATAAAGGGAAATAAAATTTTTCTTATTTAATCAGAGAAGTTTTGAAATTGTCTGCTTCAAGGAAATTTCTCTTAAAAAAGTGATGCTATAATCGAATAAAATTTGTGTAAGAGGCAGCGGAGTGCGGAGTTAAATGAGGCAAAAAGTTTTTTAAATATAAATTTATTCAAAATGCGTAACTCTTGGTGCTTTATGTGTTATCTTGGATCTTAACTTCCTCAGTCCTTAGACAAATGTTACGAGGAACCATATAAACAAGTTTAAAATTACTATACAACATTTCCAAAAATGTATCATTCTATATATCGATGCTTACGATATGCACGCATTTATTAAAAAGATCTAGAAGTAATTTTAACAATTCAAAAAGCATTTGAATGAGTTTAAAGGATGTTATTTAGTATCTCCTCCAGGCGACATTAGGACTGAGGAGGTTAAGTATTAACCCTTTGCGGCGCAGGGCAAATTCATTGCTTAAGTATTGGAATTAATGACTGACACCGGAATCTGAAAACAACTTTATTTATAAATAAGATTTTAAAAAAAGACTATTTTGCAGGAATTCAATAAAGCGAAATTTTTTTAACCAAAATTCCGGTGCCAATGTTGCGTTTGGGAATCAAAATTAAGGGATTTCATAGGTATACCCCCGCGCCGCAAAGGGGTTAAGAGGGGTCTGTCAGGACTTTTCTCCTAAAATCCCGTTTTTCCGAAAATTAGAATAGCTTTTTATATTTGTGGAAAATCTAGTCATAATTTTGTGAATTTGAAATAATAATTATGTTCAGGTTCTTATTTATGTCTTTAAAAAAATGTAAGTATGTAAAATATGCAATATTTCCGGTATAAGTGTAAAGGATGACTAGTCAGATTTTACATTTGAATGATTAAATTTGTGAAAAATGCTAATTGGAGATGTTTAAAGCATGTGAAATGTCCTATTTCAGGATGAAACTTTGTGATGAGTCCTGTTTTGGAATGAAAAAATTGTGAAGGATCTTTTTTTTCTTTTTTTAAATGGATTTCTGATTAAATAATAATAATAATAAATCCCCTTAGAGATCAGATTTATTTTCATCCCTAAATCCATGTGCTTCGAATCGAATCTGTTATAGAAAGTAGCTTTATTTTTATTTTAATGATGACTAGCTGCACCCGTCGAGATTCGACGGAAAGGAATATGTATAAGATGAGTATGTTACATTTAAAGCTTATAAATAATAAAAATGAATGAAATAAAAAAAAGTCTACTTAGAAGAAAATATAAATTTTATTCAGTTTTACCTATAATAAGTATGAAATCAGTTTTCATATTGGTTCAATGATAGGTTTTTCTTTTCTTTTGGAGTTAAGATTTTAATTTTCTTTTCGAGTATTTCCTTATATACCACATTAACTGTTTTGTTGATTTTTGGAACTATTTGCACTTTCAAATTTTTAAATGAACGTACTCTAGACATTGCGACATATAACTGACCGTGGCTAAATACTGGCTCAGGTAAATAAATACCAACAGAATCCATTGTCTGTCCTTGTGCTTTATTAATTGTCATACAAAACGCAACACGAAATGGAAATTGGCGTCTTCTAAATGAAAAGGGAAGAGTTGTATCTGATGGCATTAAATCGATTCTAGGAATCAAAACTCTTTCTCCAGCTCTGTCGCCAATAATAACTGCTAGATCCAAACAATTATCGTACATCTTTCGTACAATCAACCTGGCCCCATTTAAAAGGTCTTCGTGAGGACTTAAATTTCTTAGTAATATTACTATTGCTCCGATTTTTAAGGTGAGAATGTGTGGAGGCAATCCACTTAATTCTAAGCTATTTAAAAATTCCGTTGGAAATTGAAGGATTTCATTTTCATTTTCAGTTATTAAATTATTTATGCTCATGTATGTTCTGGATGTGCCAGGTATAAGGTTTATAACTTTATGGTTAATTTCATTGCAATGTTCGTTTTTTGTAGTTAGAATTGAAACTTTAGCAAATTTAGTGATACTATCTGAAGATGAAAATCCTTTTCCAAAAATTTCGGATACGATGTCATTTTCTGCTATAATAGACGGTGGTAAACATACTTTATTTGAGTCTCCAGGGAATTCTTCATTCATGCAAAAATTTTCTCCATTACCTATTTTAAGCAAAAATTCCGAAAATTTCGATTCTTCTGGTCTTAATCGCATATTTTTTGCAATTTAATTATTTTAAATTCTGACCAAAGAGTCGAAAACTTGATGCAGTTTTGAACTATGTTTTGTCTTGAAGCATGTGGAATCACTGGTAAAACTTGCCTGAAATCACCTCCAAGGACAATTATTTTTCCTCCAAAAGGAACAAACATTATTGTTCATAATGTCTCGCAGAAGTCTGTCCACTCACATTAATGCATATACATTGGCCATGGGTGCTTCATCCCATATAATTAGTCGAGCAGACTTAATGTCAGATGCAGCTTTACTATTGATGTTTAGGGATGATATGGAATTCTCATGTAGATTTAGAGGTAGTTTAAATCTGCTATGCACTGTTCGACCGACTGGTAACTGCAAAGCGGCGATACCAGTCCATGCATCTGGTATAACTTTTAATCCTAGATCAAAACATTTTTGTATTAAACACTGATATACAAATGTTTTACCAGTTCCTCCTGGCCCATCTATGAAGTATGCATTACTTTTATTCGTATTGTTCTGTTGCATCACATGAATAATTTCGTTAATGAAAATGAGCTGTTTTTCGTTAGCTTGTTGTATCATTAAATCATAATTTAGATTCGGGTTTGTAGATTGTTCAATAGCAGCAGTTCGTCTATTAATATTATATTTAGTAGCCGGTAATTCAAAAGTAGAAAAAGAAAATCCATGAGATTTGAGTATTTTTTCAATATCTTTGAGAGTTAACTCATATGCACTTGCTTGACTATGATGTTGTAGATAATCCTCACTAAGAAAGTCTTTAAATGTATTCCATAATTGAAGCGCATTAGTAGGTTGCTGAAATATGCAAATGAAAGAAAATAATTGCCTCAATTGTTGCGGCATTTGAACGGACGATGCTTCCTTTAAACAATGATACCATTCATTATCATCTTGAAGCAATCCTCGTTGCATTGCAGCTTCTTTGAAAGTTGAATAAGTAATGTTCTTATATGTTCTGATGTCTTCAAAACTCGTAGCACTCACTACATGAAGCAGCAACAGCCGAAGATGATATCTTTCAGATTCTTTTGGTGAAACATTATACATTCTACCTATAATTTTAATCAAATTGGCGCGTTTTTTCCAAATTCGTTTCTTTCTATCAAATGAATAAAAAAATGGCGTTTCTGGATATATATGAGGACTTCTTGTTGCCGGATCACTATTCAATTTAAACCAAGCGATTAACTTAGTGTTTTTCAGTTCCGCTCGAAGTAAAGCTTCAGTGGCATTATCGTTATGAAAATATACTTGTTGTTCGTCGGGTAAATGTACCGGTAGTCGCATTACTGAATGAGATTGTTGGTGCATAGGATAGGCGAAAATTCTATAAGCAGCTTCAGATGGACTCACATATCGGGTGTTTAGAAATGAAGAAACTTCATCGTGGTGAATTAAACCGTCTTTTTCAAAAACAACTTGCAAATTAGCGCAGTCATGTCCTTTATAAACGTATTTATGGATATATTTTATAGTGTGTACTGTTGCACACATTTCCACATTAATGTGTGTTTGAAAGTAAAGTAGAAGAAATGGATTGTAAGGAACGACAAAACGATTGTCAACTTCTATGGCAGTTCCTTTAACATGTTTTGTAATTGTCCTACCATTATTTCTTCTTCTATATAGAGGGTAACCATTGACATTATTATTTGTTTCAAAGTAAATTCTTTAGGAAATCCTTTATTACACTTACCGTCGTTCATACAAACTGAATTCTTGTTAAGATTGCCACACGGGATGTGGAGCATATGACATTTAACTAAATTGTATAATGTTTCATCTTTAATATCTGGAATTTCTGCTGAAATAACATTATCAATATCTGAGACTTCTCTAAACTTACAATCATCTTGGAGGCACAATAATAAGTGAATGTGAGATAATCCTCTTTTTTGAAATTCTACAGCGTAAAGATATGTTTGTACAGCCCCAAATATATTCTTTTGATTTATTAATCGTAAGAGTTCTTTAACTTTTGCATGAAAAACTCTAACTGTAATGTCTGGTCTATTGTAAGCTGTTTCATAAGAATGTATACTATTTGTAATCTAAGGCCATAAAGGGTTGCATGTAAACGTCAGAAAAATATCGGATTTACCAAACTTCCTCACCATGGTCATTGCATCCTGATAATTTTGTATCATATTTCGAGGGCTTCCACAAAAAGTCGATGGTAAAATAACAACACGCTTAGTCCTTAACTTCTCATATTCAGCCCTTACATGTAAAGCATCTGCTAGTCCAGCATATGTTTCCACTCTCAACTTTGACTGCTGACTTCGAATGAATTTTAATCGGTCGCCTTCAATTCGACAATAATAATCCGCAATCAGCTGTTGAGTTAATTTTACAGAATTGATTGTTGGGTTAAAATTTCCTTTAGGGGCACAACCTCGAATCATAAGTCTGTATGATACATATTCCGCATAGATAAGTTTTGGCGAACTTTAATCTGACGCTCTCCGCTAGATGGCATTGAAATATACCATCCTGGTTCTCCATATGGCCATATTAGAATGTAAGACATTGGGTCACAGTGCATACTGTCAAAATCTATGGTTTTCAATTCTCCGCTCTTAGCATAAACTGCAATATGTCTATCAGAAGGTGGAGCACCATCAGCTGACTCAAATACCGCTGCGACTTCAGAACATGCAGGGTCATTATACCGTCGAGAATCCTCTTGGAACTCATGATAAAGTCGCATTACTAAATTTATAGGTACGCGATTTTCTTTCAATGCTATTTCTTTTTCTTCACTCATTTTCTGATGCATTGTTTTATATAATCGTATATATGGCTTGCATTTGTCTAATATAGAGGTTAATCTTTCCAGAATGTTTTTCCTTAAAGAATTGTTAGCGGAATGATGCAGTCTGATTTCATTAGCCTCAGAAAAATCTAGAATATATAATTGCCCATAAGAAGCTGTAGTTTTACTTTGAGGGTACAATGGAGAAATTCTATGATGTATTACACCAAGAATTTTAAAACAATAAGGACCCTGTCCAGGTGGCAATGTTACATTAGCTCCGAATGATACGAATGACAAAGCGTTGTTATATTGGCGAATGTTTTCTCTAAAGTTTTTAGATAACTCATTATTTCCGCAGAATAATTCTTCGATATCTTTAAAAATACGAAATTCAGGTAATTTGATTTTTTTGTTACAGCAGCATAAATTAAAATAGCCTGATGAATTTTTTCATCTTTAAAATACAGAGCAGAGCAGTAATTACATTTATTGTTTAATTCACCTAACCTAAATGGTTGAATATTACAAACTACTTTAGAAACAGCACATCTATATTGAATAGAAAAGGGTTTTCGTTCTTTGTTTTTCATACGTTTGTTTATGATTTCTTTACGCCCGGTTAAACTTTTTTTTTTCCTTTTTTGACATTTTTTGAAACAATTTGTTGAGCAAAATTAGATTTAGGACGAAATTCCAAAACATCTAATGACCTGAATCAACATTTCCAGAAAAGAGTAAATTACATATTATATTTCCAGACCCATAATCGAAAGTATTATTGCTAGTATTATTTCTATTTATAATAATTCGGAAGGTATAATTCGGAAACAACTGGCTTAAGCAAACTAATTCTACATGACCTGCATATTCACTATCTAATGACATCAAATTTTCATAATCAACAGAAGTATTTACCGGGATCCTATAAGAGTTATCACCAATTATAAAATTTTCATACTGTTCCCAATTATCCTTGACTATTTTCACTACTTACAATCGAAGTTCACGGTGATATATATCAGTCTTATATACACAATATGATACTGACCGAAATAAACAATTGCCATCTCTTAAAATAGGGATAACATAACGTTCCATGATAAAGATACACAAACTTCAGAAAAAAAATAAAGAAATAAATTATAAAGTATTATGGTGGTTTAAATTCAGCTACAAATCTCATTATTTGAATGCGAAATTATTCAGGAAATTATTATACCTGAGACGACGAATTTAAAATTTCTGCATAGATTATTTTTTCTCTGTTTAAATATCGCTTGGTAAATGTACCATAATTATACTATCACCAAAGCATTTTAATTATAATAGTAACAGGGAGTTAATAAACTGCATTACTGACCCACTACACATTTACGACACTTGCAATAAATTTAATTTATTTATTGGTTTGTAGCCTCCATGAATTTGCAAAATTAATCTTATTGTCATGACAACGAAAAGAAAAACGATATCTTTGTTATTAAAAAAGAATAAAAAATTTATATTTGTTATTGATCTATAGAAAACGTTTTATTTATTTTTATTTTATATAATAACTTAATACTACGGAATGATTTTTATTAATTTTTGATATAATGTAAAATAGAATTATCGTAATACCCGCATATCATATATTTTATTCTTTTTTTTTCTAATATGACACCATTTACACCTTCAGAAATACTAATCTTTTCCGAAATAAAAGCGTGATTTATGCAGTTATTAAAAAATTCTTTAGTCTCATAAAATATTTACTATAATTAAATGAAAATGGCGCAATTTATAGAAATATTTTCATTTGTGCATACCAAGGACATTTAAATAAATAAAATAAGTTCTGTTTATTTAGATCAGGCATGTCAAACACGTGGCCCGCGGGCCACAATTGGCCCGCCGGGAACTTCTCTGCGGCCCGGCAAGCTTTTAGTGTTTTCGTATGCTTGATTCGGTTCTTAGTTGATGCTGAAAATACACCTTGCATTGCAAATATTACAGCGTTGCAAAATTGGAGAATGATTTTATTCAAAATATCTACTATTATTTCAGAATATTCATTACATTACATCTTCATTACATTATCTTCATTACATTCAATGGCAGATATCGACATACATTAAATATAAAGAGCCACAATTAAAAAAAGAAAAGTCTAAATTTTTAAATTAATTTTTAAATTAAAATATTAAAAGTAATCCATCTGCTTTTAAAAACAACGATTGGATGCATTTGCATACAACTCGAAATCGCTGAAGCTAGAATAAAGGATGTCTAGAATAGTTAAATCAATTTAAAAATATGCAGGGGTATTTCTGTAAATATTCATGATATAACCACGAATTTCAATAATCGCATGAAATCTATAATTTGAATATGTTTTGCTATAACTGAAAATTTTCATTAAACCAACAAATTTTCATTAGTAGACAGTAGTCATCAGTATCCACCGACAAATATTTATTTAATAGCCACTTTTTCTCATTTAGTGGCTCCGTGGCCGGTGGCTAGCGTTAATTTTGCTCTTTAACTTTATAATTTTTGAAAATATAGGTGCAAGAATTTTTTTTTCTGCGGCCAGTTTTTTTTTCCAGATACGATATGTGCTTAAAAATAACTGAGATGAATCAGGAAATTATTCCTAAGTCGGATCAATAACCATAGTTATTATATTTTAAATAATTATGAAATTTTTTTTATTTCATAATATTATACTGTAAATAATTGAGTTCTGTCAATGATTGGTTTTATAAAAAGTAGCAATTACAACATAAAAGAAAATGCAGATATAGGATTACAAATTTAATAATGCATTTTTGTTTATTTTGATAGCGACTTAAATTTTAAAAAGTTCAATATGTGTTTATGCATGTTTGTATTTTTATTTTAATCTATTTTTCATTACATTCGACAATGCACTTTCGTGACGTACACTTGTTACAGATTTGTTTCTATATAATAAATATTTGTAAGCATTTTCTGGTGCGTGTTACTAATTTTTCCAATAAATAGTTTTAAAATTTTTTTATGTATTTTTGTTTGCTTGTTTCTTTTTTAAAACAATGCTGTATTTTTAATGAACAGTTTTCATTTTGTGCGATAGTCGTCAAATTAATCCGCTTCTTTATTTTCGATAATGTGGCCCGCGGCTTTCTGTAGAATGCTAAATCTGGCCCGCGGTAGTAGACGAGTTTGACATGCCTGATTTAGATGAAGGAATAAAAGACACTGAATATGACATCATCACTGATACAGCTATAACAATCTATATTAGATTCGTGGAACAAATTTATCTGGTTCCTGAATGACGACATTTTCTCCACCAAAGAAATTTAGCTTTAGATATTTTATTTTATTAAAGTTTATTTACATAATACTTAATAATATTATTCAGTAAATAATCTGTGTATTGTACCGCGATTCGTGAATAATTATGCGCAATCATTTTATTAGGATTAAATTTTACAAAAACCATTAGTTTTTCTTTCTTTTTTTAATGCGATGACACATTCACCGATGAGATCAAGCTCCTGATTGGTGGCAAGTAATAAAGTAAAATAAATTTTTATTTTAGCGAGAAAAGCTTAATCTGTTGCCACTGTTTTGAAGAAATGTCACGAAAAAGCTTATAAAATTAAAAATAAAATATAGAAATGGAAATAAACTAAAAATTAGCCAGAATGGGCAAATCTACACATAAACAGCTTTCATTTAAAAAAATAATCATCAAAATCGGGCCAGTAGAAAGCTCAGAGCTGATGACTAAGAAAACAGCCAGGTGTTTTAAATATATAGATTATTTGATCACTTTTTAGCTCACAGGCTATCATAGCCTGAGAGCTTATGTGCCCGTCCGTTCTGTATGTATGTGCGTATGTGCGTAACGCGATAACTCATGATAAAAATATCGGATCCACTTGAAATTTTGTATATAGGTATATCCTGATAAGGCGCTTCCCTGATTAGTTTTTGGAGTTCATTCGATATGTATAAGAGGGGGAACGGGGGGCTCATGCCCCCCGTTAGTTGATATAAATGGGATTTTCATGCAGAATTAAGTTTTCAAAATTTAGATTAGGATCATTCTGATGAGGCGATTCCGTGACTGTTATTAGGTGTTCATTGAATAAGTATAAATAGGGGGAACAGGGGTTCTAATCCCCCCCCCCCCCCCGTTAGTTGATATAAATGGGATTTTCATGCAGAATTAAGTTTTCGTTCAAAATTTAGATTAGGATCATTCTGATGAGGCGATTCCGTGGCTGTTATTAGGTGTTCATTGAATAAGTATAAATAGGGGGAACAGGGGTTCTAATGCCCCCCCCCCCCCGTTAGTTGATATAAATGGGATTTTCATGCAGAATTAAGTTTTCGTTCAAAATTTAGATTAGGATCATTCTGATGAGGCGATTCAGTGACTGTTATTAGTTGTTCATTGAATAAGTATAAATAGGGGGAACAGGGGTTCTAATGCCCCCCCCCCCCCCCCGTTAGTTGATATAAATGGGATTTTAATTGAGAATTAAGTTTTCGTTCAAAATTTAGAGTAGGATCATTCTGATGAGGCGATTCCGTGACTGTTATTAGGTGTTCATTGAATAAGTATAAATAGGGGGAACAGGGGTTCTAATGCCCCCCCCCCGTTAGTTGATATAAATGGGATTTTCATGCAGAATTAAGTTTTCGTTCAAAATTTAGATTAGGATCATTCTGATGAGGCGATTCCGTGACTGTTATTAGGTGTTCATTGAATAAGTATAAATAGGGGGAACAGGGGCTCTAATGCCCCCCCCCCCCCCGTTAGTTGATATAAATGGGATTTTCATGCAGAATTAATTTTCGTTCAAAATTTAGATTAGGATCATTCTGATGAGGCGATTCCGTGACTGTTATTAGGTGTTCATTGAATAAGTATAAATAAGGGGAACAGGGGTTCTAATGCCCCCCCCCCCTTAATTTATATAAATGGGTTTTTCAAGCAGAATTGTCAGATTTCGTTCAAATCTCTGAATAGTTTTGGAAGTTTAATGGTTAAGTATAAAAGAGGGGGATAACTCCTTTTAAATTATATAAATGCTAAATGGGTTTTTATTAAGAATTATCTAATTTGCTCTGAATTTTGGATATAGATTTTTTATATGATAAAGCATGTCTTTGATAGTATAGGAGGTTCAATGATTAAGTATAAAAAAAAGAGGAAAGGGGAGAGCTGTTTCCCCTTCTTAATTTTTTTTTCGAACGGAATTAACCCTTGAAAATATAAGGCTTTAATGTGCAATTAGTATTTGTAGCCTGTGAGCTCAATGCCATCAGTTTAACTGGGCAGTATTCTTTTTATTTTTTTTTTTAATCGCTTAATATCTTTACAGGGTTGCTTAGAAACCGTCATAGAATACATGAAGAGTAAAGCTGGCTTGATGGGAGGAATAGCGATTGCTGTTTTAGTCTTGCAAGTAAGTTTCTTCCTTTTTTTAGTCAGTCGATGATTGTTACTTGATTGTACTGATTCTTAAATACTTTGCATGTTCATCAAATTGTAAAGAAAAGAGATAACGGTAAAAAAAATCAAGGCATTTGAATGAAGTTGATGTAATGTAAAAATATAAAACCACAGATACAAGGGTGGATCCAGCCCTTCATTTACAGAGGGCCCAAGGCTCTTTTTTTTTCTTTAAACGGTGGGGGGGGGGGGGGAGGGGGAGACATTTCTTAATACGCAATTTATGCATTTAAGGCTATTCTTATATGTAAAATTGCTATTTTTTAATATTATTGAAAAGTCATTTTCATTCGTAAATAAAAAAAGTAAAATGCATAAATATTCGTAAAAAAATATAAAATTTACGCTTTTTGTTCAAATACCAAGATATTGAAATATTTTCCATTTTTAATTGTAAAGGCAAAGAATGATTCGAAAATTGGGTATTTTAAGCCAATGTATAGGATTCGATAGTTACAAAAATGCCATCGTATGGGAGTAATTGTCTGAAAATCAGTTTAAAATCTCACATTTTACGGAAGTTTCTTTGCCTTTATCGAAAAAATTAAAACACTAATCCATCACATTTGTTCTGAATAAGTGCATTTCAAATGTCTTGCATCTGGAATTAAAAATGACTTCATGGATGTATCAGAAATTACCGACTTTGGATTAAGATAGAGCTTTAAAAAGTCAAAAAGATTCTCATGTTGAGCAAGGGAGATTTGGAAGAATTTAATATATACTTTATTTTTAAAATGTCCTTTGGAAATTTCCTTTAATAAGGGGGGTGAGTCATGACCCCCGTGATCTCCCACACGATCCACCATTACACATATTACTTTGTGAGGGAGTGACCTTTGTCATAAAGGCACTTTAGTATTTCTGAGATCGTGACGTCAATAATTTAACATGTGTAAGCGTAAAAGCGACATCTATCCTCTATTTTACTTTAACTTTCTAGAGTGTGTGTGTCTCTTTCGGATTCTTCAGTTTTGCTCGCGGTTAGTAGTATTATGTAAATTAGAAGTATCTCAGTTTGCAGCATATAAAAGCTTGGAGTTTGAGTGTGTGAGTGTGTCTCTGGCGATAGCCAGCAGAGCATTAGTCAGCTAGCAGTGAGTCTCTGGCAGTAGCCAGCAGAGCGTGTGTCGAGCGATATTAGACAGCGAAGTGTGTTGCCCGCTGGTATCTAGCAGATTGCAAGTAGCATCGAGCCTCCAGTGAGTTGTGAAGGAGTTTTGGTATTCGACTAGAGAAGTGGGCCGGTGGTAAGACATTTAATAGTCATTGCATTTTGATTATCTCAAGTGAATAAAGGATATCTACAGCCACGGGCTGTCTAATTAGATTTTATCTAGCAGTTTAGCCGAAGATAGCTGAGAAGTAATCAGAGTTGCCCCGATTGAGCTAGTTCCGGTGCTGTGAGTATGAGTTCAATCTTTTAGTAGTATTCTCAGTTGTGAAAATTTAGACTTGCTCCACTTCCCTTGAGCCCTTATAGTATTTAATAAACTGTGTTTTTATTTTAATTCCTGAGTATGTCTGCATTTAACTCCCAGCACGAGCACCCAACCGTTACAACTTGAGCTGTGAAAAACATATGGGGGTTTACTCAGACCTTCTGATAACTCAGTGCACCCTGGATAATTAGTGACATTCTATAGCATATCGTCTGTTTTTTAAAGTAAATATACAACTACATGTATGGAACTTTCAGTTCAAACGTAGGGTGACAGTTACAAACCGAATTTTTATATCATTATGTACGTATTTTAAACGTAATTATCATCAATATGACATATTTTTTTAATTAAGAAGTGTATATTCATTTCTCCAAAAAATCAAGACAATTATGTTACTGCGATATTTGATAAACCAAATATATAGTCTAAGAGTCGACCGCACAAAACTCTAAGTCATCGAGCACAAGAAAAAGTCCTTCATTTTATGGGGGAGTAGTAAGAGGGGAATCTAATGATCCATGTCTGCCGGAAGCGAAGTGGTGCATAAGCCAAAAATTGATACCACTAGTGGTTAACGCGTAGGATTAGCGTGTGTTTTCCTGCACCCAATTTTCCTTGTTTTCCTACTTTTGATTGTATGGCAAACACAATGCTAAACCTACGAGTCAACCACTAGTGGTATCAATTTTTGGCTTATGCACCACTTCGCTTCCGGCAGACATGGATCATTAGATTCCCCTCTTACTACTCCCCCATAAAATGAAGGACTTTTTCTTGTGCTCGATGATTTAGGTTTTTGTGCGGTCGGCTCTTGGACTATGACGCAGTACACCAAAAATTTTCTTGAAAAAGTTACAATCATTATAGAGTTTTGGTTTAGTTGCCGAAACGTCAGTGAAGGCTTACTTTGGAGACACGAAATTTTTTGATTTCTGTCTGTCTGTCTGTCTGTCAGTCAGTCTGTCTGTTCCGCGATAACTAACGCAAAAAACATCCGATTGGCTTGAAATTAAGTGGGTATGTTAGTGAGGCACTGGGATTAAGCTGTATAGTTTTTTGTTAGATTTGATTCATTCGTTCGCAAAATATAGAATATTTTATTTTGTGCAATAATGCTTTTCTATGGCAAATCCAATGATTTTCAATTTTTTTCCTTGAGAGAAAATGACGCATTTCATTAATGGAATTCAATGATAAATGGACACTGAAATTTACCAGTTAAATTATTCGTATTATTTTGAAATTTCGTATATGCATTTGTCAGATTTTTAAAGTTATTACTGTAAATTTTGGAGATTTTTTATAAATGTGTTCCAATAATATAAACTAATTTGTTTTAGAGATTTACTTATTTAAAATGTATTTATTTCATTTTCTTTATTCTCTCTTAATGGTTGCTAAGCAACCATTCATCCTAATTCTTATTGTATTTTAATGCTATAAATTTGAAAGCGTATACGAAAATTTAAATGAAGTCAAAGTCAAAACTGATGAATTAATTAATGTCTTTGTATCTTTGCTGATAAATATAGCATAGCCCAGAAAAGAATATAGGCTATGTTTTATTAATTTCATTCAAATATTTTCCTTAATAACTCAAAATTTCCTTCTTTTTCATACAGAATCAATAGCGATTTTTTAGATAAAATTTAACCAATTTCCTTTATCGTTGCCAAAAAAAGAAAAAAAAAATCTGGAATAATTTTTCAACGGCAATAAGTTTCAACTGCGCAATTTCCATTCGAAAAATTAAACTAAGAAAAAATAAATATGACGTCAGAATTAAAATAAAAATAAAAATAGTACTTTGTTAAATATTAAACACGGAAATTTGTTTCGTTAATAAGAATTTTTCTGACAAAAATGGGGGCATAATTAGAAGTAAAAGAAATAAAAAATAATTATATTTTTAACAAATATTTCAATTGGTAAAATTTGACGTCATAGTTGAAATAAAACAGGTATTTTATAGTTGTCATTAAAAATACAAGAAACATGGACAGCAATAACTCATATTTAACGACGTCATTGCCGAAACTTCAGTGAAGGCTTATTTTGGCGACGCAAAATTTATTGTTTTCCATCTCTCAGTCTGTTCTTCTGTCTATCTGTTCGTCCCCGATAACTGCCACAAAATGCAATCAAAACTTTTTTTTCGTAAACAAAATTGTAAAACCCTAGATTACTGAGTTTACACTTTCAAAAGTTCCTGATACTCCAGATTTAGGTGTTTTTGGTGGGCAGGTATCTAGAAGTATGAGGATAATGAAAAATGCTTATTAAAACTGTTGCTTATCCTTATAAATCAAAATGTAGAAAGAAATACAAGAAATACGATAACCATTAGCAGATTGATAGAAAGTTAGAAGTTTAAATTTAATGAGACTACGGGGGGTTCAGGGGGGCGGAGCCCCCCTGAAGAAATCTACTGTGGTATAATAAAAAAACAAAAATAATAGATCATGATTTTTTTCAGAATATCCTAACATAACTAAATCTTTAATTTAACGGCTTTTGATGGCTTCAAATTTCTTATTCTTATTTTATTCTTATAAATAATTACGTAATTCGAAAATTTTAAATTACAGTTTCCAGGAAGTTGAATATTAGTGTGTTTAAAAAAAAAAAAGATGTGAAAAGCTGACGTTGAGGCTCTTGATCTGCAGATTTACTAGTTTATTTTTGATTATCATTTAAATTGTCAAAAAATTTTAGTTAAATTAAAAAAATATTTTGAACTACGGTAAAACCATTGAATGATGGGTACCTCGGGAGCGCGAAGTTTATCCACTATGCAGAGATGCACGATTTTTCAGGGATTTACTGTATTTTAAAAATGCAGTAAAACTTACATAAGAGACACTTCTGAACAGCGGAACACTTTTCATTCTCCAGATCATAATATTATTTTCTTCTACTTTTACAAGAAAAAAGTATTGGATTCATGGAAATTTTTGAATTCCAGTTTTTGATGGATATATACGTTTTAGAAGGTTCTGAATCCGATTTGATGGTTTTTAGAAAATGTCTATCTGTCACTCTGTAACACTGTAAAACATTTGTGTAACGTTACTCCATAAAACTGGTGGCAGCCTTGCTGCCTCCAGTTTGGTGGAGTATTTTAACCGATATAATCGGTGTAACATTGCAATGTTACACCAGTAATGCATGTTTTTATTACACCATTATGTAAGTGAAAAATTACTCAATGAAGTGTAAATCGTAGCTGCCACCAATTTTATGCAGTAACGTTACCACAAATGTTTTACATTGAAGTCTGTAAGTGACAAAAAATTTTTGGGCGCTATATTTCAAGAATTAATGAATGGAATTTCAGAAAACTTTAGAATCTGTTAAACTTTCAGAGAAAATGGAGCTGGTTAGTTTGTGGTGTATATCGTTCTATAGGTAGCGCTACTATGCTGCGTTATTCACAATTTCCGCAATAGCTCTATCTCAAGAACGAATGCACGGATTTTTATAAAATTATTAAGTTAGTCCTCATTGTAATTTGGTGCTGAGAACTTTTTGGTGCAAATCGCTTAAGAGCTTAAGGCACTGCTATGCTGCAATAGTCATGATTATCGTAATAACTGTATTTCAAGAAGTAATCCACAAATTTTCGTCAAACTTCAGATTCAGGTAGTCCCTAATGTAGGTTTGTGTTGTTTAATTTTTGTTGTAAATCGCCGTACATTTGGAGCTACTATGCTGCATTTTTTTATGATTTCGGAAATAGCAAAAATTAATGCATGGATGTTTATCAAACTTCAGATTCAGTTAGTACCTAATAAAAATTGATCCTGATTGGTTTTTGGCATACAAATGGTGCTGTTATGCAGAATTTTTAAAGATTTCTGCAATAGCTCTAAGTTCAGAAATTAATGCACTGATTTTCATCAAACTTCAGATTCAATTAGAAGTTAACATAAGTTGTTGCTGACTAGATTTTGGTGTAAATCACCTAACCGATGCTCTACCATGCTGAATTTTTCAGAAATTATTAAAATGTATGACATAAAAGAAAATTTTTGGATTGCAACATCTGACTAGTTCTTTTATTCTATCTTTACAAGAAAAAAATATTAAATTCGTGAGAATTTTCGAATTCCTGTTTTCGACGGATTTACTTGTTTTAGGCGTCAGAGAACCTGAAAAACATATTTTTACAAAATGTCTGTCGGTGAGTCTGTCTGTATGTGGAAATACATTTTGTAGGCACTCTGTCTCACGAACAAATGCACGGGATTTATTAAAAACCTACATTCTGGTAGTTCCTGATGTAAATTGATGCTGATTATATGATCATATGATCACGCGATTTTCTTCCTTTCGTCGACTGGTTTTTCTGCTTTCATCGGAAAATGCAGTTGAAAACGTCAACTTTGATGGCTTGTTCTAAAATATCTATTGCGTATTTTAAAAAAACGAAAATTGAGTGTGATTAGATAGTTTCTGAATAACAACATTTGCTAGTTTCATGGATTTCCGTATAAAATGAAACTAAAAATTTTTGTCACAAAGTTGCCCTTTTCGATTTAAGAACACCCTTAAATATTGACAAAAATGAAGGATTAGCAAAAAAAAAAAAAAAAAAAGTGACTCTTCCCAACTTTTCGAGCAAATGCGTGACAGAAGATGTTGATCGATTTAAATAATATTTCAGCATTATGTTTTGTTACTATAATACATAAGAATTTCAGCTATCACATTCGTGAAAAGGCTAATTAATTTTTTTTTATAATAATGGGAATTTTTCAACATTTCCGCAAATTTTACAGCGCATACGCAATCAAAAAATATAAACCATTTTTTTTTAAACCCAATTTTTAGTTTCTCGAATTCGCACAATTTTCCGCAGTATTGCGAATTAAAAACTAATTTTTGATTTTTTTCAGTCACCCTAGTGTAAAGTCAACTCAGGGCCGTAGCTAAGGGGGCGCTATGAGCGCCTCAGCCCCCCCCCCCCCAAACATTTTGAGCACTTCCTGGAAAAGATTCCACTCAATGAATTTATGTTCCGGAAATTCAAATGAAATTCTGTTCAAAGATCTAATTGAGTTTTGAGGACCTTTCTCGATTTTGCGAAAATACTAAATAGTTACTAAAATAAGTGTTTCAACACTCCCTCATCCTATTTGCACATATGAAGCTAACGTGATGTTTACTATTGCACAAGTTATATACTACTAAAATTTTTCATCATTCTATTGTTTTCTTGGCATAAAATGAAGTTATTACAACAGTTTAATGAGAAAAAATGACACTACAGTGTTAATATGTACTAATTTATCTTTCTGCATCAGAGAAAATATGAACACCCTTATATTTTCTTGAGCCCCCCCCCCTATTATTCAGTTCTAGCTACGGCCCTGAGTCAACTCCGTGAAATTCGCACACTTAAGGACTGAGGGTTTTGTGTATTATATATTTTTTCGGATTATAGACCACCCCTTTGTTTACATTTTATTATTTAAAGACTGACTATAAACTAGGTAATTATGTAACAAAAACGTTATAAAGTTTTTTCATATGCAAAGCGTTATTTTATTGACTTTTCTTCATTTGAATCATAAAATATGCAAAAACAAATATAAACAGTTCTGTATATATCACTTCGAACAAAAAAAAATAAATTCTAGAAAAAAAAAAAAAAAAAAAAAATCATACACTTTGATAACGATATCTATACTGGGAGGGGGGGTGGGGGGATATCGAAGAATGATAACGTATGATATCGGAAAAAAGGGAGTGGGTGCTAAATTATCAAAATGTTGATAACGTTATATTTTCACAGCTCCCTATATTAAATTTTTTCAAATTAACCCTTGCGCAACAATGAGAATCTTTCTATCTGTTTAAAGGTCTACTTGAATCATCTAAAATAAGTGATTTCTGCCACATCTATAATGTCATTTTTGTACGCAAATTTTATATTTTTATTTACGAATATTAATGCATTTTTTTATATATTTACGAATGTAAATGATGATCTAAGTGTTTAATATTTATTCAGTTTTTGTTTCATAACATTTTAAATATTTTTATTATATATTTTGTTTTATTTTCTTTTTACTAGGTGGCAGCACTAATCTTAACACTCTGTGTGGCTTGCGGTATCAAGAATGCAGCGACGAATTCAATTTTCTAAAACTTCAGTAGTTTTTTTTCGATCAAAATGCTTTTAATATTCCATGTGTCTTTCACCCTATTAAAAATTATTTTATATTTTTTTACATATTTATTTATTCTTCCATTTATCTCACAGTAATGGAATTCCGTCTTTTTACAGTAAAAAACATACCTAAGACCGAAGCTGTAACAGATATCGCTAATAATAATTCCCGGTTACATTAAACCAGTTCTTTCCAACTTTTATTGGTAGGTAACCCATCTTTAAGTAATCAAAAACATAATAAACAATCTAACAAATACATCTTTAAGTAATCAAAATAATCAAAACACAAAGATAATTAAAAATACGCATAATTATTATCTAAACCTATCGTCATAATAAGTGAGATTTCTGTAACATACCCATTTTGAGAGAGGTGAAATAAAAGATACATTTTTGTAACAAACTTTGACTGTTGCGCGACCAATAGGTTGGGAACCGTTGCCAGTGTTGAAATCAGACACTTTCCTCCGGGAGGACTTCTGTGGCTCCGAGGGGGGGGGGGGAGTCTTCCACGTTCCACCCCCTGAAATCAACATTGAATAGTGTTGAATTCAAACATATTCCTCCGCGAGCGACTCTCCGGGGAGGGGACATTTCAAAGCTCCAGGAAATAGGGGGGGGGGGGGAGGGGATGTTCCTCTGGGCCAACATTGACAGCTGCAATGATGAGCCCGCAGATTCTGTATATACAGGGTGTCCAGCAAATAACACCCTGATTTCAAATTTAAATTTCTCAAAAACAAAAATGGATAGAACTATGCGGTAAACGGTTTCTTTATGAGGTAAGCTGTAAAAATGTTATACTAAAGTTTCGAACGGTGAATATTTTGAAAAGATTATGTTCTGTTGCAAAGAATGCTCGACTTGACGTTTTTCTAGCTTTAGATTGCTTGTAGAGAACGAGTTTTTCAGGGTACTTGGCCATATTTTTAGAACTAAATTTTTGAAATTTCTGAAATTCCAAAAATTTTGTTCCAAAAAACTTTTAAAATATGGCGCTCAAAATCTCATTCAAACCAAGCAATTTAAAGCAAGAAAAATGTTAAGTCAAGCATTCTTTGCAATCAGAACATAACCTTTTCAAAATATCCACCCTTCGAAATTTCTGTATAACATTTTTACAGCTTTCCTAATAATCAAACCGATTACCGCATAATTCTATCGATATTTGTTTTTGAGAAATTTAAATTTCGAAATCGGGGTGTTATTTGCTGGACACCCGGTACTTACTTATGTATGTACGTCATATGAAAACTTGATAAAAAACACAGTCTTTCAGAATAACTGATCCATTGGTGGTAGCTTTGCACCACATCCCAAATTTTCAATATTTTTTGCTTTAAAAAGCTCTCCAGTGCTGCACTCTGTTGGCAAGGTTCTAAACTGAGCTTTCAAATCCTTATTTTATTACAGTGAAACCTCCGAATAAGGGACACCTCTATTTAAGGGACAAAACCTCCGGTCCCAGTCCCAAGGTATAGGACGTGTAATGTATTTACCTCTGAATAAGGGACACTCTATTTAAGGGACACTTGAAAATGAGATTAAAGGGACTGGTTTTTGAATTTCAGATAATGAAGTACTCTTTGATGAAAATAAAAATACAGATTTTTGTGACCTTATCAAACATACAGACAGTCATGTTGATACAGAGGCGTACGACACAATTTACGGCCATTTATTTACCCAGACTTCTGATTCGACATCAATGCCTTTATCCGCATTGAAAGTAATGCTGAAAATTGTGAGGATGATTCTGAAATTGGAGAAAGAAAGAAAATTTTGAAATAATGAACTTTACAGATGCTTTTAAGCTGTTCTCAAATCCAAAAATGGCAACTTTTTAGAGATAAGTTTTAATTTATTTTTATTCGAAAATGCCTGAAGCTAGCAGGTGTTGTTGTTCAGAAAATGTGCAATCGACCACTTTTTTTTTTTTTTTTCAAATGCAATAGATTTTACAGAAAATATTGACAAAGTGGACGTTTTGAACCAAATTTCCATGCGAAAGAAGAATAACTACTCAAGAAAGGGTAAAAAACGTCTTTGTCACGTGATCAAAATCGCATCTAACTCAATAGGTGATTTATTTATTAAAAAAATGAAAACACAGTTCAATCCCAAATCGCTTCCATATTGAAATTACAGTCAAGCGTTCCAATTTTATATTTTTCCGTTGAAAATGATTTTTTAACTTAAAAACACTTTAAATAAAAAATAAATGAATTCTGAGTCAAAACGTTTTCCGCTTGCTGAGTAGGGCAGTGTAGAGGTTTGTTGTCCTAAAATACGCAAAACGTTGGAATACTTTTTTTTTTGGGGGGGGGGGGGGGGAGGATAAGGCGGAGACTAGAGGGAGGCACATGACCCCCGGGCGCAACCAGAATAGAAGGTGAAGGGGGCGCCAAATTAAGATTTTGTTTGGTGTGTTTGATACAAAGAATGCATATATGAGGAGGGTGTGTGGGGGGGGGGCACCAAAATCCATGTTTGTCCCGGGCGCGAAAAAGGCTAGTTCCGGCACTGGGGTGGGGGGAGGTGATATTGGTGGTATTAGAGCATTGTAAATATGGTAAATGAACACTTCAAAGATTTCCATAGAAATATTGAAATTTGCAAAACAATCCTTTTTGACTGATTACTTCAAGTAAATTTTTTTCAAATGTTTTTATACTTTTGTATGTACATAATATGCATAGAAAATACAAATCAATAATTCTACAAATGAATTAATAATTAATGGAAAATTTTAATTAATTAATTCTCTTTTCTTCCTTTTGTCTGATTAACGTAATTTATACACTTCAGATACATTTAAATTTCTCCTTTGATGCTTTGTTATTTTTATATCCTTCTGAATTAAAAATAATGTAAAAAACTCCGAATATGGGACACCTCTATTTAAGGGACAAAAGTTCCGGTCCCATAGGTGTCCCTTATTCGGAGGTTTCACTGTATTATTATTTTTTAGGTGCGTTCGTAATTATGTAAATACGTGGCACCTATTGTTGTCGCTCAGTCCGTCCGTCTGTCTGTCCGTCTGTCTCTCTGTCTGTCTATCTGTTTGTCTGTCCGTCCGCATATAACAACGCAAAAACTACCCAACCGAATCGTGTGAAATTTAAAATACATAATTATTACATAATTTTGTCGAGTCATTTCAAATTTTATGAAAATCGGATGGATAGATCAATTACAGGGACAATCAAAAGGATTCCGTTACATTACGGTCAATGGGGAAAAAAGTTTCAAACGCATTTTAATCGTTTGAAATTTAAAACGTATGTTTGTTACATAATTTTGTCGAGTCATTTCAAATTTTATGAAAATCGGATGGATAGATCAATTACAGGGACAATCAAAAGTATTCCGTTACATTACGGTCAATGGGGAAAAAAGTTTCAAATGCATTTTAATCGTTTGAAATTTAAAACGTATATTTATTACATAATTTTGTCGAGTCATTTCAAATGTTATGAAAATCGGATGGATAGATCAATTACAGGGACAATCAAAAGTATTCCGTTACATTACGATCAATGGGGAAAAAAGTTCCAAATGCATTTTAATGGTGTTACACTCATTTGAACATAACAGAATTGACATGAATCTATGAAATATGTACTAAAAATACATTTTGTACAATCTGTGATGCAAAGAATATTTATTATAAAATTACAGGGCCACACAAATTCCACTAAACAATGTTATACGGGGAAACTTTGTTTGGGGCGGGCTTTAATTATATTAAACTACTTCATATTTTATGAATAAGATATACGTTAATGAAGTATAATAAAAATTACTCCCTGCATATTTACAGGAACACAAAGATTTCGACCACTGTACTGTATCCAAAGTACGCTCTACTATATCAGCAAGATCTGAATATTTTAAAACTTCGTTATCGTACGAACGCACCTCATTTGCTACGCTTCACGTGCAATTTCCAACTTGTTTAAAATTAGCAACATTATACACAATTAATTGCATCATTCAGCTATTATTGTGAAGTACTGCTCTCATGTTTATTTTGAATGCTACTTTGAAGCTGTTGTAATCCAATTAAAAATTTTATAGTAAAAAACAATATACATATTTATCAGCCACATTATTATCTAAATGCTGTAAATGTGTTAATATTTTGTGATTACAGTAGACTCCCTCAAATCCGCAACTCTCTAAAATCCTCACATAATTTATGAATGTAAACAATGAAATATTCAGTTCAGATATAGGGACAAAATTTGACTTTTGTAGTTTTATATCAATTCCAGACATATTTTAATTTGTAATTTTTGTTATTATTGCTGACTTCATGTTTTTTCTTGAAGGAAGAATAAATTTTATTTCTGAAAAAATTCAAGATATTTCTGATAATAATGATAGCCATAATCTTCTTACTGAATATATTTATGTATTAATCAAGCTGTTTTGGTTATTAAGACTGACTAAGCCTGAAATGTCCTAATTTTATTATTTTGATGTGAATTAGCATTGTATATTATTTATGAGCCAAGTTTCATTGAATAATTTAAAAAAAATGCATTTTATCTTTCTAATGAACACTTAATCATACATTATTAATCAGACCTTTGTTTTTAATATTTTAATCATTTAAAAAATTACCTAACTTTTTATCATTTTAGTTTATTACTTATTTTAATGTTTTAATATATTGTAAGCATTCATTATAATTTAGATTGCATTATTAATTACATCCAAATCATTGTTTAAAAAATTTAAACAAAGCAAAGATCAGAAATCCGCAAAATTCTAAAATCCACAAAACCTCTGGTCCCAAGCTGCGCGGATTTGAGGGAGTCTACTGTATTTACTTATTAATAGTTAATAAAATGTAAAATAAAAAGGCACTACCATTTCATCCCATTTTTAGCATAACTTTGAGCTAGTTCAAAGCTAGGTAAAGATTTATTGTTTATTGATTATAGGTATTAACAAATTATATGCAGTCTAAAAATGTAAGTAAATGCAGTGGTGTGTTTCTGGAAAATAGTGAGGGGATGCTCATAGTCTCGAGTTTCTATCATCCATCGAGCAAACTTTATTTTGAATCTTACTTTTCATTTTCTATTGCAGTGAAAAGTAATTGAAAAATTAAATTTAAATTTAATTTAAATTTAAAAATTGAATTTTAATTTAAATTATAAAATTTATATTAAAAAATTCAAATTTTATTTAAATTACTTTAAGGAAAGTTTCTTTAAAAGTTGGTCGCTCAATGGTTTTCTAATAGAATCAAGTGTTGAACGCATTATTTCTATGTCCGCTGATTTTAGTCCGTCCGGTTGTAAAAATTAAATGTTCGGCTTGGCCCGGCACGTACAAAAAATATTGGTCTGTTCCGGTATAAAATTTTAAAGTTTGGCACGAACCCGTCCCAGCCCGTTCAAAAAAAAAAATATTGCCCGACCCAAACCAACAGTATAAGATTTAAAATCAGTGTTAAATTCAGTGGGTAGTTAGGGAGGACATCCCCCCCCGGAGCAATGAAATCTGCTCCCCCCCGGAAATTTTGAGATTTTGTGTTTTTAACGGTTAAAAATTGTAATTTCCCACCCGGAACTCCATAATGTCCTCCGCGGAGCCACAAAAATTCCTCCCGGTGAAAAGTGTCTGAATTCAACACTGGGTAAAATTTCGGCCCGAGATCTCCCCGGCTTGGAAAAAGTTGAAATTGCTCCCCGAGTCCAAACCCGAGTAAATTTCTACAAAACATTAGTTTTTACGTCGATTTGGTAAAAATTTGTTTCGTACGAGGAGTTATGACCAAAAATACTTACCTTTTTTTTATGTTTATAATTTCTACTTTTATAGAAAGTAGACTTTTATAGAAAGTAGAAAGTAGTACTTTTATAGAAAGTAGAAAGAATAGCTGCGCTATTTTTTTTTTTTTTTTTTTTTTTTTTTTTTTTAACGAATCTTTATTTGTTATACATAAATGTTTTAGTTATCATTAATATATGCATATTCCATGTATTGGAGACTTAAAAATCTGAAAAATGCTATTCAGTAAAAGCTTCTAAGACGTAATTGTGTAGGAAAAAGGGAAAAAATCGTGTCGCAGACAAGTTCCCTTTTTAGCAACTGTAAATGTATTATATATTCTTTTCTTACTATTAGTATATTTGTTTTACATGGCTCAGCATGTTTTTCAGTTTAACCCTTTGCGGCACACTGCGCCCAGTCTGGGATACCTAATTTTTATCCCAAACTTGCATATGGCATCAATAATATTTTAGTAAAATTTTGCTTTTACAATGAAAGCTTAAATTAGGGGATTCTTAATTTCTAAAAAAGTCGTTTGTAAATTCCGGTGAGAGTCTATAATTTCTCATTTTAGTAACAGAATTTGCCCGTGCCGGAAAGGGTTAAGACAGGATTCCGTCAGAGGCAGGTTCTTTTTTAATATGTTTTACTGTATTTTAATTTAACTATATTTTGATACGCCAAGAAATGTACCGTTCTTTAAAAAGAATACATTTTAATGTCGAATTGTAGAATAAGGACAATTTAAAAATATTTGTATTTTTTGGGCCAGGCGCGCAGAGACAATGATTTTTCAAACAGGCTGGATATAAACTAAACTAGGAATGAAAAATTTGGCCTGTGAACAGTGTTATCGCTGACATTTGACCAAAATTAGTAATTTGGTTAATTAAAAAAAAAAAAAAATCACCGTGTAGCACACACACACAAAATATCTTTAATTCTTTAATGTACCCCCTTTTTTTCAATATGTTCTAAAATAACCTAAGTTTTTATAACTGCAACAACGATTGTTATTTAATCTAAAACCAACAACCCACTACATATATATTAAAAATGTGTATATATTAAAAATATGTATATATGCTTATGTATGAAAAAGAAAAAAGAAAAAACTAAGCGCTAGCAATTTAGCGAATCTAATCACTTGTTTACTTGCCAAATGAAGAATTTAGTTGCAATTTGGCGCAATGGCGAGCGACAGCGATAACCCTGCCTGTGAAGCGAGACAAATGAAGGAAGCCGAACGAATGGAAAAAGTCGTGTTAGGTACGAAAAAAAAAAAAGGTTACCGTAAAATACCGTTAATTCTTCCTTCCCGATCAAACGCCCTCCCCTAACTTTATGAACAAATGAAATTTTCAAAAACTCCCGAGAAAGCGCCCCCCTCCCACTGTCTTAAAAGATCGTTGTGAAAACGTAAATTACATCAAAATATCGCTAAAAAAATGGAAAATTCGTCAAAGACCGGCGAGAAAAAAAAGGAAATTTTATCACTGAAAAACGCGAATTTTGTCAAAGTAGAATCATGGAAAAAAACCGCTGATTTCTTCAAATGAGCGCGTGAATTTGAATCACGTGAACGAATCACATGAATTGATTCGTGAATTTCATCGGAGGATCTTCAAAAAACGAACATTTCATCAAAATATCGCGGGAAAAAACACGAATTATGACACATCTGATTAAATGCTATTAAAAGATAGCTGAAAAACACAAATTACGTAAAAAAATCTCCAAAAAAACGCGAATTATATCAAAAAATCTCAGAAAAATCGTGAATTTTTTGAAGGAACGCAAAAAAGCGCACATTTTGGTCAAAGGATTGCAGTAAAAAACGCGAGTATGTCAGACTTACAAAGAAAACACAGTCAATGGATAGCGAAAAAAGTGCATATTTCGTCAAGGGATCGCAATAAAAAATGAGAATGTCATCAGAAAATCGCTGTACAAATTTAGTCAAACGATTGCAGAAAAACGCCAATTTCCTCAAAAGATCGCGGAAAATGTGAATTTCATCGAAAAATTACCTAAAAAGGCGAATTCTATTGAAAATTCTCTTAAAAAATCATGAATTTCGTCAAAAAGCTCTAATTTTGTTTATAAAATATAGATTAAAAAAAACGCTAATTCCATTTAAGATTCGCGGAAAACTGATTTCATCAAAAGATCACGAAAGAAAGACACTGAAAAACATAATTTTCGTCAAAAGAAATGTGATTTTCGTTAAAAAAAATCGCAAAAGAAACGCAAATTTTGACGAATATCGCTAAAAACCCACAAATTTCGTCAAACACCGCAAAAAACTCTTGAAATTTCACTAAATATCGCGACAAAATCACGTAATTTTCGGCAAATAGCGCGAAAAACCTCCGCAAATAATCGCCCCCCCCGCGCAAATTTTGTGAAAAAATCGCGGGAAAATCCCATGTAAGCGCCCCCTCTGAATATTTTTCGATTTTTCGTCACTTTTTTTTTGGGGGGGGGGGGACGGTATTTTACGGTAGTTCGGACAACATCCTTCAACAAAAAGGCCAGAACCCGTATGGAAAAAATGTTGACTAAGTCAGGCCAAAGCTTCAGAAGAAAGTATTGCCCGGCCCCATGGAAGTAAAAATACGATAACAAAAATAATGAAAAAAATTAGGAGTATAGTCGAAGTTAAATTAAACAGTGCAGGAAAACTATAACGACTACACTAGGTCACATGGTTCGTGCGAGATAATCGCATTTTCCCATTTCACACAAATTTCGAGTTGGCGGCGTTCTGAAAAGGAGTTGAGGAGCACTGGAGGTACCTGTCGTCACAGAAGTATAAACTACTTGTTAATAATGATTTTCAGGTGACATACCCTATGCGTCATCCACTTTTAACCCCTTGAGGACAAACGACCGGTATACGTACCGCCTAAAGAGCTCAGAATCCTTGTTTATTCTCAGCAGTCAGCAGTACATTTTTATTGCAAATTTTGCCTTATTTAAGGGTGTATTCGAAAAAATGATTTTCCACATCCAACAGCTCGAAATTTTCTGATACATTTTCAGACTCATTTTTAAAATTAGAAACATGAAACTTGCTGAGGTGATTTTTGAAGAGATATATAAGATGCTGTGTAGTGTAATTTTTCGCTGAATTATTTAGAATTTGATTTATAAATAATTATTTCCTCCGTTCGATCATTTTTCCGTTCCCATATGTCCGAGTTCGGAAATTTCTGTTCAAATTGGCAACTCTGACAGCATTTTTTGCAATATTTTCTACATTTACCAAAAAATCGACAAACACGGCACATTATGTGGTTTCTAAGTAAGAGATTTTGAAAATTTGGTGTATTTGAGAACAAAAATGAATTTAAAAATAAATCTGAAAATAAGCAGTTTGGATCGGAATACACGCTTAATACGAACATTTTCCAGATTGAATTAGACAGAAATTTCTGTCTTGGAAAATCGGTAATAATAATAATAATAATAATAATAATAATAATAATGCAAAAGCCGTCTTTTTGAAGGGAGTCGGACTAGATAACAACTGTTAATGATGCATTTGTGTAATGTAATATCCAGTTACTGATTCATAAATCATTGTACGAAATCATCTGTACACGAGAATTACAATTGCACCTGCACTTACTTGCCGGTCACTTGCACTTGACCGGTTTTTTATTTTAATTTTGAAATTATTATTTCCATTTGAATAAAGTACGCATTATTTAAAAAAAAACATTTCAGTCTATGATTTAAAAAAAAGGCATTTTATTGATTTTTCAAGTCACAATTCAACAATCTTCACCAATCGTCACAATTTTTCCTGTTTCATCAAGATGTCAACTGTAAACTTATGCAGTTCCCTAAAGGGGCCGTCCACAAATAATGTGACGCTTGGAGGGTCGGGGCGAAATTGTTACAGTTTGTGACAAGGGGGTAAGAAGAAAAATTGGACATCACACATTTTGGATAAAATAAAAGATTAAAATTCACAAGATTAAATTTTGAAATCAAAATTATTTTGTGTTCATAAAGTAAAGATGAAATTTAAAGCTAAATACATTAAATTTCATCTGAAATTCCAAAGTATCGCTGTTTTTAATTGCTCTTTCATATTAATATTTTATTACTATTGTATATTAATTACGTTTTTTGTTAAAACCTTAATCTTATTTCATACAAAGTACCGGAATCATTTTTATTGCTATGCTCACAAATATCATTGGAACACAGTTAAAAATTAAAATATAAAATCTGAAATAGGATCTATAGCGTAGTGCTTTGTTTCTGAACTGCAAGTACAGTGAAACCCCGATAATTCGGATTAATTGGGACCGGACCCAATCCGGATTATCGAAAATTCGGATTATCCGGAGAGTTACAAAAAAAAAAAAAAAAAAAAAAAAAAAAAAAAAAAAAAAAGAAATAAAATAAGACATACTTACAGAAAATCATCTTTACGTTAAACTTATTGAATATTTACAGACAGTAAAAATGTTTACTTTGCTTAATTCTTCCGAAAAGATTTCAGAAAAAGTTTTTTTTTAATTCAGAATACGACGAAGAAACAAGTTAATATTATGGAAATTAGCCAATCGCTTCTCAAACTTGAAAAAAAATATGGCCAAACTGATCCGGATTAACGGGGTCCGAATTAGCGGGGTTCTACTGTACATGTTTATATAATATAGCGTGACATATGACAAGGGGGGAGGAGAGGGTTATGATGAAGTGTGACACTTTCTGACAAAGTGGGAAGGGAGTCAAAAATATTGAATGAAATTGTGACATCATTTATGGACAGCCCCAAAATGTCTTTGAAATTCTAACTTTCGAAAACTGGATTTTCCTGAACCATGAGCTGAAATATTGAGTCTTGATCAGTAACCGTCAAAATCAAAGTCACTTCCTCCTGAAGGCCGTTGCGGGGGACGTTGAACTCTTCTTCGGGTATTTGAATCAGGCTCTTCTGTGGGTCTATTCCTTGAACGTGAATTATCTCTTGAATAATTCGAATCATTCGGTTCTGTGGGTCTGTATCTATTACGCGAGTTTGGTCTTTGATCATTTGAATTACTCGTTTCTGAAGGTCTATACCTATTACGTGGATTTTCTCTTCTATCATTTGAATCACTAAAATCCGCGGGTCTAGGAGTAGTAAGAGTTCCTCTTCGTTCACTTGGAACAATCGCTTCTGCGGGTCTAGGCCCAACGCGTCCATTTTCATTTTGATCATTTGAATCACTCGCTTCTGCGGGTATAGGCTTAAAATTTTCATTTTCATTTCGATCACTCGAATCACTTGCTTCTGCAGGTTTAGAGATAATAACTGGAGTTACTCTTCCTTCATTTGGCACTAATGCTTCTGCAGGTCTAGGACCAAAGCGTCCATTTTCATTCTGATTGTTTGAATCAGTCGCATCGGCAGGTCTAGGCCCAAAACGATCATGTTCTTTTCGATTATTTGTATCAGTCGATCCTGCAGGTCTAGGCTTAAAACGTTCATTATCATTTCGATCACTCAAAACACTCCCTTCTGTAGGTCTAGATTTAGATGGTACATTTCCTCTTCGATCATTCGAATCAGTCGCATCGACAGGTCTAGGCCCAAAACGATCATGTTCTTTTTGATTATTTGTATCAGTCGATCCTGCGGGTCTAGGCTTAAAACGTTCATTATCATTTCGATCACTCAAAACACTCCCTTCTGTGGGTCTAGACTTAGAAGGTACATTTCCTCTTCGATCATTCGAAATAGTCGCTTCTGTGGGTCTAGCTCTAGAAGGTACATTTCCTCTTCGATCATTTGACTCACCCGCTTCTGAATCAAAATCGAAGAGTTTACCATAAAACAGCACTAGTCCGGTTGCTTCGTGCACTATGTAAAAAGCGAAAGGATGGTCTGCAACAAAGTTTGTTTTGTTCTTATACACCAGTCCTACAAAATCGGATGTGATGGCAGACGCTGTTGTACCCACTTCATTCACTTCAACAACAGCTTTATGCGTGATTTTAGAAAGATAGAGGTCGTTTTCTTTTCTTAATTTAGTTAAATCGGCTAAACTTGCGTCAAAAATGTCAGTCATTCCAAGTACCTGCAGTGGTCTTTTCAACGTGGTTTTGTATTCCAGTCGAAATTTCGGTATAGCGAGGGTGCCAAGTTCGGTGTTGACCATGCCTTCACGCACGTCGTAGTAGAGAATTGAGTCTGTAATCGTTGGCATTGGCTTTTGTCCTTTTACATAGGGTAGGGCTATGATCATAGAAACCTCATCACCGGCGTAGGGCAGCTTGAGGAAAGTATGTTTGTGTTTATCGCTTCGGAATACGGGAAAAGTTTCGTCCAATAACCTCATAAATTCTGCCTGCAAATAAAAAAATCGAATCAAAAACAGGTTGATAGATGTATTTACATATAGTCAGTACTGAAAATTTAGTTAATATTTTATTCAGATGTCAACCATTAATTCACCGTAGTAATATTTGTCCTATTTAACATTAAATTAAATGAGGATATTATTACTATAAGCAAATAGTGATATTCTTTAAACAAATAAAAAAAATAACAAAATATCAACACTGCATATAGTGCTATTAAAACTAACATGTTCAGAATATATGCTGATTTTTTGTAAGGCATGGTTCTAAAATAGCAAGGGTAAAATGCACATTTATAAAGCTGTATTGATAAAAACACTCCCGAAAAACGTTTTCCTGTATAACAAGGTGAATCAAATATGAAACAGAATTTCTGGTGGGAAGAGTGAAAGTGATCGCGATTACACTCAAACTTCTGTACTTGGCAGATGGGTATGTCACATGACTATGTGCTACTTTCTTATTTCCTCAGTTGGCATCACAACGAGTGAGCGAGTTTACCCAAACATGGCGCAATGCATTATTATTAAATTTATCACAAATAATGGAGTAAGACCAGCTGAAATTTTACGAAGACTTCAAGCACCGTTTGTGGAGACATGACTAATGTAAGCCAAGTATATGACTGGAAAAGAAAATTTATGGAAGGACGAGCAGAAGTTGAAAACACACCCCACGTACGCCCCCTTCGAACAAGTTTGACTGAGGAAAACATTGGCGTTTTGGGGGACATTCTCGAGGGTGCTGCCTGCTGTTGCCAGCTGTTAAACAAAACAAACCATACATATCGGAGGAAAAGACGCGAATTTCTGATTAGAGAAATGATTTTGCTCTACGACAAGGCTCGTCCCCTTACAGACAAACTGAAGTTAATAAAAGTTGGAAAAAATGCATTGGATGGCAATAGAACATCCTCCCTATAGTCCTGACTTTGATCCTTATGATTAACACAAGTTTGTGCTTTTGAAAGGAGCATTAGGAGGCGAACGATTCGGCGATGACACTGATTTTGAAGTTTTCGTGTATAATTGGCTGCAGACACGCTTCTCATCTTTTTATGATGATGGCATAAAAATACGTCCAATTTGTTGGGGAAAATATGTTTTGAAATCAGGAGATTTTATAGAAAAATAATAATTTACATTCTGTTTTGCATTTTGTACCAATTAATTAAAAACCGGTATATTTGATTCATCGTCATATTTTCACAATGTATTCTATTTGAATCATAATGGAATTGATGCACATCGCTGAAGTTTTCTACAGTTTATTTTATGTGCAAAATTTATCTTTATTTATATAGTCAATCAGAAGATTTCCAGTTCCATCACTGATTAGTGATTATAAGTGACAAAGCCCCAGACATAAAGGCCATGCGGACTTGACGTCATCCTCTCGCGTTTTTAATTGTTATATACAATTTTATATTAAATTATTTTTGTGTATTACGAGGTGTGAAGTCATACAGGATTTTAAATTATCTCCTTCTATTTTAGTAAATATTTTTTTCTATTCCTGTTCATTGATTACATTATATAAAATTTTAAGTTAATCCTACGGTTTCCTATTCTAAAAAAACTTAGAAATAATTCACCCTTTTCCAGTGTCGAAAACCCTCCCATATAAATGTTTATTTTATTTTATTTTTTTGCCTGCAAAGGAAATCCAACACATTTTAACCGATAAAATAATAGCAGGTGTACTTTTTCTTTTATAATTTCTTATAATTTCCTTCTTTATGCATTTTGTGTCTTTCAGATTATATTATCGCAAAATTCAGATTATATTATAGTCTCTCATAATCGTTTCTGTAGCAAGAAATTATTGCTTGATTTCGAGAATGGTTTCATATACTAGATTTATAGTTACTAAAACAAATCTCTTGTGTTCGCATCTATTTGCAGAGGTTTTAAAATAAGTTTGACAACGAGAATATAGGAAAACGCTCTTCACTTCTAGTAGGAGATTCTAGAACTCTCTAGCAAAGGGAACTAGAATTTATAAGGATGACATGGAACTATTTTTCTAGAATCACAATTTAGATTCTAGGTGTCAGAATTATATATTTTTTTCTCAGTGTATAATGGCTGGATAATATCGACCGAAGAGAGCCAGTCAATATTATTCATCCATTATAGGAGAAACCATAGAGATTTTGACATGTAAAAATTTTATATGCAACAATGCAGCACTATTTAATTTACCGAAACTGTGGTCCGAGTTACTCAATGGTTACGGAAATAGAAATAAACAAATCTCTTGTGTTCACATCTTGTTGTCTAAGTGAAATAATAATAATAACTAGCAAAAGCCGTGCTTTGTTTGGATTCGCGAAGCATTTTTTCATAAGATAAATATTTGAAAGTAACATTATTTTTTAATATTATTTTTGCATCTTTATTAAACAAAAACGTTATTTTATGTTTTGGCGCATTTTAATTCAACAAATGTAAGTTCAGCCAAATAACTATCAATTTCCTAGGAATTTTTTTATTTATGATGTAAGACTGGAATAAAGAAATATTTTCGAAGCAAACTTTTACAAAATATTTTTAAATTTTTAACTAAAAATTCTTTTAAAGATGTTTTTACAATTTCTAGTAGCCACTAGGTGTTTTTTAAAGTTGTTTGAAATATGCATGTTTCCAATCTTTGTAATTAACATCAAATAATCTTTGGTAGCTATTTTAGAATAATATATTTGAAGAGAGCTTGAAGAAAGTTACTTCTTCAAAATCCTATTTTCTGGAAAAGCATCTGAAATCTGTTTTCGTCGATACTATGAATTTTTAACTGTAAAACTTTTTATTCTATTTTCTTCGTTTTTATACATGTTAGCCCATGAGAATTTTTGATATTTTAGAATTTTTCGTAAGGAAAATTTCTATTGAATACTTAATTTTGAAGGATTTTCACTCTTGACAACGTTACGTACGTTTTTAATTCAACTGGTGCCTATGTATCCTCAATATCTACAACTGCTTCATCTAATGTTAAACCTTGGGATTTATGAATTGTAACAGCAAAAGCTAACTGCAGAAGAAATTCTTTCCTTGAGTAATTTATGCTTCCATTTTTCCAGAATTCAATTATTAGGGGAATTGGTACGCACCAATTCTTATAAGTTAAATTACTGTTGTATTCAAATTTATCCATGATTATTCGCGATATCTGGTCTGGTGGCTTGTGATTTTCTTTAATACATGCAACAAAGTCTAAAGTTCCGTCCACTAAACCTTTTTCGGTCCATAAATAAGAACGTAACATTACTTTCGATACAAATGATAAAGTAAGAAATGGTTGAAGTCCATTTGTCATTTCTGAATCGGCCAACTTTGCTTTTAGTACATTTATAAAGAGCTTGAATCGAGGCAACAAGTTCACGCAATTCTTTTAATTTTTCATTTATATAACAAATTTAACAATTAATTTTATTTGTTTACAATTCTTTTGTTGCCACTTTACAAAAAAAAAAAAAAAAAAAATTCCATAATACAATTTTTTGAAAATGTTTAAGTGTCATCTGTGCAAATGATTTTGCTGAATAATGAAAACATATTTTATTTATTAAATTGATCATGATTCCATCTATAATTACTACTTGCTCCATGATTTATATTTTTTTTTCTGAAAATATTCGCGTTTCATTTTTTATTCATTTGCTAAAATGCGTCCGTATTGGAAATGCATGTAAAATAAATTAATTAAAATAATATTTTTTTAACGTTTTACTGTAAAAAAAATTATATTCTGCAAATCTACAGATGATATTTTATTTTTGTGTTTAATTTGAAGTCAAAATATTGAATAGCTTTTTTGTAAAGTGTACGACAAATTGTAATTTGAGTGGCCTAGTAGAGGATTCGCTTCGCTCATCCTAATAAAATAATGTGCGTTACTTGAAAAAATGAATGATGGCATTTCAGATATTTTCATCATAGATTGTGCAGTTACAGATTATTATTATTTATTTCTTTTGAAAATGAATCGGGTAGAGTTGAAACATGCCAACAGTCATAAAATTATTTTGCAGCTTTTAAAGTTATAATCTTACACCCTTTTTAGCAATTAGAAATGGTATACAACTACTAGATGTTAATTATTAGGAGAAATAACCCTAATATCGCACCCTTCATGATCTCGTCACTTAGAGGCTGCCGACTAGCCAAAACTGGATTAAGGCCCCTGTCCTCGCTCGAGGAAACGCTCGCGAGCTAATGCTATTCCTATGGGGAAACATTTTTCTAATAACTCTTTCGCATTTTGACATTTTTGAATATTTTTTTTTTTTTTTTGCATCGGATAGCTGAGGTGCATGCCGACAGCGTACCTTTTTTACTTTTTCGAGTTTGGTTGCAGATATTTTTTACAAAGTTAGTTTCACTTTCAAAACCGGTTTCGAAACTGAAAGTGCTTTTAAAAAATATATCTGCTACCAAAATCGAAAAAGTAAAAAAGGTGCGCTGTCGGCACGCACCTCAGCTATCCAATGCAAAAAAAAATTATTCAAAAATGTCAAAATGCGAAAGAGTTATTAGAAAAATGCTTCCCCATAGGAATAGCATTAGCTCGCGAGCGTTTCCTCGAGCGAGGACAGGGGCCTTAAGTAATGTCTGGCAGTAAGACATCAACCGGATCATCACCTGTTAAATATGCAATTGCGTTTAGTCTCTGTTATTAATATTATTTTTTAAGCTTTATGCAAAGCAAATAATTTTGACGGCACCATTTTACAGTGAAAAATTATTTTTAAAGTAAGTGCTATTAATGTAATGAAAATACAACCACATAATCATGTAGTTTAACCACTTGACTGATCAATATTTTTGAAATTTTTTTTTCAAATAATGCCTATTTTTTGCGTCTTTTAGAGAAATTTTAATCTTTTATCACCGGTTTTTCAAAACAGAAATTTTTGCCTAATTGAATCAGAAAAAGTTCGGATTAAATAATGCAAAATTTCTAATAAAAATTTAATGGTGAGAATAATAAACCATGATTTAAAATCATTTGCCCGCACCACGTAAGGGCAAATCATGATTGGCAAAAATATGTTGATTGTCTGATGTACGGGCAAATCAGGGAAGCGGTCAACCACATACACTGTTAAAAGTGAAGGTGACAAACCGGCGCCATTTGGGACCCGGAGGTGAAAAGGCTCTACGATCCATTGGAACCCAGGGCATTTGGAACCCTAGGGTGCCATAGGGGCTTGGTTATGTGGTTGCAGAGCCGACAGGTCTCTTACTATGTGATTGGAGCTAAATAAGGTGCCTTACAATTCGTATTGGCAGCAATGTGGCACCTCATCGGGTGACTGGAACCATGCGCATGCGCTGTGACGTGTGTCTTTCTGTTTTCTGTGACGGCAAGTAAAATCTATGGCTATGAGTGAATGAAGGTGAGCTCGATGGCCGAGCGGTTAGAACGCTGAGCTTGTAATCAGGCGTTGTGAGTTCGAATCCTTCGAGGGCCAAAAATCGGTTTGTATATTTTTTATTTTTTTATTATTGGACACTCTGGATTAAGGGTGCCATCTTTTCACCCTAATTAAAGGTGTCATTCTGGCTCCTTTAGAGGTGTCACCAGTGAGACAAGCCTTTCACCCCTAAAAGGTGCAATGTGTCATCATTAGTTTTGACAGTGTATAGCTGTAAGGCTCTTTCTAATCTTAGTTTCAACAGTAGAGTCGGGCGTATTGCAACGTTTCATTCTGCCTAATATCTCCCTCTATTAGAGTGATAAAATCACACAGTGCGATATTACACAAATTATTTTATTTAAGAGTCTAAATGTTAATTTTTTATCTATGAAGAAATCTCTAGGACATTTTTTAATGAATGTATTTTCCCTTTGAATAGAAACACATTCAAAGACCCTTAATTTGTAGTAATTGACGCTGTTGAGACTTCTTACTAATGTGAACATCAAGAAGTTTCTGTCTGTCCATCACTGGCAAATTATTCAGCTGAAACAATTCAAATTAGACAAGAATAATCTAAGTCTCAGAGTGTATCCATGATGTCGAACCCAGGGTTGTAGTGAAAGGTATTGGGAGGTATACGCCGTATATCTTCTGGATTTTTTTTAAAGAACCACCGTATACACTTTGTTTTTCAAAAACTCCTTAGTGTATATATTTTAGGATATATCCTCTGTCTTGAGCATATGTCCTCTATTTAGAGCGTATACCGTCTAGAGTTGCAAAAAGTCGGTTTATTCCCGGATTTATTTCCAATAGACCAGGTTTATTCCCAGGTTTATACCCAAAAAAACTGAATTATTCCAAAAAATCCCGGTTTTTTTCCAGGTTTTTTCCTAAAAACCCGGTTTATTCCCGGGTTTAAACCGGGATTTTTCTAACCTTTGCAACGCTAATACCGCCTGATTTTTTACGACTATACCACTGCCACAGGCACCTGTAAACAGTGACAAATTTAATTGAAAAAGTCCAGCTGTGTTTTTTTTCTTGCCAAAACCAAATGGTCGCAATTATTTTTTCCGATGGACATAAGCCGTTTGCCATATCTGAATGAGAAAAACATTCAAGTAAACGAAAGAAGGCGTCCAGTTTGCTCAGCAACTGTTCTGACAAGTATTCCATATAAAATAAAACCTTGGTGCGATATTATGAAAACTTATTTTCAAACGTCCTAAATGCATTTTTTGTGATTTTACACTTATTTTATTATTATTATTTTACCTATTGAATTGGTTGTATGTGGTATGAAGCATCAATAACTCACACACAAATATCCCGTGAAAATTATTAATTAAACTGAAAAATACCGAAAATTTACAGAATTTTAAAAAGGGGTGTGATATTAAAACCAGTAAAATTTAATCTAGATCGGATATTTGAGAGTGATTTAAAGTTCGAGTGCAAATTTTAAACTTTAAAAACATACATATACGATCGTTGAAGTGAAATAAAATTTATAAAAATAAAATAATATTTGTTAAAAGTAATCATGAAAAGATATTATCTCAAATTCTTACAAAATAAAACATATGTTAAAATACAATTATTTTTAAGGACCTGAAATTTAATAAAAGTTATTGCATGTGTGTCTGCTCTTTGAAAAAAATCGAACAAATATTACAATTGAATTAAGTTCTTTGATTGCTGCAAGCACTTGGCATATGATTCCTCAAATCATGGTCGAATTCATTGGTTTTCAAAGCAGAATAGTGGTATAAGTCATGCATTTTAAAAATTTCATAACTCGGTCAATTTTAGTGTTATATGAGCAGCATATTTTTGTATTACTTATTAGTGTAATAGGAAAAATTTACTAAATATAACTTATAGTGGCGGGGGGATGTATAAAAATTTAAATTTCGAAATTTTTTAAGTAATGATTTTATTGACCCAAATAGCTTTTAAAATATTTTTTTATCTCTATTAAAAATTTTTTGTATTTGGAACAATATATCTATGACTAATGGTTTAGGAATTAGCTATTGGCCACCGTTGAGAGTGGACACCCTGTATATAAACGTTTCTTATTTATAATGATAATATAAAAAATACCCAACCAAAAAATAACTCACCTGTTTTTCGTTCCTATCCAAAGTGCGAAATCTTCCATTGTATGTTTTATTGGGAGGAAACTGCATTTTCCAAATACCTTTGAAAAAAACTGCATTCATCAAGACAAGGCGTGTCAATATATTCGGAGGTCGATTAATTATGTTGGTGATCACATTTCTAGTATTTTTAGCAACCCAATCATTGATAAATTTTAGACTATCAGGGTTTGTAAAATCTAAATTTTTAATTTCAGCATCGTAATATCTTTTGACATTCTCTTCAAACTGTGTATCAACCGGGAAATTTTTTCCTAGGAACATTCCGTTTGCAACGAATAATTCATAGCCAGGTGTTTCTTTCAACACCAGCGGTAAAAGGTCTTTGATTCCTTGATGGAGTTCTTCTTCTTGGAGATTGTAGTCTGCTATGCCGAAAGCCTGCTCTATTTGTGTTTTAGTTTTACCACTGGAGCCGAGGTAACACATGGATAATGCAACGAAAATACTCAACGGCGAAATCACAAAGTTTGATTCTAAATTAAGGGTTTCTACCAGTTTGAAAGCGAAAGTGTTCACAAGACTAGCGAAGAAATTTGCATCCTTCCGTGTTCTTCCTGGTGATTTTGTCGGTACAGTTTCTGAATTTTTATCATCAAGAAACTCTTCGTCATTCTCAGTTGTAGCAAAAAAAGCATAATAGGGTCTCGAATTTTCGCGATTGTTGTTATTATTTCTATTAACATTATTTGGTGGCCTTGAATTTGGTTGACGATTTCTGGAATTCAGCCAGATAGTCGGTAATGGAGTTATATTTTGAGGCCTGTCTGAAGTTCTTTCATAAGAAGCTTCCCTTTGATTACAGCCGCCGTAAGGACAAAAGTATCGGACACTTGGTGAATTAAAACTTGATTGTTGCTCCATTTCCATTCTGCCAATTTTTTCATTATTGTCTATTTGGCTGTGTATCATTTCACTTTCTGGATTGGTAGAAGGGTCTTCCATTTGCATTTTTCCAGCCCTTTCATTAATTTCTTCTTGATTCTGAACCGGTATACTTTCAAGACTAGTAGAACCATCTCCCTTTTGCACTTTTATTATTTGGATTTTTTGCACTTTAATTTCTTCTTGACTCTGTATCGTTACACCTTTAGAATTGGTAGAAATGTCTTCTATTTGAATTTTGCCAGTTCTTTCATTGTTATCTTCTGGACTCTGAACCATTACAATTTCAGGATTGATAGAAAGATCTTCCGTTTCCATTTGGTCAGTATTATCATTATTTTCATCTAGACTCTGTTCTGTTACACTTTCGGAATTGGAAGAGAGGTCTGCCATTTGCATTTTTCCAGTTCTTTCTTCATTGTCTTGAGGACTCTGTACCATTACAGTCTCGGGATTGGAAGAAAGACAGCCATGGAAGAGACCAAGGAAAATGAAAGGAAGAAATAAAACCGCTGATATCGTCATAGCACAAATGTGAATCCACCTGTAAGAAAAATGGAGTATTAATAATTATTCATCTATATGATTACAACAAATTTAGTTGAAAAGAATGAATTTTGAAATCGATATGTAAATTCCACGAAACCTGAATGCTCAAAGAAAGCTGATAAAGTAAATTTTTTGGGCCCAGCTGATATTCATCTTACTTTTTTCGATTAGTTTAATTATAGTGTTCCATGAAAAACTTATGTCCCCGTATGTCATATAGGGGCAGCGTGTTTTTGCCAATCACGATATGCCCGTACCACGCATGGGCATCCATATTCCAATCATGATTTATTATTCTCACCAATAAATTTTTATTGTAAATTTTGCATTATTTAATACATTTATTTTTCTGATTCAATTAGGCAGAAAATTTTTGGATTGAAAGACCGGTGATAAAAGATTAAAAACTCTGTAAAAGACACGAAAAGTAATAGGCATTATTTGAAAGTTTTTTTTTTTTTCAAAAATATTGATCAGTTAAGTGGGCCAGATGCGATAGGCCAGTTTGCGAAGTGGTCGCGAAGAAAAAATTCATAACTAAAACATATTTATGGCAGGTACTATCTATACAGGGTGAGTAATAAATATCGAAACAATAGGCTATCTCCTTAAATATTGCCCTTAGACCCATACTTCCAATTGCAAAAATTCATAAAAAATGTGAAATTTTTGATAAGATAAATTGCGACTCCATGGGAGGGAGGGGGTGTAGTTGAAAAAATACGAAAATTAAATTTTTATACGGCCCCCGTAGGATAAAAATTTCAATTAGGAAAACTTTCCTTATTCAGTCCTGAATAAGACACAAAAATTTGCATCTTCATATCTTCAAAACTCGCAAAGTTATAGCCGTTTAAAAAATTCTTCAGGTTTTAAGGGATTAGACACAAGTTGAAATTTGCGCAATTCAAAAAACAATTACTTTAACAGTTCTAGGAAACGCGTAAAAAATCTATTTTTTGAGTTAGAATTTTGATTATTTTTTTCTTTTTTGTGATGGTTTTAAAACTATTAAAAATATTTATTGAAAAAATAATATAACTTTAAAAGAATCATATTTTCAAAAGTAAATATTTTTTCAAATTTGCTGAAACAAAACTAATGTAAAAAAAAATCAAAAATGACGTGTTTCAAGTTCTTTTTTTTATCTTTGAAAATTCTTAATATTTAATAATTTAAAGACAAGAAATAGTGAAGAAAAAACTCATTATTCAGAAAAACGAAGTGTACTGTTTAAATGTCCGTCAGTTATTTAAAAGAATGCTTTTTTCTAAGATGCAGATTAAGTCTTTTTTTTTTTATATATATATTTTTTTTTATTTAGCTCTGACAATTTCAGGTTTTTTATCGTCCTAGAGAGGATGTTAAAAAATCTGTATTCTGTGCTTAGGCCGGGATGTTACTTGTTTTTTGAAGACTCACCAGGCTGGTCCTAACGTACTTTTCATAAAGGAGAAGACTGTTTCCTTCTTCCTAGGTGCACACTGAACGAAATTTTCAAACCCGGTCTCGACAAAATCCGTATTAAAATCACTGTCTCTGACTGACTTAATACGTGCATAAAATAAATAAAATTCGGCTCAATCGAAATTTTTACGAAAAACACATAGCTTATAAAATCTTTATTTTACAAAAAAAAAAAAATAAATAAAAAAAGGAACTTTAAAATTCATTTTTTTAAAGAAAAGTATATTCAAAGGCTAAAAAATTAAATACAATAGAATTTTTTGTGAAAAAAATCTGCCTATGACTATGGGTCAAAATTAACATTTTTGGCCAATAGCCATTGGCCAGTACACTGATTTTTTTCACCGGCCAGTTCTTTCAATCACTGGCCAGTAACAAAATTATGAATGCTTCATAAAAAATTGTGCTTTTTTCTAACTATCAACAATGTAATTTACCAATATCTTTTACTTACCATTCAATAGGATTACACAAGAGGGGGGGGGGGGATTCTGAGTGAGAAAGAAAAAACTAAAATTCACTGCACATTTTCTGAAAAGGTAATAGCTGAGGGGGGGGGGGGTAGAGGAAAATACACTTTTCTGGTACTAACTATTTTTAGGGAGGGGGTGGGGTTCTTGTCTTTTGTCGAAATTCGCTTTTTTTTTAGCGATCCTACGAATAAATTTATGTCCTTTTGCAATCTTTAGACGAAAATTGCTGTTTTTTTTTTTTTTTTTTTTTTTTTTTTTTTTTTTTTTGTTTTGTGAGTTTTAGATGAAAATAGTTTTTTTCCTCGATTTTTCGACTGAATGTGCGGGATGTTTGGGATCTGTTCATGAAATTTGAGAATTTTTTTGCGGTTTTTTTGATCAAGTTTGCAGATTTTTCGCGATTATTTGATGAAATTAAAAATATTTTTAAGATTTCTTGATGAAATTTAGGATGTTTTTGTGATTTTTAGACAGATTTTAAGGTTTTTTTAATGATTTTTCAACGAAATTTGTGGTTTTTAGCAACTTTTTGACGAAATTTGAAGTTTTATCGCGATCGTTTGTCAATTTTTGCAATTTTACTAAGAATTTTTGACAAAATTTGTGGTTATTTCAGGACTTTTTGGACAAAATTTACGATTTTATTGGAATTTTTTAAAGAAATGAGCAGGTTTTCTGCAATTTTTTGACAAAAATAACTGTTTTTTCGCGATTTTTGAAAAAAAAAATTGTGGCTTTTCTCAATCCTTTGACTAAATTTACGGATATTTTGTGATTCATTGATGTAATTTACGGTTATTTGAGTTCCGTTGTCAAAATTTGCAGTTTGTTCCTCTGACCTTTCGGCGAAATTTGCATTTTTTGCGATCTTTTACGAAATCTGTGGCTTTTCTTTTCGCAATCTTTTGATGAAATATGAGTGTTTTTTGTACCATTTTTGACAAATTTTGCACTTTCGGCGATATTTTAATGAAGTTTGCGTTTTTTCCTCAATTTTATACGAAATTTGTTTGTTAGCGATTCTTTGGGAAAATGTATGTTTTTTTGCGATTTTTATGAAGAATTTTGTGGGTTTTTTGAGATCATTTGTTCTCTCACGAAATTTGCGTTTTTTTCCCGATCCTTGGACAAAATATGCATTTTTCCTCGCGATTCTTTGACGAAATTAATTACTTTTTTCGGTGAACAATAGACAATGTTTTAGGTGAATGTTATATGTTTTAGGTGATCATGTCAAAATCAGCAATATTTTTATGCCCAAATTTTCAGACCAATGACCGACTTTTTTTCAATATTCGGAAAATTCAGAACAGAAATGTTCCAGTTACTTTCTTTTCTTACGTTCGGGAGAATCGCCGATTTCAACACCATAAATTCTGAGCGAATTTCACATCTTTTCTCTCTGGCATCGATATATTTTTCAACTATTGCGTTTGGTGAGTGGTGCCCATTAAGTTTGGCAAGTAAAGACAATAAAGTTAATCGCCACAATTTAAATGTCACTCGACCATTGGCTAGTGGCGAGTGCTAATTTTATGCTATACCTATGACGGATTTCTGTCTTAAACGGAAAACATTTTGATCCGTGCAAAATAAATACAATAGTACCTGAGAAAAGAAAAATAAACTCCAATTACATTTTCTAGGGAGAGCATCTGTCTATAACGTATTTTTTCTTTCCAATGGGATTCCATCTTAAGAGGTTTTTCTGCATAACATTTTTCAAAGTCTTCAACGTATGGGATATGGATTAACGATATTAAAAATATAAGTGAAACATTTACACATAAATAGTGATTCATTGAATAAATAAATATATTATAGCCTTTGGCGCTTCTTTAATAAAAATATAAATATGAAAAAGTATAAATATAAAAAACGAAAAGCTATAAAAGGAGGTTTTGGTCAATACTCCTCCATACGAAACAATTTTTTCCCACACCGAAGTAAAGAACTATGTTGAAATTCGCGGCTGAACCAGGCTATGATTTAAACTATTTTCCAGAACGGTCCGGGTTATGATGTTAACATTTTTTCAGGCCGCGCCAAACATTTCCCCTATGGGTTGGTTTGGGACCTGACCTATATATTTCGATCCATGCAGACCTCCAGTGCAGACTACCAACATATTTTGAAAACAAGTTTAGATTTAATTCAATATGTTGCTTTGTTATGTCCAAATGAGAGATACTGTCTTAAATCGACATTAAATAATAGACAATTTATGGACGATCCCTCACTTGCTTTGAAAATGAGACAAAAAGTCTTCGTTTACAGGCATGGTAAAGTGGTGTAAGTCACGAATTTTGGAGAATTTCGGATTTTAATATCTCTGACAGGTTTTTAGATATTTAGATGAAATTTTTTTTGTTCAACTTTGGAATGGATAAGGAATAATTTCCTAACTGGGCATTTTGCCCTACGGGGTCCGTATAAAAAATTAATTTTCTTATTTTTTGAAATAGATCCTCACCCCATGGAGTTGCAACTTATCAGAAATTTCAACTTTTTTTTTATGAATTTTTGCAATTGGAAGTATGGGTCTAGGGGAAATATTTAAGAAGATAGCCTATTGTTCCGATATTTATGACTCACCCTGTATATGATGTTATATCTACCTGTCTGCATGATTCTATATATAAATTTATTTATAATCTACAAATACTTTTAGTTTACTAAATATAAATAAACTAAAAAAAAATACAGAATTAACTCTTTTGAAGCGAGACTCTTTTACAGAATTTTTAAACTGTCATCATCGGTTTTTGAAAAAAGAAATTTTTGCCTAATTGAATTGTGAAAATGCTCGGATTAAAAAAGGCAAAATTTACAATTAAAATTTACTGGTGAGTATATTAAAAAATTCTGAGCACCTTATGCTCAGAATTGTCCCCAAATAGTTAAAACTACCCTGAAGCAACGCCCATAGACTGTAATGTTTTCGAGTTCTTTTGCATAGAGTGTATATGATTCATAGAATTTATATATTATATGTAATATGAAGAAAAAATAAATAAAATCAAAACGCAAACGAAAGTTGAAAACACACTTCCAGCAATTATCGCTTATAATGCCGTTAACAGATTCGGCTATTCACAACGAATTCTTTTGTGTATCCTTGTATATGAACGATAAATGTAACATTCTCTATTCTACGGTAAACATATTTTACTGCACCTCAGTAAGGCATATAAATTCCATTATGCTTGAAACAGTTTAACGTCATTAAAAAACGCTGCAAATGATTTCTTCCCCATACACTGTAAAAAAAAAAATCTGTAAATTTACAGATGTAAAATTACAGAAACTTGTGAGTTAGCAAAAATTTTATCTATTCACCGAAAAAAAAAAAAAAATGTAAATTTACAGAAGAATCTACTAAAATTACAAATTTTACTAAGATTTTATCTGTAACACAAGTTGCCGTTAGATAAAAAGTTCTTGGAATACCACGTTCCGACATTGTAAAAAAAAAAAAAAATGTAACGTTACTAAACATTTTCTAGAAAATTGGGATTCCTAGAACAACTTTCCATGTAACGATTACAGCAAAAATTCATGCAATGGATTCTAATACATGAATTTTTACTGTTATCATTATACAATGTTAAAATTTAAAAATTTCACAGATTTTTTTTTTTTTTTTTTTTTTTTTTTTTAATACATTGTAGAAGAATTTTAGCAACTTTACAAAAAAGAAAAAAAAGTGTAGACCATTATGTAGCTGAATTCTTACAGTGTGACCCTGAAAATATATAGGTTTGTACTTGTAAAATTGATTATTTTGTACATTTTGAGAAAAGAATGTTATAAATTTCCTCCAACGAGTGATTGTGAATCCAACTATTTACAAACAATTAACACATTTTTATCTCAATTCCGGAAACTATAATTATAACGTCATTTAGATGGATAACTGTTATAGTAGGAAATTGCGCAATTTACACATCAGATAAAGAGAGGAATTAGAGAAATGGTAAAATTATTTGGATGATGATTTACTTAGAATCAGAAGTAAAAATTGTAGCTTCCGCATTGGAAAATATGTTTTAGAAACTATTCCACAACTGTTACACTATCATTTTACATATATATATGAGGAGCCCAGAAGCCAAGGGGTATAAGTGACAAAATTGAAAAAATTGAGTTAAGTGCACAGGGTATCTGGAAATATGCTTTTTTCATTTCAGGTAAAGAAATATAGTTCATTTTCTTATTATTTGCTGAGTTATAGAGATAAACCACTTTTTTCGAAAAACAAACAATATTGATTAATTATACATTTAAAGAAAATTGTACTCTATTTTTTTTTAACAGTTATTGAAATGAGAGCTCAAAGATTAGAATGCAACAAGCAGATGTTTCCTATTTCAATTTAGTCAATTGTTATTGATGTTCCAATTTAACATCAATTATCTTTAAACTCAATTTATTCCAAATCGACATTTTGTCACTTGTACAGCTTGGCTTCTGGGGTCGTCATATATTCTTTTCAAGGTATTACTTTGTAACGAGAACAAAAACGTTTTTGAAACAAATCCCCAACGTATACATATTCTTTTCAGGATTTCGTTTATGTGACGAAACCCTACACTATAAAAAAAATCTGTAAAGTTACTATTTTTTTTCTAGGAAACTGGGATTTTTAGAGCTTTTTATCTGATGGTGACAGCATAAATTCATATAACCGATTCTGTTACTTGAATTTTTGCTCTTACCGTTACATAAACAGTTTTAGGAATCCCAGTTTTCTAGAAAAACATTAAGTAATTTAACATATTTTTTTTTCCACAATGAAGGTGTTGATTTATAACAATAACAAAAATGTTTCAGAAACTATTCAGAAACTTATATACTATCCCATGTTTTTGTATTATTTCAAGGTATTGCTTTGTAATGAGAATAATGGAATTTAACAAACTGTTTTACAGTTTATTCACTATCCTTTTTATTTTTTTTTTCAAGGCATTGCTTTATAATAAGAACCAGGAGACTCAAAATAGTGTTTACAGGTGTCCCGAATTATACGGGAGTTTCACTTTTCAAGAATTTTAAGACTCGTTAAGAAGTTCTCGCGAAGTATCATGGATCATGCTACTGGGCCAGTGTCTTGATTCGGCCCAGAAAAATAAACAGAAAATTTCCATAATTAATGGGCCGGTGGATTAATGACAATTTTTGCAACAGGCCGGCCCAATTAGATAAAAAAAAATTGGTCCGATTTAAAGTTTAAAAGGGTCAAACTAAACCTATAAAATATGAAGCATTTTCAATAGACATGATTGAAGCGAGGATAGTATAAATATGCTGCTAGATGCCGATGCTAGATTGACAACATCAGTAGAGAACGTTTTTTATAATCATTTGAAATTTGAACCCTCTGAACACAGTTCAGTTTGTGTTACTTAACCATTGTGCCAGTGCCTAGAGCGAGGAACGGCATTAGCAGTTGCATCATGTCTGAACCAAGGCTTAATCATTTCAGCAGATTCAGGTCGGGCCAGGATTACGGTAAATGTCTCCAAAAGTCAAAAACTAAAGGTTTACATTTTTTAATAAAAAAAATCATAAAATGCTTCTTTTACAACTGATAGCTGACATCAATATGACAATAGATGCACAAACATCCAAACAAAAATATTGTGTCTAGTGCTACGTAAAAAAAATTTATTTGCGACTGAAATTGTCAATATATATATAGAGATTGATTCTATTTTTTTTTTTTTTTTACAATAAAAGAGGGTTGATAGTACACATCAAGACAAACAGTATTAAACAGGAAACCAAGGGTTCCAAACGTTTTCCAAAGGAGGTAGCCGCCATTAAAGTTTAGGGTCCAAAATTTCAAATAAACATAAAAAACGGAAAAATTAGTCGATTGATTTGCGGTTTCCACAAAAACTATTCTTTATGTCAGTATTTTCTTGAAAATAAATTATAAAGATAAATTTCGAAAAATGCCGATAGAGGGCGTTTTAGACTTTGGAGTAAAGAATAACTATTTTTTGCCGTTATTTTTTGCATCTCATTAAATGGTTTCGTAAGCTTAGACTTAAAATTTAAGCTCAAAATCTGAATAGTTGGGAGTGGTTAAGTAGCACAAGCCGAACTGTGTAAGGGGGTTCAAATTTCAAATGATTATAAAAAACGAAAAAAAAAGATGGTCGATTGATTTGCGGTTTTCACTAAAACTATACTTTATGTGGGTATTTTATTGAAAATAAACTATAAAGATAAATTTCAAAAAATGCCAATAGAGGGCGCTTTAGATTTTGGAGTAACGAACAATTATTTTTTGACGTTATTTTTTGCATCTCATTAAATGGTTTCGTAAGCTTAGATTTAAACTTAAATTTTGAGCTCAAAATCTAAATTGGGAGTGGTTAAGTAGTATAAACTGAACTGTGTTCAGAGGGTTTAAATTTCAAATGATTATAAAAAACGGAAAAATTGGTCGATTCGTTTGCGGTTTTCGCTAAAACTACTCCTAAAGAGTAGTCAGTGTAGATCAGTCTTTTCTTAAAAATAAATTTTAAAGATAAATTTCAGAAAATGCCGATAGAGGAAGCCTTAGACCTTGGAGTAGCGTACAACTATTTTTAACCGTTATTTTTTTAATATCATTATATGCTTTCAAAAGCTTTGACTTAAATTTTGAGCTCAAATTCTGAATCGCCGGGAGTGTTTAAGTAGCGCAAAATTGAAATGTGTAAGAGGGGGGGGGGGAGGGTTAAATTTCAACTCCTGAACACACTTCAGTTTGCGCTTCTTAAACCCTGCCAACTATTCAGAATTTGAGTTCAAAATTTAGGTTTAAATCTAAGATTTCGAAAACATTTAATAAGCTTTTGCAACCATTTAATTAGATAAAAAAAATAACGGTTAAAATTAGTTTTTGATTACTCTGAAGTTTAAGGCGCCCTTTATCGGCATTTTTTGAAATTTATCTTTATAATTTTTATTCAATAAAATACCGACATAAAGAATAGTTTTAGTGAAAACCGCAAATCAATCGACCAATTTTTCCGTTTTTTATAATCATTTGAAATTTGAACCCCCTGAACACAGTTCAGTTTGTGCTACTTAACCACTTCCAACTATTCAGCTTTTTTTCAGCTTAAATTTGCTCAAAATTTAAGTCTAAACTTACGAAACCATTTAATGAGATGCAAAAAATAACGGCAAAAAGTAGTTGTTTGTTACTCCAAAGTCTAAAGCGCCCTCTATCGGCATTTTTCGAAATTTATAATTTATTTTCAAGAAAATAGCCACATAAAGAATATTCTTAGTGAAAACCGCAAATCAATCGCCCAATTTTTCCGTTTTTTATGTTTATTTGAAATTTTGGACTCTAAACTATAATGGTAGCTATCTTCATTGGAAAACGTTTGGGACCCTTGGTTTCCTATTTAATATTGTTTGTCTTGATGTGTACTATCAACCCTCTTTCTTTGTAAAAAAAATTAGAATCACCCTGTATGTAAAGGATCAACTGATGGTAGGGTATTTAGACAGAAGTAAAAAATTATTAAAGTTACGTAACTTTCAAAATTTAGCACGAAAAATTATAGTTACATTAAAAATAAAATTCAGCTAATTTTATATTGGGCAAGGAAGAAATTGACCAATGTTCTTAAATATGATAATGTTTTCGAAATTATAAAAATACCCTATATTTTAATATACACTGGTGTCCAAAATTTAAGCATAATTGGTAATTAAGTAATTATTTTTAAGTAATGAGAGAAATATGAATCGGAATGTGCTGAAACTCCAGGTGTGTAAACAAAATAGTACGCGTCACATATTTTCGCGAAGAGTTTTCCCCGAAATCGAACAGGGGACCGTCAACAAATTGAAAAAGAACGGAGATCTTTTGGATAACCCTGTCAAAACTAATGTAGCAAAAGCGTTCAAACTGCACATTATGATTAATAGGCTTATTGTAATGTACTGTGTTAATTTTTACAAGGATAGCATGTATACTCGTAGAGAAATTAAGGTTTTTATAAAAACAGTCCTAAATTTTTCCAAGTTTTTTGCTTATAATTTGCTGAGTTCTTATTATAAAATAATGTTCTTTTCTGAAAATATGACAAACATTGTACACAATACCCTGTCATCAGAATTTAAAAATAATAAAAATTGTATGAAAAATGAGTATGTTTAGTAAATAATTTTTCATTGCGCATGCGTCAACGATACCAAAATGTCATTTGCATATTGTGTTAGCTAAATGTATAGAGCAACTTCTGTAAAAGTTTCAAAAACATAGCTTGAAAATTCTGAAAATGGGAGCCTATAGAATCAACTCAAAATCCGTTATTCCTAAAGGAAGCAAAAAAATCAGGGGTTTTACCTAAATATAGTTGTACGTGCAATATTGTGTAGGCACTAAACAATAGAATATGGATATAGCCCCTCATCTTTTTGCTTCATTTAGGGAATAAAGGATTTTGATCTCATTCTATCAACGATAATTTTCAGAATTTTTAAGCTATGTTTTTGAGACTTTCACAAAAGTTGCTCTATACATTTAACTAACATAATATGCAAATGAAATTTTAATAGCGTTCACGCATGCGCAGTAAAAAATTATTTAGTAAATCTGCTCATTTGTCATACAATTTTTATTATTTTTTAATTCTGATGACAGGGTATTGTGTACAATGATGTTTGTCATTTTTTCAAAAAAGAACACTATTTTATATTAAGAACTCTGCAAATTATAAGCAAAAAACTTAGGACTGTTTTTATAAAAACCCTAATTTCTCTACGAGTATACATGCTATCCTTGTAAAAATTAACACAGTACATTACAATAAGCCAATTAATCATAATGTGCAGTTTGAACGCTTTTGCTACATTAGTTTTGACAGGGTTATCCAAAAGATCTTCGTTCTTTTTCAATTTGTTGACGGTCCCCTGTTCGATTTCGGGGAAAACTCTTCGCGAAAATATGTGACGCGTACTATTTTGTTAACACACCTGGAGTTTCAGCACATTCCGATTCATATTTCTTTCATTACTTAAAAATAATTACTTAATTACCAATTATGCTTAAATTTTGGGCACCAGTGTACAAGATATGTCAAGAAGACGGATTTTCCATTGCCTGGGTCCGAACAGAAACGATCTTGGCCTCGGCGGGTAAAAATTAAATGTTTGATACGCCCATTTATATTTTCACAGTGTAATGGCTCAGACAGTATAAAATTTTGTTAAAACAGGCCCAGGCAGTCCAACACATGTTCTACAAAAGATTCCGGCTTTTCTTCAGATACAATTAAAATTCTTTTAAAAAATACTATAGGTATATTTATGATAAATATATATGCATATTTATGATAAATATATTTTACTATGTATTCACAACACAGAAAATACACAATAGCAGCATTAATTATTTTTTAGGATTTTAAACTTTTCAACATTCAAATAAAGATTAATTAAAAACATGAATATAGTTTTGAATGAAAGAAAAATATATAGTGTTAAATACATCATAATATTTGAAGTTATACGCTAAAAAGTAGATTTTTGAAAATACTTCTCTGTAATTTATTAAGGTATATTTCGAAGTATTCAGTAAACAGAAGTTCATTATCGCTATTGCTATTTTTACAGACATATTTTTTGCCCGGCACATCCTGGGAATAATTAAGTTCAGTTCCGACCCGGCTGAACTATGTAGTAAAAAATGTAAGTCAGATCCCGGTCATGCCTTGAGACTGTTGAAAAAATTAAGCTGGGTTCAGATATCATGTAACTAGGTCCGTAGCTAAGAGGGTGCTATGAAGGGGGAGGGGCTCACCCCCCCTAAAATATTTTGAGCTTCTCCTGAAAAAGATTCCAAGGTCACTCAATGAATTTATGTTACGAAAATCCAAAGGAAATTCAGTTCAAAAATCTAATTTAGTTTTGAGGCCCTTTCACTGTTTTGCAGAAATACTAAATTGTAACTGAAATAAGTGTTTTATCACTCGCTCATCCTATTTGCATACATAAAACTAACATGATGTTTAACATTGCACTAGTTATACAGTCAAAATTTTCATCATCCTATTATTTTCTTAGCATAAATGATGTTATTACAACAGATTAATAAGAATCCCCCCCCCCCCCCCCTAATAATTCAATTTTAGCTACGGCCCTTCATGTAACTGTAAGATTCCGATTTCTACGCTGGAGAATGTATGTATTGTCTCGTGTAGCACATCATTAATCATTTTCGTGAAAATCATATCCATTGAAAATGGTTTTACACTATACCAACTTCGTTTACATTTTTACATCGGGTCGATCGATCGGCATTTAATTTTTTATCGGCTTGGCTGACTTGTAAAACTTGTTGGCCGGGACCTCTAAAAAAATATGTTTTTTTTTTTTTTTTTTTTTTTTTTTTTACCCCAACCCGTTTTAAAATTTGCCTTAATCCTGCAAATTTCAGGTTTTGGGTCAAATATGTGCCTGGGGCTACGCTCAGCATCGAGGACAAATATTATATCATGATATATATTAGGTTGAGCAATAAGTTCTGGGAAATTTTTAATCTAATAGTTATTAGAATTTGTATCGCATATAGAAGCACTATAGTGTTATATTTATAGGAGTTCAGGATTTTCGGTGGAGACTTGGGTTCATCCGATTATGGCCTCTTTGGATCAGTGCAACACTTTTTCAAGGGCCCTCGATTTGAATCCCTTAATTCTTTGCGGCGCAGAACAAATTCATTGCTTAAGTGTTGAAATTAATGACTGACACCGGAATTTGAAAACAATTTTATTTGTAAATAAGAAAAAGTTATATTTCACGCATTCAATACGATGTAATTTTTTTTTGCCAAAATTCCGGTGCCAATGTGGCGTTTGAGAATTGAAATTAAGTGGTTTTATAGATATACCACCGCGCCGCAAGGGGTTAATGAAGTTGAAGAAGCTTGTCAAGAGTTTTTCGATTCCAAGGAGTTGCTATGGTACCGGAATCTGGTAGATCTAAGGCTGAAAGTCATGGACTACATTGGTCTTTACTTTGAATAACAGTCCTTGTTGCTTTTGTTCTTAATTCGTGCATAACAAAACAACTTTCACAAATTTCCTAGAACTTTTTGCTCAATCTAGTACTCACGATATCCATTGAGATATATCCTCGATGTTGGGAATGAAATTACATAAGAAAACTTACAAATAAAAATATTAACTTTTTCTAAACAATTAAAACGAAAATTCCATTTAACAATTAACATTTTAAGTTTGAAGTTAAGTTTTTTATTTTATGAGTAATTTTAAATACACATTCAGTTATTAGGTTTGCTACTACCAATATTACCCCCTCTCCACGTTAAGCACTTATAATTCTATTTATTAATTGAAAATTTAAATTTCTCAATTTATGAATAATAACTGACAGTCCTAGTAAGTGTACAAAAACAAGAAACTATGTACAGAAAAGTTTGAAATTATTATTTTTTAATATATTCATTAATTAATTTTTATTTTTTCTAGTCATATGCGTAAAACTTAATATTATTAATTAATATTTCCAGTAAATTATTAATTAATATTTCCTTAAATATTTTCGATTTCCATGAACTGTATTAAAAATAAAATTTTAGGTATAAAACTAGAACACGAAAATAAAAGTGCTTTCTTACAACTTTTTTATTTTTTATCAGTTATATGATTCTAAATTGTATTTACTGCTTGATTTAAAAATAAAAGCACACAATTCTTCATGCACACATAAAAATCCACTTTTGAACGGTATCGATAAATATACTTTTTACATTTTAAACAATGAGACAAAAAAAAAATACTTACAGATTTATGTTAAACGTTAATCCACGAAACTTGTTTTAAAAAATTGCAATTTCCTGAAACGTCCTTAAATCAAAATAGATTAAGATTATGTAACACAATGCTAATAACAATTGCTTCAGCACAAGTGCAAGCAAAACCCAACACTATAATAGCAGGAATAAGAAAAATTTACAGAGGGTCAAGTGGTCATGTTAGGGATGAGACGAAAAAAGTGAAAAAGGCCAAGGTCTTATTTGTGACGTCAAATCACCTGTTTGAGATCTTACATCGAGTTCGTAATAAAAGTTGTTTTATCGATATCACTTTACCATCGTAATAAATATCTCCGGCAAGAGCCTGTTTCGGAAACATGTTTTTGGGGTGCAATGCCGAAACTACGATTTTTTTCCCCATCGGAATCAAGCATAAATTTTGACGTCCTACCATCTTCCCTTCTCTCCATCCTATATAAAATAAATTTATAAAAAGAATTTTCCAATACATTCCCTTAATTTAAATTTTGAATACGATATATTTGTTAAGTCTCTTCATCAATCAGGTTGGAAATTCCCCACTCCAATGCTAAACTAGTGGGCTTGGAATGCATTCGTATTTTTCTAATTTCTCCTCAAAAAATTAAATCTTTTTTCTCTTATTTAATAAATTGTCTCCTATGTAATAAATTTTCTGTTTGTTTTCTGCTTAAAATGTTTAAATCATATTTTTATCTTAATTGAAAAGAAAAAAAATTTTACTCACCCATCATACGTAGTATAGGGTAAGTCTTGCAATCGTTTTAAAAATCGAAATAAATAAATAAATAAATAAATAAATAAATATATAGCGCGTTTACACGTTTCAGACACAGGAGATTCCAGGAAACATATTTTTAGGGAAAAAAATTGCCGTCCGTCTGTCTGTCTGTAAACGATCTACCTCCCGAACAAAATGAGATAGAGACTTGAAATTTAGTATGTACGTAGTATGTAGGAATGGAACGAAGCCTATTGAATATCAGTAACTTCGATTATCCGAAACTATTTTTTAGCACACTAAAATATTCGTTCTAATGAAAAGTACATAAAAATTTTCAATTTCTTTATTTTAAGGAATGAATATAAAACACAATAAAAAACATAAATTTTGCATAAAAAATGAAGTCGATAGGATAATTATTTGTCGAGATATTTGTAATCATGTTTTCCATATTCTTCGATTTTTCATGACCCTGTGTTTCATTCAAATTTCAATTCAAAGATATTGTAAAATTAGGAATGGAACGCTTAATCTAATGCAGTAAATTGTTAGTTAATATAATTATCATTTTTGGAGTTATAAGGATGCTACTTTTACGCAATTCCCTGTTACTTGGTTTTATTTTCATATTTTATAGTAAGCATATCCATGATGGATAAATATTACAATGGCCCCTAACGATTAGTTTCGTTTTGGTTTGTTTTCCAAATCTAGTTTTCAAGCAATGCTTATCATGATAAAGCCTTCTTATGAAAATGCATTTTTCTTCGAGTTTTTTCACCATTTCTCGCATTTAAATTGTTGTAACTCAAAAACCATTAAAAATAAGTGATTCAAACTTGGAATATGCATTTTTCAATTATTTTAATTTTGATTCAGCAAATTTGATAAAATATTTACTTTTGAAAATACGATTTTTTAAAAAAGTTACATAACAATTTTTTTAAAGATATTTTTTATTTTAAATTTTTTAACTTTTATTTAAATGAATATATTTTTTAAATGATAAATTAAACTTAAAACTTATATATTTCTGTCTATTTAAATGAAAAAAATAGAAATTCTTCAAATAATATTTCGAGTTATAACGATTTGAAATAACCCCACTTTTAAAATAAGTTTTAATTTTTTTTAAGTTCTGAGAAATTGCATCACGTAATTTTGTTTATATATAATATGGTTAACCGTCACAAAAAATTTCCAAAATTTTAACTCAGTGTTTGAAAAATATTTTAAAATTTGTTCTGGACCCCCTTAAAATATAAATTAAATGTATATTTTAGGAACATTTTTGGAAATGAAAAAGAAAGAGAAACATTTTTCAAGAAGCGTATGCAGAAAACAGAAGATAAGAATTTTAATTTTCTAAGGAGAATTTTAAAAAATACAGATCCATTCCAAACCCTTAGGTTTAGCATTAGAGAGAAGAATTACCTGCCTGACAGCCGAGGAGACTTAAAAAGTTTATTAATCATAATATTTTTAATTTGATTTCTTTATGAATTGACTTATTGCATTCGTCTTATTGTATTTGTCTATAAAGCTATGATGTAAAAATTGTTTGCAAATTTTGTTGTCACAATAACGCCCCAAAATACGGACCCTGTTCGAATCTAATTGGGGTAGAATACTGATATTGCACGTATCTTGGATCGTTAATCAAGTATATTGATCTTATAATTTGTTTACAGAGAAAAACAAAATTAAAATAGGCCAAACTAGTTACAGACAAATCTTTTACAAATGAAAACATTTCTAATATTTTCGGTTTGGAGAGAAAAATTGCAAAGTGTCTCTTATCGTTTAAAATTAGTTAATCCATTTATTGAATTCAGGGATGCTTGGAATTTCTTTTTCTTAACCCAACTTCTCCGCAAGATGTAAAAATAACTAAAACGAAGGCATATAATTAATTAATTATTTTTATTTATGGTTTATTTTATTTGTTTAACTAAGCTAATTAATACGTTGCACCCCATTAAAATTAGAAAATAAAACACCTTTAACTTAATTTGGAAATAAATAATAAATTTTGAAGTTCAAATCCATTATAAATTTAAAACTATAGCCTTTCAGTAATTAAATTCATTAACAAAACGCTCTATATCTCAGATGAAAAATCTCTCAAGCGCTTTTTGATTATATATAATTTGTACTTAGATCATCAATTAGCTTGCTTTGTTCATAAATTTCAAAAGAGAGCGTACTCGAAATACTTAAATTACATATTAAAGTTTCATTATGTTACGAATATTTTTTATGAAAGCTAACAAGAAATATCGATAAGCGGTTAAATTACAGTCATTAACGGTTTTTAATTACGCTAAATAATGTTAATGAGTTTTTTAATGGAAAATACCTCAAAATAGCTGAAAACATCTTACCATTTATTAACCTTGACAGTTCTGCTTCAATAATTTAGTTTTGGTAATTCCGTTAATTAGTAAGAAAGATTTTTTTTTTCTATTTCCTAGCTATGTTTACGAAAAAAAAAAAAAAAAAAAAAAAAAAAAAATTCTTTATCTGTTTGGTTTTTAGGCACAGGTAGATTTCGAAGTTAAGTACTAATTTCATCAACAAAAATTGCATCAAGATTAGAAATAAGTTCAATTTAGCAATTTTATCTGAACGACTTTTTGATGAGTTTTTGATTTCATTTTTCTATAAGATCTGGTTTTATCAGAACCATGCTAATACGATAATTTTTCTTCAATTCGGATTTTTGTTCATTCCTAGATAATTTTTAGTGATAATGTCCATTAGTAGAGTTCATCTTACTAAAAACTTGTTACTACAAAGTTATTGATAATATTAAGACTGACTCTCATCTCAGAAGTCTTTAGTGGGTGAACATGATCTCATAGTAAAATTGAAATGCGCATTTTCTTTGATAAAACTAAATATTTTACTACGAATACGTCTAACAGTAAACTTCCGGATTTCGCTGGCATTTAGATTAGAACCACAAATCAAGAGTGCTAAGGATTACATGTAAAATTGTAACTGGCAAACGTGGCAAAATGCCTAAAAATTCTGATTAATTTACATTTTTTATTACGTTTGCAATAATACAAATTTACTATGCACATAATTAACTGATTTAAATGAAGAGAAATCAATAAAATACTATTATTAATGATGAAGTAACTTTATAACAAACACTTGAGGGAAATGCTTCCTATTTTATAATATAGCTTTTTGTTTCACAATGCATTCAAGAATAATATTGTTTTCTTGCATTTGTCCCTTGACGGAGAGGGGGTAAGCAGTACTTATAAACAAAATATGGATCAACATTCTTCCAATTTTTTTTACTTGTAAACATAACAAATAGCGGTTCTAACCTGGCTTCTAAAAAAAAAAAAAACTTTTTTTTTTCACATATTTTAAAAGAACAGGAATGCTAAACATTGGGATAATCCATATTTTGGAGTAAAATAATTTTTTAATTATTTTACGGTTGTAATAACTTTGTATTTTCATAAAAATAACAGACTAAAAAGAAACTTCGTCGATTATTTCAATGTAAAACAAAAAATAAAAAAATTTTGATTATATCAAAAATGAAATGAAATATGAAGAGAAATATCTTTTGATATTAAGTGATAGATTCCGTCTCCTCGCTAAAGTGATAACGTTATTTATGTAAAACCCCTTATATACAGTAAACCCTGCGAAAGAAGAATCACTAGGGATTTCAAAATTCCCATATAAAGGATATAATTGCAATATTTCTATATCGTAAAGACAGTGAAATTTTTATTTTTAAAACAATTTTCTGTTATAAATATATTTTATTTGCACAGGATTTACTGAAAAACGTACAGTAAAATTTCCAAAAACAAAATCTCTAAGAACCGTAAAGAAAGAAAGAAAGAAAGAAAGAAAGAAAAGGAATTTGTGCGTTTTTAAATATCGGTTCTTTTGGCGTCCCACGCAGGGGTTAAATGGGACAGGTCATGTAACCTCTGAAAATTGGGATATCTGGTAATACGAAGTTTAAGTTTTTAGATTAGTCCTTGTTAGTCTTGTAATGTAAATCCAGTATGCTCGAATAGAAAACCTTCGGAAAAATATCAAAGATTATTATATTGTTTAATTTGACAAACTGTACATATATATATAAGACAGTTCTTGATACTTTCTAGCAAAATTGAAAAGTGTTTATTTATTCAGTTTGTCTCTCTGACTGTTCATTAACTACTTGAGGACAAGCGACCACCGGCTAATTGACATTTAAAATGCTCAGAATCCTTCATTATTTTCACCAGTTATTTTTTACTGTAAAATTTACTTAATTTAATCCGAGAAATTTTGAGATTCAATTACAGAAAATTTTCTATTTTGAAAAACCGGGGGTAAACTACAAAAAATTAAGGAAATGATTCTCGTCGCAAATATGTCTCACTTTGTCAGTACTCTAAAGGAGTACTGACGAGTAGTATAGTCGAGTAGTCACGAGTAACTATAATCCCCAGTGGTGTAGTTGTAAAAATAACAGATGGTATATGAGGACCCCATAAGCCAAGGGGTATAAGTAACAAAATTGAAAAAAATAAACTAAATACACAGACGACCTAAAAATATGCTTTTTTCATTTCAGGTAATGAAATATAAGTAATTTTCTTATTGTTTGCTGAGTTATAGAGGCAAACCACTTTTTTCGAAAAACAAACAATATTGATTAATTATACATTTAAAGAAAATTGTACTTTATTTTTTAACAGTTATTGAAATAAGAGTTCAAAGATCAGAATGCAACAAGCAGAAATTTCCTATTTCAATCCACTCAATTGTTATTGATGTTCCAATTTAACATCAATTATCTTTAAACTCAATTTACTTCAAATCGAAATTTTGTCACTTGTACCACTTGGCTTCTGAGGTCGTCATATGTTCTAAGCAGAGGGTATACATTCAAGGCAGAGGAAAAGGCCCAAGATATATATACTATGATTTTTTTTCTTTTTTTTTAAACAGAGGATATACGGAGTTCTTTTAAGAAAATCCAAAAAGGTATACGACGTATACCCCCGTATACACTCCACTACATCCCTGTATTCCGATTACCAGGTGGCTGCACCAGTGGCCGAGAGGTTCTGCCTCCGAAACTGGTAGATGGCAAGTGCTGGGTTCGATCCCAATCGCGGCTGTAGGCCTAATCGTTCTGAGTTTTCCGCGGTTTTCTTTAAACCCCGAATTTCCTTGCGTAAATATCGGTTAGGTTCCCTTAGCAAGACCCCCCACGGAGGGTATACCCCCTTTAGGGCCTATATCCCATGTATAGATAATCGGCCGACATAAATACAGTCGACTCTCGTTAATTCGAACTCGTCGGGACCACAAGAAATGTTCGAATTATGGAAAGTATGAAATTAAAACATACTTAATATGGTACTATTACAAAGGAATTAATGTTATAGTATTTTTTTAATTTATTTCATCTGTTATCATTAGAAATGACTTAATATTAAATTAGAATGTATAAATACATAAACAAATTAAAATACTATTAGAAACAAGCACAATTGAAGAAAAATTTAAAGCGTCACTGATGGACAGACGGGGCACTAAGAAAGTGGTTATCAAATGCATTGGATTACATGTATACTTGTTCAGAACAATTTTCACTAAAATCAAAGAAAGAAAGTTATTCAAATGATCTGAAATCCGTGAGTAAGATGAGATAAATGAAAAATCGGAATTCTCGTTAGTTCGAATTAAACGAAGTCAAGAGTAAATGAGTTCGAATTAATGAAAAATTTTAACGTTATTCAGCCATTGAAAATTTCGGGACTTCATGTTTAGTTCGAATTAAGCGAAGATTCGAATTATCCGATTTCGAATTAACGAGAGTCCACTGTAAAACCAAACCGACTATCAGATGTAGAGAGTGCAGCTAGATGTAGAGATCGGGTATCACATTGCATTTTTGATATTGAAAATGAAGTGTGCAGCATTTATAGTTGAATTACAGGGACACGCCAAAGAATTTCGTCACATTTCAGTCTGTGGGAAAAAAATCGTTCAAGGTGTATTCTCTATCTATAAAGTTACTTTCACTTTCTGAACCGGTTTCGGAAGTAAAAGTAACTTTATAGAAAATAACTGCGACCAAAATCGAAGAAGTAATCAAGGATCGCTCTTGAGAGGGACCTCAGCTATCCAATGCAAAAAAAAAAAAAAAAAAAAATCAAAATGCGAAAGAGTTATTAGAAAAATTATAAGCGGAAATAAATTCTGAAATATTTCTAGACTCTCAAGAGACTTTCTTGATTATGATTATTTCATATTTAAACGTGTATTTTGGTTAAATGTCTATTAATGGTGTGTTTTATTTATAGTAATCTTTTTTTATTTATTGATAAGGTTTTAATTTCGTTATGGAATATTAGTCGGAAACAAATGCTGAATTATTTCTAGTGTTTTAATTATCTTCCGTAAATTTGGATAAAGATATATTTTTTTAGATCAATGTTTGAAAATTATTTTATGCACAATGAAATTTTATTACAACATTCTAGTGCTATTGTTGCAGGTAAAAATCAATTTTTATTGAAAACTTTAATATATATATATATATATATATATATATATAAGATACCCTGGGGTAATAACGCCACGTTAAGGTTCTACCAATTTTCACGGCTCAGTTTTAGTTTGCATTTTTCAAACAAATATATGATTTGATACAGCAACTCATTGACTATCTATATAAAAAAAATAATTTAACAGATATGTATTCATAAAATGTAATGGCGTGATTTCTTGACCAATGCTATTTGGCGTTATTACCCACCTATATGGGTAATAACGCCATGCAAACAAAACTATGAAATAAGATGGAATAATTGCATGTAGATTGCCCAATTCTAAAAATACAAACTCTACAAACTTAGAAATTGACAAATTGCATTCTAAGCTATTGAAAATGTTCAATTTTTTTGAAAGTGTAAGAAAAATAAAGGTGTGGTGTGGGGGGAAAGGGATAAGGCAAAAGAATATCAGACCGTGAGCTTCTTTTTGCTTAAAAAGGACCACTTAAATAGAATTATTAGAAACATTGCACAGTTTTAACTGTGTTTTTTTGAATCAGTATTTAGGATGTAGCTCGGTCACTGTAGGGAATTAACCGGGGTATTAATGCCAAGGATTGGCGTTATAACCCAGTTATAGTTATTGCGCTGTACATTTTAAATTACAAATTATCTTGAGAAGATATTCAACATCTTCAACAACATTTTGAAAGTCCATGAAATGTACTACAAATTTATTTAATTAACAAAGTATTTCCAGATAAAAAAAATAGTCTTCACATCACAAAACGTATCTCGCAATTTTTAGATCAAGCGTTAATTTTAGTTGCTTGTAAAAACAATAAGACCTAAAAATGAAACAAATTAACTTAAAGCTGTTTTTTGCGATTTATATGACTCAAAACCCTTCTGCGCAGAGCACATGGGTGTCATTTACCAGATTATTTCATAATTATGCAAAATATTAGCACTTGGCGTTATTACCCCGCCTGGCGTTATTACACCAGACCACCTTATATATATATATATATATATATATATATATATATTTACGTTTAATATATTTTTTAGCTTGTCCTATAACAAACCCAAAAAGACATTTTTATATGAAATTATAAATTATGTTTTCATATAAAGTTTCGAAAATTATTAAAAGCAGCACTTCCGTATTAGCCGACTGAGAGCGGTCAATAACCGAATAAATCGCCAATTGAAAGTAAAAAATTTGATTATGATAAATATATATTACATTGCCATTAACAAGATTGACAATAATTTTAATTTGAAAAATATTATATGTATTTAAATAAAATTTCAAAATTCATGAAAAACAGTACTTTCATATCAACCTCAAATCAGCAATCAGTAACCGAATAAATTGTCAAAGATTTCACTATTGAAGGAAAACATTTTGATTAGCATCATTATCGGCGTTTAAGCGCGTAGTTAGATTACATAGCTAGTAAACTTGTGATTTATTTACATTATTCTTTTATTTATTTATTGATAACATTTTTATTTCGTTATGAAAAATTTGGTGGAGAATAATACTGAACCATTTATAGTATTTTAAGTTCAAACATGTGAATCTTCCATCAACAAATTGCACGGTATTTGGAAATATTTTCTTTCTTTTTTTATTATTAATAATCAGTGTTTAGAAATTATTTTACAATCAATAGAATTTCATTCCAAAATTCTAGTGCAATTGTGACATTCAAGAATTAAAATTAAGTTTGATATATAATATATCATTTATTCCACGTCATATATAATATACCATTTAAGGGGTTAAGAAATTATAAAATAATGTTATTCAATAAAATTTAGAAAATTTTTCAGAAATTTCTTTCAGCAAGTATTAGTAAAGTGAAATTTTTGACAACTAACATTAGACTCATGATAAAGAGTATTTAATGCAATATATAAAATCAATGCTGTTTTTTCCCCATAATTATTAAAAGCCAGTCGATTCAATCCGAATTACAAAATATATTCCTTTGTATAAAGAACATGTAAGTGGAAATGAATAGCTCAGTTACATAGCTCTTAAATTTATGTTTCATTTATATTAATCTTTTAGTTATTTATTGAAGAGGTTTTAATTTGATTATGGAGTATTTATTATATCCGGAAACAAATACTGAACTATTTCTAGTCTCTAAAGAGACTTTTTTGATTATAATTATTTCCGATCTAACCGTGTAGTTTGTTTCAATGTATATTAAATTTCTGTTTTATTTACATTAATCTTTTTTTTTTAATTTACTGATAGGGTTTTAATTTCGTTATGCAATATTAGCCGGAAACAAATACTGAACTACATCTAGTATTTTAATTATCTTCAGTAAATGAGATAAAGAAAGATTTTTTTAGATAAACTAGGGGGGCCCCGCCCCCCTGCTCGCTATGCTCGCCAACCCCCCGCGTAATCGCTTCGCGATTCCAAATTATTGTCTACCCCTGCTTGCTGCGCTCGCCAATAACTCATGGTATGAATAAGCAGTTGCAGACCTTTCAAATCATGTGTCACACGACTGGTGTTGTAAAGAAATTAAAAATGTGCCCCCCTGGGGGGCAGAGTGGGAGGCGACACAAAAGACATCCATAATATGAATAAGCAGCTGCAGACCTCTCAAATGATGTCACACGACTGGTGTTGTAAAGAAATTAAAAATGTGCCCCCTGGGCGGCAGAGTGGGGGATGACACACAACAGATCCATAATATGAATAAGCAGTTGAAGACCTTTCAAATGATGTGTCACTCAACTGCTGTTGTAAAGAAATTAAAAATGTGACCCCCCCCCCCCTGGGGAGAACAGAGTGTGGGGGTGACACACAATACATCCATAATATGAATAAGCAGTTGCAGACCTTTCAAATCTTGTGTAACACGACTGGTGTTGTAAAGAAAATAAAAATGTGTCCCCCCTGGGGAGCAGAATGGGGGATAACACACAAGACATCCATTATATGAATAAGCAGTTGCAAACCTCTCAAATGATGTATCAAACGACTGGTGTTGTAAAGAAATTAAAAATTTGGCGAAATATTACAGTTATCGCCAAGTTGGCGTCACTTTTGACAACTAATTTTGGTCGCCAAATTTGGCGATATATCGCCAAGTTGGCGACAAACTTGGCGATTGTTGGCGATGGTAACCTTTCCTCTCTTTATGGTAACCCATATGGCGATGCATAGACGGAGCCCTTTAATGATTGGTCTATTCGACTCATGGAAGGAGTGGACAACCCGGATTCGTTAGTTCCGGAAATCTTCCACATCAGCATCATTCCGGGAGTCATTCCTTTTAAGGCTAGTTTTTTTTTTACTATAGAAGGATATTTGAAAATTATTTTATACACAATAAAATTTCATTACAACATTCTAGAGCCATTGTTGCAGGTGAAAATCAATTTCAACTGAAAATTTTAGTAGTTTTTTTTCTTCTTTTTTTTTTACATTTAATATATTTTTTAGATTGTCCACTAACAAAATCGAAAAGCGTTTTTGTATGAAAATAATGAATAATGTTTTCAAATAAAGTTTTGAAAATTATTAAAAGCAAAACTTTCGTATTAGCCGCTTGAGAGCGGTCAGTAACCGAGTAAATGACCAAAGTTTTCACTTTTGAAAGAAGAGCATTTCAGTTTTTAACACTTTCAGAGGCGAGAAATTGTGTTTTCGTAATGTCAAATTCACACAAGATTTTTTTTTAAATATTTTATTTGAAAATAAGAAAATATAATTTCGCAGCTTATTTCTCACGAAAGTTATAAAAGTAATAATTTAATTAAATATTCTAATATGAATTTTTATTATAAGAAAATGGAACACAGTGTATTCCACCGTCCTTCAAGGCATTTAGAGGCGTAGCTCAGTTAAATGCTTATTAAATTTCTGGTATATTTACATTATCTTTTTATTTAGTAATTGATGAAATTTGAATATTGTTATGGAGTAATAGTCGGATGCTTTTTAAATTATATGATTTTTTTTTATAATTATTATTATTTTATGCAAGTATTTTAATTTTCTATAATCCTATTTCATGTGATAGAGATAGTTTTTTAAAAAGTCATAACCAATAAAATATTAATAAATGGATGTACAGTACTAAAACAATTTGCGGTTTAACAGTACAATTTTACCCTATTCGATGGTGTAAAAAATTAAATTATGCGATGTTTAGAAATTAATAAATTTGCGAAAAAGCGAAATCTATAATTCAAGTATCACATCGTTGCCATTGTTAGTATGACGTCAGTATTACTCACGGACATGTTTTTGCTTTATAATATACATGGGTGTTACACACAGTGGGATGGGGTACTTTTAGAAAACTCTTATTCCCACTTAAATTTGAATATTTGTAAACGATTTTTTTTGCAGACGATATGTGTGCTCGATATCTAATAGCACCACTTTGCACTTTCCAATTTTGGTTGCAGATATTTTAAATAAAGGACTTTCACTTTCGAAATCGGTTCTGAAAGTGAAAGTACCATTTTTAAAAAAACTTGCAACCGAAATCCAAAAAGTAAAAAATAACTAGAGATCTACCTCAAATATCATATATATATATATATATATATATATATATATAAAGCGAGAAATTCGAAAACAATCCGATTACAGGTTTAGCATTAGCGAGTGGGTGTTTTCGAGTGAATAAAGAGTCAGTTCCCTTAAGGCTGCTCGTCACTCATTTTCTGAATCTCCCTCCGTAATGTAAAGTCTATGGGCGTTTGATGCATTTTTATATTTAATATACCTCCTCAGGAAATTAATATTTTTAATTTCTTTTTTCAGTGTTTTCTTCTTTAAGCATTTTTTTTTTCTTAGTACTCAAAATATTTCTAAAATCTTCGCTTAATTTTATATCTTATGTATTAAAAACTGACAAAGTGAAAATAAAATTTTAGTACTTCACATAAAATTAAGCGTAGTTAAAAAAAATATTTTGTAAACTAAGAAAAATATACAGAAGAATGCACAGAAGAAAGAAGTTAAAAATATTAATTTCCCTAGGAGATATTTTGAAGTTACGAATGCATCAAACGCCCATAGACAATGAGTGACCAGCAGCCTTAAGTGAAAAGCACACAATGTTATGTTGAGAACTTTATAACATTAAATTCAATCAATTTAATTTTAAATGCTTTAAGTGATTAATTAAAAATAACATAAAAAGATTATAATTTGACATGTTTCATTGCTCTTACGGCAACTTTTTCAAAAACAAATAAATGATAAAAGAAATTTCTCGAAATAAACAGAAAAACACAAATCACGTGAACATGAACATATAAAATAAAACTGGAAAATAAACTAGTCGTTGGAGGCCACCGTAATACTTACCCATCATTTATATGCATATGAAAATAAAATATGCGAAAACTATTTATACATTGCATTTCAATTCCAAAACTAAATTTAAATGTTGTTAATACACATAGTAATACTCTATTAATGAATTGCTGATGCACCAATTTCGACAAATTATATAAAACGCCAAACTACTCAAGAAGTACCAAACTACGTAAAAGAAACATCCTTATAACTCCAAAAATAATGATCATATTAACTAACAGTTTATTGCGTCGGATTAAGCGTCTCATTTTCAATTAAAATATACCTCTGAATTGAAATTTGAATGAAATACAGGATCATGAAAAATCGAAGAATGTGGAAAACAGGATTACAAATATCTCGACAACTAATAATCCGATCGACTTCGTTCTTTATGCAAAATTTGTTTTTTTTATTGCCTTTTACATGCATTCCTTAAAATAAAAAAATTCGAAATTTTTCATATACCTTTCATCAGAACGAATTTTTCGAGAATCCGGAAAAAATAGTTCCGGATAATCGAGGTTGCTGATGTTCAAGAGGCTTCGTCCCATTCTTACATACTAAGTACATACAAAATTTCAAGTGTACCATCTATCTCAATTCGTTCGGGAGATAGAGCGTTTATAGACAGACAGACAGACAGACGGACTGCAAAAATTTTTTTTCTAAAAATATGTGTTTCGAAATCTTCAGTGTCTAAAACGTGTAAATCCGTCAAAATTTTTTTTTCGATTTTCATAACGATTGCAAGACTTACCCTATACTACGTATGATGGGTAAGTAAAATGAATAAAAATAATTGTGAACGTGAAATTTTACAAATTATTGTCTTAAAAATCTTGGAAGCATTTCCTTCCAAATTTTAGGTAGCTCCATGGAGGCAAATTCATTACAAACTAATTAAAATTTGGAAGGAAATGCTTCAAAGATTTTTAAGACAATAATTTGTAAAATTTCACGTTCACAATTATTATTCATTTTTATTTTCCAGTTTTATTTTATATGTTCATGTTCACGTGATTTGTGTTTTTCTGTTTATTTCGAGAAATTTCTTTTATCATTTATTTGTTTTTAAAAAAGTTGCCGTAAGAGCAATGAAACATGTCACACTATAATCTTTTTATGTTATTTTTAATTAATCACTTAAAGCATTTAAAATTAAATTGATATTTTAAAGTGATGTTTTATATTATATTAAATTCAATATCATATTTTATTTTTAATGCAATTTCCCGGAAAAGCCACAAACATTAGTTTCATGTCAAAATCAAGGAAAAAAAAAAGCCAAAAATCTCACCTTTAAGTGGATAATAAGATTATTAACCACAAACAGCAAATATATTTCATGTATAGAGTAGAACTGCTTTAGGAGTATGAAATTCCGAGCAGGATACTGACGAGTTTAACAGGAACCAACAACATCCCTTCTGGGAGAGGAAGATGAAGTAACGATTACGAAATCGCCATCAAGATTAAATAATTGAGTAAGTCCTGCAAAAATAATTTGTTTTGCAACGTAAGATAGAGATCTTTTTTGTAAACGAGCCGGAGATACCATTCAGGAATGCAAAGCTTGTGGTCAGTGAATCACATGCAATCTTTCAGAATCAGCGGCGCAGCCCGGCCCGGATTTACGCATGAACAAGCAGGATGGCATTTAGCGTTGCCATATGCATCTTTACAAATATCACGACAAGCGTGTGATTAAAGGCCCTTTGCAGGACCCGACTTAGCCTATGGAGAGTCCCGGGACAAGTTTCATAAAAAAGGGGGCCCGGTAAACTGCCCCTCACGCTCCTGTATAAGTCAGGTTTCTGGCCCTTTAGACTGTAAATATATAATGTTATAAACTTTTTAAGAAATTTTGGACCCCTTCTCTTTTTTACGGTGTCACATGCTACCTTTCCTCGAACACCCTCCTCCTCCCTTTATCATATCATTATCAAGGTTTAAAAAATTCTTTTTATTTTTATAATTTATTTTTTGTTTTATTTTCATACATTTACAATGATATGTTTACATTATTTTACGTTTACATCATTACACTTACATTATGCTTATATCATTTATTATTTGCATATTTTAGTGATTTAAATGAAGAGAAATAAATAAATAAATAAATGAATAAATAAATAATAAGAAGAAGAAGAACATTACATCTAATATGAAATAACATTATATCAAATAACACTTTAAATAAATACTGTTAAAAAGTGTTTTACAATGGCTTTTTTATTTTTTAACGCATTCAAAAGTAATTCTCGTTTTGCATTTTGCTCCCTGCGCTGCATGGGTGTAAACAGAAATTCTTAAAGCTTAAGGATGCATTTGAAAAAATATTTTTCCACCCTCAAGAGCTCAAAATTTTCTGATACATTTTCAAACTCATTTTTCAAAATAAAGAACATGAAACTTGCTGAGGTAGTTTTTGAAAAGATGTTTAAGATGAAATGTGATTTTTTCGCCCAAATCATTAGAGTTTGATTTATGAACAATTACTTTCTCCGTATAATCGCTTTTTTTTTTCCAGATTTTCCATCTCGGAAATTCCGTTCAAAACGTAGAATTTGGCAGCATTTTCTTGCAATATCTTCTGCATTTATCAAAAAACTAGGCAAGCATGGCACATTGTGTAGTTTCTAAATAAGAGAATTTGCCAGATTGTTGCGTTTGAGAGCAAAACTGAATTAAAAAATAAATCCCAAAATAAGCACTTTGGATGGGAATATACCTTTAACAATGAATTCAAGTGTGCAGAAAGGAAAAAAAAAATCAGTATGAAACACTGCTTTACATATGATGGCAACAGTAGCTAAAACGTCGGTCGCGAGATCGTGGCTAGCCTCTAGCTAAAATTCGTCATGCACAATAATGGCACTTGGTGCATCTAAAATACGTCGTGGGTGCAAAGTTACCAGTGAATTATACTTCTAGAGGCAGGGATGTAGTAGAGGGTATACGCCGTATACCGTCTGGATTTTTTTTAAGGATTACCGTACACCCTATGTTTCTGAAGAAAGCTATAATAATATACACTGTAGGATTGAGCTTTGCCTTGAGCGTATACCCTCTGCTTATAGCGTACACCGTCTGATTTTTTTTCCGACTACACCACTGGCTGGAAGTGCCTACCCAGAGAAAGGTCTCGTCACCTAATCAAGGCTCTAAATTACGACACCAACTCGCGTCACGGAAGTGTGTATGCAGCGAGAATTTAAATAAGTAAATCCGCTTTGAGTAACCGACAACATGTAACAAAAACAAAGATACTGCCATTAAACCAACAATACTTTCACATTGGCCTCTCGTCAGAAATTAGCAAGAGAAATTAGTCAAAGAAATCGCCAAAGATTGCTATTTACAATCAGCATTTTCTATTTTGATTATTTCATTGATTTCAACACATATTTGGATATAATTTGTAAAATGTGTACTTTATTTGTATTTTATTGTTTAATTTACTGATTGGTTTCGTTTTGGAGTATAAATTGAAACAAATGCTGAGCTATTTATATTAATTTAACTGCGAATACGTTTATCTTTATCAATCGTTTACGTGCTACAAAAATAAATTGCAAAAATATTATGCTCGAATTAAAAAAAAAAAAAAAAAAAAAAAAAAACTGAGTAAATTGCGATATAGTTTTCAAAGAAATTGTATACGTAAGCAAATAAATGGAATGCTAAATTCATATTTAAAAGGTAAACTTAAAGTTTCATTATGTGCAAACTAATTAAAAGATGACAAAAATATTTTTAAAAAAGTTTAATTACTTTAATTCTTAGTACTTTCAACTGTAAACACAGATTTCATCAGTCAATACAAAAATACGTGACATTTGAAAAATAAGACGTTAATAACATTATTTTTGTACTCTCTGATGAAGGCTGTGTTTACAGTTGAAAGTACTAAGAATTAAAGTAATATAATATATTTTAAAAATATTTTTGTCATTTTTTAAATAGTGTGCTCATAGTGTAATTTTAAGTTTGCATATAAAAGTACGTTTCCCCCTATTTTGTAAAAAAAATTCAAACTGTGCGATGTTTAGATGTTCAAATTGTGTTTTGTTTTTATGGCGGCCGATTGTCTGCACGAGGGATATAGGCCCAAAGGGGAGTGTCCTCTATAGGGGTGTGTGTGTGTGTGTGGGGGGGGGTCTTTCAAAAGGAATCTAACCCGTATTTAGGTAAGGATATCCAAAGTTCGAAGAAAACAACAAAAACTCCGAATGATTAGACCATCATGCTGGATTGGGATCGAATCTAACGCCTCCCTTCTACCAGCTTTGCGAGCATAACCTCTCGGCCACTGATGGGGCTTAGAAGTTTTAAGCATTTCAGTGAAAGTTAAATTTTATCGTCTGGTGTTGCCATCTTTAAAATAACGTCAGAGTTACGTTCGTACACATTTGCTCTTTATAATATAGATAGAGAATTGACAGAAAATAACTTTTCGACTGAGGACCAGGTTTTAATTTTCTATATTTAATTACTTAGAACACCCGTAAAATTTACTCTAGCTGGATAATAATATTTCTCACCAGAATTTTTTTACTCAAAATTATTTAATTGATTTATCTAACGTAAATCTGTGCGGATTAAATTTAAATTATTTCTAGAAAAATTTAATTTTCTGGTTCGAATTGAAATTTAACCACATGGTTAGAGTCGAATCGACTCCTTCCGGGCGTTGTAGTGTTAAGTCATTCAAAATAAATAAATTTTACTGTTTTTTTAAACATCATTAGAGATAACCATTTAATTATATATAAAGTTGAAATTCTTTAGAGAGGACAATGGTCTCTCTCTGCCTGCCTCTATGGAAGAGATGCAAGATACTACAAATATGGATTTTTTTTCTCTAATGAATATCCGAATATTCAGTAACTAAAACATAATAAAACTGTCCGCTAAATAACGTAGTGTATAAAAGAAAACGTGTGAGAGAAGAAAGAGATTGTAATAAAATAAATAAATAAATAAATCAAGGGTATTCTGGAAATCTTTTTACACTTCAAAATTTCACAAAAAAAATAACAAATTGTATTACATTTGTTTTTTACACTCCATTGATTTTTTAAAATATTGATTTTTTAAAATATTGATTTTTTTTTTTTTTTTTTTTTTTTTTAGAGGAAAAAAATAGTTCAACATTTTTTGAACTATTTGTTTGCTACGAAAATGTTTGCCATTTTCCCAGCTGTATATTTTGTAAATCACATTCCGATGCAAGAACATATTACGTTTTTATGATTTTCAAAAATGCGAGTGGATTTATGGGACGTTTTAAACTCTAGATAAACTTTTTTACCAAAAATAGAACCGACTTCGAATGCTACTGCAAAGTAAAAAATAATTTTTTTACAGAATATTTAATAAGAAATTAAAGAAAGAGCATTGTATTTACCATGCGTTTTGTTAGATTTATGTACATTAAACTGATTTTTTGGAGCCGGTGCCAGCCAAGCCAAGTTCAAAATTAAGGCTAAGTTTCTAATATTGAATAATTACATTTAACTTGGCTTGGCTGGCACCGACTCCAAAAACTCAGTTTAATGTACATAAATCTAACAAAACGCATGGTAAATACAATTCTCTTTCTTTAATTTCTTATTAAATATTCTGTAAAAAAATTATTTTTTACTTTGCAGTAGCATTCGAAGTCGGTTCTATTTTTGGTAAAAAAGTTTATTTTTCACTTTTTAGTTTTTTTTTTTATATTAGCTTATGATTGAGAAAATGGTTACAACAATCAATATTATTTTGCCAGAAATCACTAATTTTATTAGTTTTTACCCAGTTACTAAAAAAGTGCTGAATCAGTTTTGATGAAATGGAAGTGGTATCAATTCGAGAGCAATTTCTTTCAATAAATCGAAATTCATATAAATCGGATTGATAGTTTTGAAGTAATTGGTGAAAATATATAACAAAACACATACGCGTCGAATTGTTAACCTACTCCTTGTTGTTTTGAAGTCGGTTAATAATTATTGGTATTTAATTTTTAAAATATGCATATAAAAATCTTAAGACGGAAAAAATCAATGTACACACGTATCTCAGGAGTGGGATTCGAACCCCCACATTCTTTCGAGAACCAGAGTTTAAATCATGCACCTTAGACCGCTCGGCCATCCTGACTGTATTCTGTTCGGCGAACTTATTCAACGTCCATGTTACTTTTAATTTGCGTGAAATCATTAATTTTATTAGTTTTTACCTAGTTACTAAAAACGTACTGAACCAATTTCGATGAAATGGAAGTGATACCAATTCGAGAGTAACCTCTTTAATTTAACACAAATACTAGTTTAATCGGTTGGATAGTTTTGATGTAATCGGTGAACATACATAAGAAAAAAATACATACACGTCGAATTGATGATAACCTCCTCTCCCTTTTTAAGTCGGTTAAAAAAATTATAATACGGAAAAAATTTTGTATCATACACGTACGTCAGCAGTGGGGTTCGAATCCACGATCTCTTTCGAGAACCAGAGTTTAAATGAGACGCCTTAGACCGCTTAGCTATCCTGACTGCAATTTATTCGGCTAACTTATTTAAGGTGATGTTACTTTTCGCATGTTTATTATTTTAATACTTTTCACTGATAAAAAGGTCTCTGATATAAAATATTATTAAAAGCATAATTAGTATTTAATTTGTAAAATATATATGTAAAAATTATAATACGAAAAGGTTGCTGAATACACGTAAGTCAGGAGCGGGGTTCGAACACACGATTTCTTTCGAGAACCAGACCTTAAATCTGTCGCCTTAGACCGCTCGGCCATTCTATCTGCTCTACGTCCAGCGAACTTATTCAACACTTTTAATTAGCGAAAATCACTAATTTTATTAGTTTTTGCCTAATTACTAAAAAAGTACTGAAACAATTTCGATGAAACGGAAGTGGTACCAATTAGAAAGCATTCTCTTTCATTTAAAACAAAAATAAGAGAAATCGGTTGCATAGTTTCGGAGTAATCGGTGAACATACATATAAAAAAATACATACGCGTTGAATTGATAACCTCCTCTCCTTTTTGGAAGTCGGTTACAACCAAAATATTCTTAATAGCATAATTAGTATTTAATTTGTAAAATATATGCGTAAAAAGAACAATACGGAAAAGGTTTTTGTATATATGTATGTCAGGAGTGGGGTTCGAACCCACGTTCTCTTTCGAGAACCAGAGCTTAAATCAAGCGCATTAGACCGCTCGGCTATCCTGATTGTAATCAACTCAGGGAACTTATTCAAGGTCATGTTACTTTTCGCAAGTCTATTAATTTAGCACTCTTTCACTGATAAAGTATTGAGGAGATAAAAGATATCTGATTCTCTGTGCTAACGGTTAAATAAAAAATATTCTTAATAACATAATTCGTATTTAATTTCCAAAATATATGTGTAAAATTTATAATACGGAATAGGTTGTTGTATACATGTATGTCGGCAGTGGGGTTCGAACCCACGCTCTCTTTCGAGAACCAGAACTTAAATCAGGCGCCTTAGACAGCTCGGCCATCCTGATTGCACTCCACGGAAGGAACTCATTCAACAGTTTTGATTAGCGAAAAATCACTAACTTTAATACTTTTTGCCTGTTTTCTAAAAAATAACTGAACCAATTTCTATGAAATGGATGTGGTACCAATCCGAGAGTAAGTCCTTTAATTTAACACCAAAACCAAATTAATCAGTTGGATAGCTTCGGCGTAATCGGTGAACATACATTAAAAAAATACATACGCGAAGAATTGATAACCTCCTCTCCTTCTTGAAGTCGGTTAAAAATATTCTCAATAGCATAATTAGTATTTAATTTGTAAAATATATATGTAAAAATTATAATACGGAATAGGTTCGGAAACTTATTCAATGTCATGTTACTTTTTGCAAGTGAATTATTTTAGCACTCTTTCATTGATAAAGTATTGAGTTGATAAAAGATCTCTAATACTCTGTGCTAAAGATTAAATACAAAATATTCTTAATAGCACAATTAGTATTTAATTTGTAAAATATATATGTAAAAAATAAAATACGGAAAATCATTGTACACACATATGTCAGGAGTGGGGTTCGAACCCATTGTCACTTTCGAGAGCTAGCGCTTAAATCAGGCGCTTTAAACCGCTTGGCTATCCTGACTTCACACAATTGTAGGAACTAATTCAACAGTTTTAATTAGCGAAAAAACACTAATTTTAATAGTTTTTGCTTAATTACTAAAAAACTATTGAACCAATTTCTATGAAATGGAAGTGGTACCAATCCGAGAGTAAGCTCTTTAATTTAACACCAAAACCGAATTAATCGGCTGCATAGTTTGGGAGTAATCGGTGAACATACATAAAAAAAAAAAATACATACGCGTCGAATTGATAACCTCCTCTCCTTTTTGAAGTCGGTTAAAAAGCTCATAAGACCGCCACGAAAGATTCCAACTTTTGACAATTTCTATGATGTAAACCGCACTATTCTATTTTGTAAGCACAACTTGTTCAATAACCATGAGGGTTTAAAATCTGAACTTTATTTTGAGTCTTTTTGAACTATTCATTTTATTTCTACAAAATATTCGTCTTTTCGAACTATTCATTTTTTTATTTCGACAAAATATCTATCTTTTTGAACTATTCATTTTTTCTATTTCGACAAAATATACATCTTTTTCAGATATTCTTTATTTTAATTTCGACAAAATATCTATCTTTTTGAACTATTCATTTTTTCTATTTCGACAAAATATGCATCTTTTTCACACATTCTTTATTTTAATTTCGATAAAATATTTATGCTTTTAAACTTTTCTTTTTTTTATTTCGAAAAAATATACATATTTTGGAACTATTCTATTTTTTGACAAAATATCCGTTTCTTGTAAATATTCTTTCTTTTTACTTACCCATCATACGTAGTATAGGGTAAGTCTTGCAATCGTTTTGAAAATCGAAAAAAAAATTTTGACGGATTTTCACGTTTTCGACACTGGAGATTTCGAAAAACATATTTTTAGAAAAAAAAATTTGCCGTCCGTCTGTCTGTCTCTCTGTCTGTCAGTCTGTCTGTCTGTAAACGCTCTATCTCCCGAAAGAATTGAGCAGAGACTTGAAATTTTGCATGTACTTAGTATGTAAGAATGGGACGAAGCCTATTTAATATCAGTAACCTCGATTATCCGGAACTATTTTTTTTCGGACTCTCGAAAAATTCGTTCTGATGAAAGGTATATAAAAATTTTCGATTTTTTTTATTTTGAGGAGTGATCATAAAAGGCAATAAAATAACACAAATTTTGCATAAAGAACGAAGTTGATCGAATTATTAGTTGTCGAGATATCTGTAATCCTGTTTTCCACATTCTTCAATTTTTCATGGCGCTGTATTTCATTCAAATTTCAATTCAAAGATATATTTTAATTGGAAATGAGACGCTTAATCCGACGCAATAAACTGTTAGTTAATAAGATTATTATTTTTGGAGTTATAAGGATGTTTCTTTTTCGCAATTCAGTACTTACTTGAGTAGTTAGGCGTGTTGTATAATTTAACGAAAGAGATTCATCAGCAACTCATTAATACAGCATTACTATGCACAATAAAAATATAACTACACGTTTAAATTTTGTTTTGGAATTGCAATCCATTTTATAAATAGTTTTCAAATGTATTATTTTCATATATTATGTATGCATATATATGATGGGTAAGTATTACGGTGGCCCCCAACGACTAGTTTATTTCGTCAAAATGCCCGTCTTTTTTATTTCGAAAAATATAAGTTTTTTTGCACTATTTTTTTTTTTTTATTATTTAATCGTTTGTCGACAAAATATGAGCCGTTTTCAGCTCTTTTTTTTTCGGCAAAATATATGTCTTTTTGAACATTTTTTTTTCAATTTTAGCAAAAAATATATTTTTTTTGAACAATTCTTTTTTTTTTTCTTTTTTTAATTTCGACAAAATATACGTCTTTTTGATGAGTCTTATGATGCAAATTGCTAAGTGCAAGAATATTATATTTATTTTTATGAATTTTTGAAATGTCCACGAACCCGTAGAACATTATGTATAATACATAGTGTCTTATATATACCTATAGGACACTTATAATTTCTTTCTATCCCTATCTGCCTATCTATCTATTTTATAATGAATATTTTAAGCTTTGGAATATAATAAATAGGCACATTTGAACCACAGTAAGTTTGATTTCAATAATCTTTTTATTTTTTCCCATAAAGACAATGTATAAATTTTCTCAAATGACAGATAGATCAATTACTTTAAAGCTATAAATTTAAGCTTGCTTTAAAACTATTCCATTAAATTGATAATAGTAAATTAAGACAGATTGCTGAAATGTCTTTGAAATTTTAAATTTCGAACTCTCTAAATCTTATTTTCTGTCAATAACAGGTTGGAGGGTTGATTATAAATTAAGGGGGCTCAGGGGTTGAAAACTTTTCAAAAAATCGATTTTTTTTATGATCTAGTTTGATTATTCAATTAATTCTTAACTCAATGCAAAAAACCGGATAAACATATTTGAATTTTTAACGGAGTTATAAGCATTTATGTATGAACACTTTCATAGCCGCATCCATATAATTTCAACTTTAAGTCGCGCTTTCTCAAAAGTTGATTTTTGACGACTAACACCAAGATGAAAAAAAAAAAAAAAAAAAAAAAAAAAAAAAAACTATTTGATGAAATGGCTTATTTTTTTTCGCATGCATATAACATCATTATCTATAAAATGAATTAATATAATTTAGATAGTTTAATATTTTGAGTATTTTTGATGAAAAAAATGCTGTATTTTTTAAGAGTTTTTAAAATTTTTACATTTGAGAGTTTTTTTTAAATAATGTTGTTTTTGAGTGATAGTTATATCCTTAATTCGTTCTCTAGAGAAAAGTTTCCGGATCATTTTAAAACAAAAATTAGGCTCTTATGTCAATTCAACGTTAAGATATTTTGGTGTTGGTGATATGTTTTTCCGTATCGATCAACCCCTGAGCCCCCTTAAGAAAGTTCAATATAAATATAATTCACTCCCTATTGAGTGTCAGGTTAGGTTCCCTTAGAAAGAACCCCACGAAGGGCACTCCTCCTCCTCGGCCTATATCCCTCGAGTAGATAATCGGCCGTCAAAAAATAAACCAAACCAAACCCTATTGAGTGTCTAGGCGGAGACGTTAAATTTTTTCTTGAGCACCTGAACCAAGCCATTGCCTAGGTGGCAATGGCCTGGACAATTGCCACCTAGAAGCCACAACAGGCGCTTTTGCCAGTCTGTATATTTTTTTTCTCTTGGATTTTTTGAATCCTTCGTTTCTATGGGTCTATATCTAGAACTTGAAGATTGTCTTTGATTATTTCAATCATTTCGTTTTTGCGAGTCTATATCTAGAAAATTGATTTTGTTTTGATTATTCTAATCACTTTGCTTCTGCGTCTCTATACCTATAGCGTGGATTTTCTGTTGTATCATTAAAATTACTTGTTTCTGCAGGTCCATACACTGTTAAAAATCTTATTCTAGCTTGAATCAAATTTTGGTGTTCAGTAGCTGCTACCATAAGATGGTGAAACCTCGTACCAACATTTGACGTTTCCTATTTCAATCTCGTTCCAACTATTGGAACTGTGCTCCAATACGAGCTCCAAATGTTGGTTCAAAATTTCACCATCTTATAGTGGAAGCTATTGAGCACCAAAATTTGGTTCAAAATAGGACAAGATTTTTAACAGTGTACCTAGGATGAAAAACAATTTTTTCTTTGATCATTTGAACCACTCGGTCTTGGCGATTTAAATTTAAAATATTCTTTTTGTCTTTCATCATCTGAACCACTCGCTCCTGGAGATTTAAATTTAAAATATTCTTTTTGTCTTTCATCATCTGAACCACTCGCTCCTGGAGATTTAAATTTAAAATATTCTTTTTGTCTTTCATCATTTGAACCAATCTCTCCGGCAGGTGTATGCTTAAAGCGCCCATTTTGTCTTTCATCATTTGAAATACTCGCTAAAATAGGACAAGGATTAACACGTTCATTTTCTCTTCGATCATTTGTATCATTCTCTTCCGTAGCACTAGACTTGAAACGTTCATTAATACTTATTTCACTGTTGAAGTACACGGCATTTTTTCCAATTATATTTATTGGATTCAATTGGTTTATTGAGATACCGGATTTCTTACTCCCGGTGTTTCGGTTAAGAATGTCTCATAAATACTAAATATTTATGGAATAATGAAAAATGAAATATATCTCACCTAAATTCATAACTTATGTTTTTGAAACTTTAACCCCTTTTAAATCCATGCATAGTTTCGCCGGTGAAGAGCTATATAATAGGGTATACGGCGTAGTATGTTTTTGTCAGAAAACTCACCTTCAACCAGTATCATGTTATATCGAGTTGCATATCACAGATCAATCCGGTTCAAATGCACAACCATTACTGTGTAGTGAACGACGTACGTGACGATGTACGTCATGGTCGTTGATTATTGAAATGAGAAAACATACATAGTATACGCTTTGAATGTAAGGAGTTACCCATTAAGTGTTTGGATATAGCTAGTAGGTCTGTCCTGAATTTAAAAAAAAAAAAATCTGCCGGAAGGGGAGCATTATAGCGATTTTTGAACCATTTTCAATATTGTACCCCATAAAAATGCATGAAGTTATGAATAGAGTTGAACCAAATTTTTTGTGTAAGTGTTTGACTGTTTGACTATGGTCAGCCGATCCTCCCTGAATTTGACTAAATTCCGCCGGAAGCTGGCGCTGTAATCGGAATGTCTGTGCCATTTTTATTATTTTAACACGAAAAGAGTATGAATTATATATATAAAACCCCTCCGTGTATGACGATTCCGGGGACAACCCATCCACGAGAAAAGGAAACTTATTGCAACTGCGTCCACGTTAGGCTTAACTATTCCGAGCTGTTCACAAATATTCTAATTGTTCAACTTATGAAAATATACATGTGAAAGATTTATTCATTACTCATTTTCTTTAAAACCTACAAAAACTATTTAATTATAATGTTTAAGTTCTAAATAAAACAACCAGCAATTACGGAAAAAGCAAACCAAACAAACAATGTAAGCAAATCAATACTGTTGCCATTCAAGAATGACAAATTCCGTGATTGAATCTTTAGACTGACTCCTTTGTAACATCACGACTCAGGAATGATCGGACGCGTTCGGGATCTATGCGCGCTGAGCGCGCGCGCTCAGGAGACAGGTACATGGAGTGTATCTTACAGCGGAATAGTACTCGGTAAAAACTCCTGAGCTTGCACGCGCAGAGCGTGTGTCTCCCGAACACGTTCATTGTTTACTCTTTATTGTTGACATTTGTTTTCGATCTTATAGAGTGTTTTCTTTTAAGTATTAGTTAAAAAATGGGTCAAAATAGGAATTTTTTTTATACATTTTAGATATTTTTATTATTTTCTCTCAGTATTTGTAGATATTTTTTGGCTGTAGTTTCACAATATAATCTTTTATAATTGATTTTCTTGTCTTACTTTATTCCTTTAAAATTTATGTATTTACGATTTGTTCATTACAATCAACCCATCCACCAGACAGTTTTGTTATAGTTTTAAATGCAAACTTCTGTTAAAATTTTCTCTTTTTTTTTAAATAGATTTTTTCCCCATGTTTAATCGCTGTATTTTTAAAAAATGTTTAAGCCTAAAGTGGCTGATTGACCACAGTTGTAATTTTTTTTATCATCCTTTTAAAAATGCAAACACGTCATTTTGACGGGCTGTCTTCTAGTTGATGCATAAAACTGAACTAAATGTTTTGTGTATGATTAATTTTGGACTTGGCAAGCAGATCCTCTCTGAATTTGAAAAAAAAATCTTCCGTAAAGGGGCTCTGTAAAAGTGATTCCCGTGCTATTTTCATTATTGTACCATCCAAAAGTATAGAAAGTTATGCACAGATTTGAACCAATTTTTTTGTGTATGTTTTAGGCTATAGCTAGCAGATCTCCATTGAATTTGGAAATATTTCGTGAGACAGAAGCATTGTAATAGCGAAGCGTTATTGTATCATTTTCTCGACTCTTTGTCGTTCTATTATTCATCGGCTCGTGCAGAGATGGAACTTTCTCTTCATGCTATGCCGGCTATTTGCAAACAGCTGACGATAACAGAACAAGGGAAACTATTGGTTTTAATAAATATCATGAACCACATTAACTCCTTTTTACTCCGATTACTTGACTGAAGCAGAAATTTAAAATGAAAATTAAAGTTTGTGTTGAATGAATAATATTAAAGTATTAACATGTGTAACTACTTTTTGAAATATTAAATGTACATATGATTTTGCAATTGGCACATCCATTTAATTTTTTTTTCTTTTGCGTGTATATCAGTACAAGCGACACTTTTATTTACACCACTAAACGATTGATGCCATTTATCATGTTCAATAGTACCATACGATTTATATTAGTTTTGGAGATGCTAGCCGAACATCAATTCAATTTAGGATAAGAAAAGTCATAAGAAGAAAAAAATGTCATTTCAATGTGCTGATGAGCCCAATGGGCAGCAGTACTGTTTTAAAAATTGCCTTTGAAGTATGGGCTTCAATGAAAAACCAGTCTATATGTTAGTTTATATTAGATCATATTGTAAAAAAGAAGGATACATTAAGGGACTATAGATCGAATTTTCAATGTTTCATAACGAACTTGTTTTGGTAATTCGTTTTTCGTTTAGCAAATGTTTTTTATTTGTTATTAGCTAAATTACGAACGTTCGTAAAAATCTGCGAGAACCCTGGCCTGATGTCGTTGTCTTTTTTAGCACTTTCCAACAAAGTTGAAAAGTGCTTATGCATTCGGTTTGTCTGGCCGTCTGTCGTTCTGTCCGTCTGGCCGTCTGTCCGTCTGTCCGTCTGTCCGTCTGTCCGCGCTCTAACTCCCGTAAATATACTCGGATTGCTATGAAATTTTTATACGTTATTGATGTTTACCCTAGCACGAACTCTATTGAAAATGAAGTATCTACCATGATTAGTTTATCTACAGAGATAATCAAAATTTTCCCATTACATTACGGCCTATTGGGAAAAATCGTTAATATACTCGGATTGCCATGAAATTTTAGGACGTTATTGACGTTTACCCTAGCACGAACGCTATTCAAAATGAAGTTTCTACCTTGATTAGTTTATCTACAGGGCGAATCAAAAGTTTTCCATTACATTACGGCCTATGGGGAAAAATCGTTAATATACTCGGATTGCCATTAAATTTTAGGACGTTATTGACGTTTACTCTAGCGCAAGTCCTATCGAAAATGAAGTTTCTACCATGATTAGTTTATCTACAGTGCGAATCAAAGTTTCCCATTACATTACGGCCTATGGGGAAAAATCGTTAATATACTCGGATTGCCATGAAATTTTAAGACGTTATTGACGTTTACCCTAGCACTAACTCTATTGAAAATGAATTTTCTAACATGATTAGTTTATCTACAGGGCGAATCAAAAGTTTTCCATTACATTACTTCCTATATGGAAAAATCGTTTCAAAGGAATTTTAAAGATGTTATACCCTGTCAAACATATTTCATTTTAAAATATGCATTCTATAAAATATAAGGTGAAAATATAGCTATTATTCATTTACAGGGCCACACAAAAGAATTCCATTAGATAATGGTAAAAGGGGGAAATGTGTGTGACATATTTTAAATATGTTAAGCTGTTTCATGTATAATAAAATTGATATATGTCACTGAAGCTTAATATAAATTATACGCTACTGTCTTGCATAATATGAAGTACATTGGATTTACAGGGCCATACAAAAGATTTCAAATAGTATATTCTTTCCGGAAATGCATTTTAATTATGATATGCGCGTTTATATTTCGCTAAATATATGCACATTATATGGTGTGTATAAATGTTATAGTTGATATACAGGGCTTCCCAAAAGAGCTCACCAACGTCACTTTACATGAGCGTAAATTATTTAAACGTGGTTCTTAAATAAGCTATGCATTTTTACGCTGAACTTCATTCAATTTACTGAGAAATGTTTGCAGAATATAGATAAAAGGATATACAGGGCCACGCAAAGAATTCGGAACATGGACGCCTATGAATGATAATTTATGAGAATGTGATTTCAGTTGTTTTAAAAGTGTTTTAGTTTACAATAAATTTTAGCCCAATGCTGACGTGTAATAAAGGTACAATGTAAACTACAGGGCTGAACAAAAGTATTCAAGTATGTTTCCATCTAATAGTATGAAATGCTGAAAAAGAAATTTCAAGCTACTGGGTATTTTCTTGCTAAACTAAATTTTCCCATTATATCAACTGACATATAAAATACAGAGCTGTTCAAAAGTACTGGAATACATATTTGGGTATATTTGGCTATACACTATTATTTCCCTAAATAACAAAGTTTTGTTAAAGATTTCATTAAGTGTTGGAAAGTGCTTCATAATCTATGCTTAAGGCATGATTTTTCTTACTTGTAAATTGTAAAAATAGTTTTAAAATATTACACTTAATTTTATTGGAAGTGTTAAAATATTACAGCTCGTCAACTTTTTACATATAAAATATTATATTAAGCATATATTTTAGAAATGTAAACTTAAAAATACTTTGAAAAGAGTACATAAAAAAAGTTTTATATATTAATTTTTTGAGCAGATACTTAAAAAATATGAACGTGTTCCATGCCCATGAGTTTAGCTGATTGAGGGGAATTTAAAATACCGCTTGACCAGTCTTTGGATCTTGGATTACTACCATCTAAACTACATTTTAAAAATAATCAAGTCAAATTTTAAGTTTCTATCTTCAACCGTATTAGAATAATCACAATTTTAGAACTTGCATCCCCATGTGGTAGAGGCATGAACATAAATTATATCCTACGATGCAACAGAGAAGTTCAGAATAATTTTACCACCATTAGTTTTTTCAAATTGGTTATGTAGTGCTGCAGAGAGCCAACTACAAACAAATACATAACCTTTATTATTATTATTATTATTATAGTAATATTATAGTTTTCAAAGTACTTATACAGTTAATTTCAAAGCACATGACAGTACATTAACACGTACAGTCACGTTGCATTTTTCGCAAAGAAATCAAATACAATAATTTTACATTACAAGAAATTGTAACTAACAACAGGAAAAAAAATGAATCATTAAAAAAACAAATTTTTAGCTTTTAAGAAGAATGTCATTGATTCAAGCATTCCTTTTCATAAGTGAAAAAGAAACTTAAAATGCTATGTTTTTGCACCATGAACAATGAATGGATTATTAATCATTATTTGGAATTTGGCTTATTATTATTAATTGGAAATAAGTACAGTGAAATAATAAGTACAGTGAAACACTATAATTTTGCTTTAAAAAATACGATCAACAGATAAAGAAAAATAATATAAAATAAAATAAAGTAAAATAAAATAAAATAAAATACTCATTCTACTTTTCAAAAAAAATATTGATATTAATTGATAATTAATTACACTACTTTATGTTCGTAAGAAAAAAAATACATAAAAAGAAACATTAGCAGTGAATAAATTAAAAAAAAAAATCCTTATTTTAGAAATCGTTGGTTTTTTTAAAAAAATCAAAGAAAAATAGTAATATTACCTTTTTATGGGTAGTATGGTAATCAAAGAAAAATGACGGGTATTATATGAAGCATATGAGGAAGTCTGTGTTAGGTATTAATGCAAGTTTTCAGAGCAGGTTAAAAGCGAAACAAGTAACATCCGCTTTATTGGAGGAAGACGTCGATGTTGAACAAAGTCGTCATCAATGGGAAAGTAATGTGAAATAAAAATAAATTTTATTTGTATCAAATTTCAAGTTTTACTGCCAATAAAACCAAATCAAACATTCATTTAAAAAAATTCGCCTTTTTAAAAATCCATTTTTAGGGTTGTATACCTCGAATAGAAAATAAAACAGAGCTCTTATATTATCACTTTGTTGTGTGCTTGTCCAGAACACTTTTTTTTTCAGGGCTGAAAGTATCTTGTTGATTGTAATATCAAATTATAAGGTCCGCATTCCCAGTGTTTAGTAAACATTTCAGCCTTCTGAGTCAATGCGGTAAAAAAGTATGGCCTGAAAACAATGGTTTTTAGCTCACAGGCTATCATAGCCTGAGAGCTTATGTGCTCGTCCGTTCTGTATGTACGTTCGTACGTGCATAACGCGATAACTCGTGATAAAAATATCCGATCCACTTGAAATTTTGTATGTAGGTATATCCTGACAAGGCGCTTCCCTGATTAGTTTTTGGAGTTCATTCGATATGTATAAGAGGGGGAACGGGGGGCTCATGCCCCTCCCCTTAGTTGATATAAATGGGATTTTCATGCAGAATTAAGTTTTCGTTCAAAATTTAGATATAGGATCATTCTGATGAGGTGATTCCGTGACTGTTATTAGGTGTTCATTGAATAAGTATAAATAGGGGGAACAGGGGTTCTAATGCCCCCCCCCCCTTAATTTATATAAATGGGTTTTTCAAGCAGAATTTTCAGATTTCGTTCAAATCTCTGAATAGTTTTGGAAGTTTAATGGTTAAGTATAAAAGAGGGGGATAACTCCTTTTAAATTATATAAATGCTAAATGGGTTTTTATTAAGAATTATCTCATTTGCTCTGAATTTTGGATATAGATTTTTTATATGATAAAGCATGTCTTTGATAGTATAGGAGGTTCAATGATTAAGTATAAAAAAAGAGGAAAGGGGAGAGCTGTTTACATTCTTAATTTTTTTTCCGAACGGAATTAACCCTTGAAAATATAAAGCTTTAATGTACAATTAGTATTTGTAGCCTGTGAGCTCAATGCCATCTGTTTAACTGGGCAGTATTCTTTATTATAAAGAATATTACTCTCAAAATCAATAGGACATTTCTTGTTGATATAGAATCTTGAAATTTGGTACGGAAGTATGTCATAGGATGCATGTAAAAGAAAAAAATCGTACATTTCATTGCGCTAATTGCGTCATCGCACTGTGTTACCATAGAAATTATAGCTGCCAACTTTTGCACGATTCATTGCACTAATTGCGTCATCGTACTGTGTTGCCATAGAAATTATAGCTGGCAACTTTTAAACTTTTATGTGGCAACTATTTCCAAACTTCGATTTACTTAATCACAGAAATTCTATGATTAAATAAGGGGAAATTTATAATTTCAAAACTGTGGTAACAAAAAAAAGGCTTAAAAATTGGCAGCCATGATTTATACAGAGATTAAATTATGAAGAATATAAAAATGACAAAGGTTTTGATAATCATAAAAAAATTGCACATTTTAGAGCAGAAAATTTTATTTTAGCTTATTTTTTTAATTACATCAGAAAAATATGCATAAATTTCTCAAATTTCAGATCAATTATTTACATAATCTTTTAAGAACAAGATAATGGCTGGTTTACTCATATATAGATCATGCAAGTGCCTTTAACACGTTGACTACGGTTCCGATTTTTGCGCTCTTTTGAAGAATATTTTTTAAATATTATTATTAATTTAGTGCCTAATAAAATAAACCAGAAAGAAGTTGTTTCAGTTTTACTACAAATATACGGGAAGCAAAATAAAAATAAAAACAAGTGTAATTTCGAGATGTTGGAAAATACACTTTCTTGAACATTTTTTTTTATGTATGAGTCAATGTTATGTTCTTCAACTATTCTGGGTCAATGGAGATTAATTTAAAAATAGTAATAGCCATTACATTAATTTTAATACAATCATTCTAAAAGTTGTTGTTTACATGCGCCCGAAGGGCAAGATGGGTTGCTGGAGCTTCCTGTTAGATATCATCCAGAGGTTTGGAAGTCAAGTTTCTGCAGAAGAAGATGTTCGGCAAAACTCCCGATAGATGGCAGCACCAAACAACGTCACCTCCTCAAGTTCGATATGTCTCCAACGGGGAGGGAAGGATTTCTCCAGAGATTTATACCTATGATAATTGCTAGACTGACTACAGGACCTTCAAAATCACTTTATTTCACGAGTAAGTACACTGTATTGACTCGGTGGGTCTTTGGAGATGTTGAGCATTGGACCTGAGATCTTTCAGTTTGGAGTTCGGCGCTATGGCCACTAGACTATCTGGCCCTTACAGTAATTAATCTAATTTTTCCCTATTCTTCAATCGAATTCCTTATTCTAATTGGTAAATAAATCATATGAGTTGTAAATTTTCAACTGGGCGAAAACTGGGCTTCAGCCAAGTGATTTGTGGTTAGAACTTTAACTGGACATTTTTCGCGCAGTTAAAAATTAACAACTCAAACAATTTATTTATCAATTAGAATAATTGTGTTAAAATTGATGTAGTATAATTATGTATACAGTGTTTTCTGGAGTTCAAATACCTGTGATTTATTCTGTTGAACTGATCCATATGTCTTCCCAGATGTCACGATCAATAAAGTTAGCTGGATGAATTAAGTCCTTCAGATTCATTCGGGGAGTTCCGTTGGCAGAGCATTGGCGGCATCAGCCAAGAGATCCCTAGCACGAAACTAGACCTGAAATTTTTTCAACCAGTTGAAAATTTATAATTCATCTAATAATAGCAATGCCGACACATACAGCAGGAAACATGGAAGGCATGTCGATAACTTCTCGACATATGTGTCAGGGAGAATGGAAAAAGAAGACAACTGCAGTCAACGTATTAAATTTTTAAATTTAAGACTTTTTAAGGGTGAAGACCAACGGACTAAGACTAGTTCAATTTTTTTTTGGAATTGGATCTGGATCGAACATTTTACCATAAAACAGCATTAATCCACTTGCCTCGTGCACAATATAAAATGTGAAAAGATGGTCTGCCATAAAGTTTTTCTTGGCAGATGTCGGCATAATGGCGATCGATGTGATAGCCGATGTCGTAGTACCGACTTCATTCACTTGCACGACAACTTTGTGCATGATATCAGAAACATAAACGTTGTTTTCCTTCCTCAATTTTCTTAAATCAGCTGTGTTTGGATCGAAAATATCATTTATGCCAAGCTTTTGCAGTGGTTGTGCCAGGGATTTTCCGTATTCCAGACGAAATTTAGGAATAGAAACAGTTCCAAGATTAGTGTTTACCATCGTATCACGCATGTGGCACAGAATTTGGTCCGTAACAGATGGCATGGGTTTCTGTCCTTTCGTGTAGGGCAGAGCTATGATCATAGAAAGCTGGTCGCCTTCGTACGGCAGCTTGATGAAGGTGTGTTTGTGCTCGTCGCTTCGGAAAAAAGGAAAATTTTCCTTCATAAATTGTACCTGTTAAATAAAAGTATTGAATTAGTAATAATTTTGATTGGTGGATCACAATAAGAAAAACAAGTTGGAAATTGCACGTCAAATGTGGCAAATTAAATATTCAGAGCTTCATGCATTAGCTGTTAACTTTTACAAAAAAGAATCATGAATGCAAAATTTGATACTATTATATATCTTTAATTCAGTAATAAGAAAATAATAGGACTTCATCTTAAATAGGACTTAATTAACTTAGCAAACCTAGAATCATTACCTATCATATGATATCGTAAAAATGCGTGACTCATTTGAAAACCGCTTTTAAGCTATTTTTATTTATAATCCTTAACTAATAGAGATTCTCTTGTGTTATTCTGCATATGATCTACAGCATTTGTGCACACAACTTGATGTGCAAGAATGTTATTAAACTTAAAAATTCATATTACAACTAAAAATGCACTTTCAGCAAAAATCTGTAACATATAGATTTTTTCATACAGTACAGTATCTGAAATCTTTTGTGAGACCCTGTAAATACTCTTAGCATTTTTTATTATACAGGAAGTAACTTGTAATAAATATCAGCAATGTATATCAATTCCATTATGTATGAATAATTTAACATGATTGAAATACAGTATTTTTCCATATATCATTATGTAACGGAAATCTTTTGTATAGCTCTGTAAATGAATAATAAACATTTTTTGCGCCAATATTGCACAGAATGTATATTTAGTACATTTCAGTACATGTATATCAATTTTATCCTGTTTGAAAAGCTGTAACACCATTAAAATGAACTGAAACAATTTTTTCCCATTGTAAGTAACGGTTTTGATTGTCCCTGTAATCAAACTATACATCCGATTTTCATAAAATTTGAAATTACGCGACAAAATTATGCAAAAATTATACATTTTAAATTTCAAACGATTCAGTTGGGTAGTTTTTGTTCTATTATATGCGGACAGATGGACGGACGACCTAAACGACAATTATAGGTGCTACGTATTTACAGCATTATGATCGCATCTAAAAATACACGCTTACTTTTAGTACCTTTCCAATTCAATTCCACCGACGTTATTTGTTTTTAAAAATATTAATGCTTTGACATTAATACTTTCCAAAAAGAAAAAAAAATCGGATGCTTATTTCGCTTTTTTAGTTTTCTGCTAGTTTGAAAAATGAGCATTTGTTTTGCAAAGCAAGAGAATAAAGTGTTCACTGCATCTGATTGCGTTTTTCTTTCCAACAACATCTTCTGCTGAAAAATATTAAGAATTACTATTAAAAAAAAGTCCATATAATTTGTGTATATCTTTTTCTTTCTAACCATGGCCTTCGAAAAAAATAGTATATATATATATATATATATATATATATATATATATATATATTATAAAAAAAAAATCCACTGGATATATATTTTTTCTTTCCAACGATATCTTTTTCTAAACACAATATTAATAATTGCTTTTAAAAACTAGTGGCTGGTACTGGGTACTAAGAACTAGTACTGGGAAGCACCGCAATACTTACCCATCATGCATACGTATAGTATAAAATATGAAAATAAGATATGTGTAAACTATTTATGAAATGCATTGCAATTCACAAATAAAATTTAAACGTATATTTAAATATTTTTAAATACATAGTAATGCTCTGTTACTGAATTGCGGGTACTAGTTGATTATCCCGTGGACCCATTACGAAAAATTCTATAAAAAGCCAAACTACTCGCAAAATTATTCAAATTAGCATAATTTTTACTTTAAATAATTAAAGAACAAATAAATTAGCAAAAGATTCATAAAAATACAAAAAGGACGTCAGATTAAAAATCACTTGATGGCATACAAACACATGTAACATGTTTAATGTCAAGTGAATGTGACATTTAAGATAAGCCATTATTGGCATATAATCTTATGATTTGGCGATAGTTTTTTGATTGACGGATTATCAAGTAGTCAAAGGAACATCCTTATAACTCCAAAAATGATAAACTTATTAAGAAACAGTTTACTACATCACATGAAGTGTCTCATTTCCAATTAAAATATGCATTTGAGTTGAAATTTGAATGAAATACAGGGTCATGAAAAATAGAAGAGTGTGAAAAATAGGAGTACAAATATCTCGCAACTTATTATCCAATCAATTTTTATCCAATCTTTATGCAAATTTTCTTTTTATTGTCTTTTACTACCACTCCTTAAAATAAAAAAAATCGAAAATTTTTATGTGCCTTTCATCAGAATAAAAATTTGAAAAGTCCAAAAAAAAAAAAAAAAAAAAAAAAAAAAATGTAGTTTTGGATAATTGAGGTTACTGATATTCCATAGGCTTTTTTCATTATTACATACTAAATGCACAACAATTTTCAAATCTCTATTTCAATTTGTTCGGAAGATAGATCGTTTACAAACAGACAGAAGAGCCGCAGCTTTTTTTTTTCTAAAAATATGTTTTTCGGAAGATTAATATATGTAATTGAACTTAAATCAGGGACCTCTTACTTTTTTTTGGAAAAAATTCCATTTAAAATTACTAGGGGATATAATTCGGATTTTTTTTCACACAATTTCAGATTTCTTGTGACATTAGTGTTTTGTATTATATGGCAAGGTAAAAATTATTATTTTTAAATATCTAAAACATTCAAACGCGTTTACTATAGGTAATGATTCCAATGTCACTTTAGCATTAGTTAAAGGGGCGAGTTTCCTATTTCGACGACTTTGAGTATTGCCCTCTATAATCCTTTTGAAAGTCCCAATACTTTTAATGCAAAATTTATATATTTTTTTCTCCTTTTTATATCACTGACAAGTAGAAAATGCAAAATTTACATTGGCAATAATTCAAGAGCCGACCGCACGAAACCCTAAGTCATCTAGCATATGAAAAAATCCTTTATTTTATGGAAGAGTAGTCATAGGGAAATCTAATGATCCATGTCTGCCGGAAGCGAAGTGGTGCATAAGCCAAAAATTAATCCTACTAGCGGTTGACTCGTAGGCTTAGCATTATGTTTTCTTGCACCCAGTTTTCCCTGTTTTCATACTTTTGATTGTATGGCAAACACAATGTTAGACGTACGAGTCAACCACTAGTGGTACTAATTTTTGGCTTATGCACCACTTCGCTACCGGCAGACATGGATCATTAGATTCCCCTCTTACTACTCTTCCATAAAATAAAGGATTTTTTCTTATGCTCGATGACTTAGGGTTTGTGCGGTCGGCTCTTGGACTACAGGACCAACAAATACAAATGAGGATGTGAGTTTCAAAATTCACCTTATCCATAAAATCAAATCTTTTGTAATCGCGAATAATCTCTAACGTGGTCTGTTGATTTTCATTGTAAACAGAGATTTCACAATACTAATCGAGATTTTACAATGCTGGAAATAAAATATAAAACTAGTTTTTTTGCAGATTGTTGAGCTTTTTCGATGCAGGTTTTCAAATAAATAGAATGGCAGGCGGCAACACAGACAATCACCTTATCAAACTCACGGCTGAAATTCAGAATTAGTTAAAACTCGATTCGCATATTCAAACACAATCGGAATATCCAGTCATATCTTGACGGTAAATACCTGAAAACCCGATTTTAGAGTTTGACTCGTAGATTTGCCATTTTGTTTTTCTGCTTCGAGTCCTCCATCCTTTCATACTTTTGGCTGCAGAAAAATACAAAGGCAAATTGACAAATCAACCCCTAAAGTCAGGGTTTTCACCAAGATACGACTTGACAGACCGATTGCGTTTTAATATGCAAATCGAGTTTTAATTAATTCTGGAATTTCAGCCGTGAATTCGATGAGATGATTGTTTGTGTTGCTGCCTCGCAGCCTAATAAGATATAAGAAAACAATAATTTTAATTTTGGATAAAGGGAGTTTTAAAGCTTACGTTCTCAAATATCCGTATAGTCAATAGTTACGGTGGTTAACAAATATTTCATTTCAGCAAATTTTAAATATAATAAACATAACTCACCTCCTTCACATTTCCACTTAGAAGGTGAAATTTTTCATCAGTAGTTAAATGAGGAGGAAACATCGTTTTCCAGTTGCCTTTGAAATAAATTGCATTCAACAAAATCAGACGCGTCAATGACGATGGCGGTGAATCATTTATACTTGTAATCATACTTTCAGTATTTCGAGTCACCCAGTCATTGATAAATCGTAGGCTTAGCTCGGGGTTTCCAAAATCTAAGTTTTTAAAATCAGCATCATAATATTTCTTTATGTTTTCTTCAAACAGAGCATCAGCTGTGAAATTTTGCCCAAGAAATAATCCGTTGGCAACGAATAATTTATAGTCAGGAGAATCCTCTAGAAGTAACAATAAAAGATCTTTGATACCTTGGTGAAGATGTTCACCATTGATTGCATTGTCGTTCATTCCTAGAGCTTGTTCCATTTGAGCTTTACTGCGACCATCCGCACCTAGGTAGCACATGGATATTGCACGAAGTTTGATTCCAAATTCAGGGTTTCCACAAGCTTAAAAGCAAAATGATTGACAATACCAGCGAAGAAATTCGAAACTGGTGATATTCTTTCTGGTGATAATACATCACCATCTGATGATAATACATAATTTTCTGGATTTTCATTCTCAAAGTACTCTTCTTCACTTTCAGTTGGAGTTGGAGACGAATTAATGGTCTTTGAATTTTCGTGTTTGTTTTTATTATTTCCTTTAATTCTATTCGATCGTATCTGAGATTTAATATTACCAACGCTCGGTTCACTGTTGATTTTTATGACACTTTTTTCAGTTGCTGTTTTTGAGTTCGATTGGTCGTTCGAAAGATCGACACTCCATTTATTACACAGGCCTACAAAAAAAAAAAAAAATTTTTTTTGGTGCCTGAGATTTTACAACTGACTTTGGATATTTTTGGGACGCTGATTCCAAATATGCAATCAGTTTTTCTCTATCAGCTCTACTTTTTTAGATATGCAAAGCGAACTAAAGATTTTTTAGAACTAAAGTGACCTTGAACACTTAAACTTACCTTATGATACATAGCCCTGTAACGACGCTCAAGGCGATTAGAAGGACGTTGAAATACAAGATCTTGAAAAAAAGAAATGTGCAAGCAAAACTGAAGATCTGCGCATCCTTATGATTTCGCGCAGCTCATCCATAAAGCCAAATGTAAAAGCCTCCAAGAGATAAGGTTAGTTTCAGAGTTCGCTCCATGGAAACAAAACTGGCTTTCTTTGACTTTCTAAAGTTTTTGAACTTCCATGATATTTGTGTTTAAGGTAGAATTCGTATCAATTTAATGTAAAACTCGTAGTGTTGTAGATTGTTGTGTTTCCGTTATAGAATGGAATTTAAATGAGTTCAAGTAGAAAAAGTTGTATAAATCATTCAGATAAGTTTTGCTACATATGCGGAGAATAAAAGTTGAAAGAACACAGAAACTATGTTACTGACTTTGTAAAGAGAGCTTATCTTGGATACTTTGGGGTTAGACTTGGTGATCAGGATAAAATCTACGCACCGCAACAGGTCTATAAAAAAAGAGAGCGTTTATGACAGTGAACTGACGGAAGAGAATAAGTCTCAAATTCGGTTTACCAATGGTTTGGAGAGAACTCCAAAACCATTTCTATGACTATTATTTCTACCTAGCACTGGAATATTATTTGAATTAATCGAAACAATTGTAATAAGAAAACTTATCCTGATTTAGTGTCTTCAAGACCCCCACTTCCTCACTCAGAGGAACTACCGATCCCAACGTTTCATCAGCTACCAGAGCTTAGTGAGGATGAATATTGTCCTTCTGGTCATCTTTTAGATAGCTGTGAAGGTAACAGTGATTATGAGGAGACGTCATCAATGCCTAAATTTTTCAACCAGGTTGATTTAAATGATTTCAAAAGAGATTTCAATGTTTTAAAAGAAGCTTCTGAATTACTGGTTGGTTTCAAGATTAAAAGACAAAAATTTATTAGAACAAAGAGCCAAACTTACATTTTATCACACAAGACAAAATTGTCTACTACCCTACTTCTCTTAAAAAAAACAATCTTGTATTTTGTCATGAATTTAGAAAACTGTTAGAAAAATTGGTTCTTCCTAAATATTCTCCAGATGATTGTCATTGGACAGCAAAGAAGTTACACAAAATACTATTGTTTTTCTATTTTTGGGATAGCAGGGATAAAACACACCACTAGATTAGAAAAGAGAGGCCTAAGAAAGAAAACATGGATGTTGGAGAAAGGAATGTCATTAATAACACTTTAGTTGAGCGAAAGAAAATCATACTTTCTGCACTGCATATCAAGCTCTGTCCTATGAAGCAGTTTGTGTAAATTCTCCATAAGAACGGGTTATGATTTGCATATATAAGGTAAAAACACCCGAATTGAGTTATGAAGATATCAAAGCAGGCATGTTTAACGGACAACAAATAAGACAACTGATTAAGGATCCTGCTTTCGTAAATTCAACGAATGAGGCTGAATAAAAAGCCTGGACTTTTTTTGTGGCAGTTCACAAAAACATTCCGGGCAAATGCAAATTAGAAATCTATGTAGAACTAGTAAATGAAAAACATAATAGTTTTAAATCTCTTGGGTGTACTAGAAGCATTAAAGTGCACTATTTACATTGCCACTTAGAGCATTTTCTTAAAAATAAAGAAGGCACAAGTGATAAACATCCCGAAAAATTTCACCACAATATTAAGACTATAGAGGACCGCTACCAAAAAAGATGAGATATGCAAAGGGTTTCAGATTACAGTTTGAGTTTAAAAAGACACTGTTCTAAAATATATTCCAGAATGTCACGGAAAAGAAGCTTCTGAAGCATTCAATGAGTATCAGTTTCATCAGTGACGTTTTTCTCTATTTTTGTGAGTAAAAATATTTGTACAATATAATAAAAAAATTACTATTTCAATATGTGTATATCATAATAATAAAAACTAACATTTGTGTATTATAAAAAATAAAAATCCTGTATTTATTTTATTTTTACATACATTTTTTAATACATGGATTTACCTTAAAATAATGAAACACATATTTCACAAAAAGTTGTTTATCTTAAAAAACTGAGCTGATAGAGAAAAACTAATGCCATATTTGAATCCAGGACATCAAATTCATATAAAATCAGCTAAAAATACCCCGGCACCAAAACAGCTGTTGACCAGTGTTATCATCAATAATTTTTCCATTTTTATCGTTTGGGAAATTGTTTTCGGTTATTCTTCTGGAATTTTGTTCGGGAAATCTAAAGTTTTGAAGGGGACTTAAATCTTTCCTTCTGACTACATATTCTCTGCGTACTCACCTCCAGTATAATGTAGGACCAATTCTGAAAGGCCTCATGAATTTTCTAACTATAATACGAGGCTTTTCTTCATTTATGACTATATATTGTCTCCCTTCCATTTGAATTTTCTCTGTTCTTTTATCATCGTCTTCGTGACTTTGCACAATTACACTCTCGGGATTGAAAGAAAGAAGTGAATCGAAGAGACTAATAAAAGTGAAATGAAGAGAAAATGCTGAAAATATCTTCATAGTGTTAGTGTTGATTACACCTAAAAATAAATCAAGAATTGAGAATTGTTCATAGTCACATATTAAGGTTCTTATCTCTGCAGATTAAAGCATTCGTGAGCTAATGCTAAGTTTCTGGAATGGTTATTTTTTTAATATTTCGCTTCCATTTTCACATTTTTAAATATTTATTTTTTGGCATTGGACAGTTGAGGTTAATCTCTACATAGCTTTTTTTTAATTTTTCGATTTTGTTTGCCGTTATTTTTTAGAATGACACTTTCATTTTTGAAACCAGTATCGAAATTAGAAATAATTTTATTTAACTTATTATTTAAAAACACCGAAATTCAAACGAGATATTAGAAAATAACCTCTCATAGGTTTAACATTAGTTCACAAGTGTGTTCGCCTGCAGTTACAGGAGCTGTAAGAGGCGATTCGCCTTCAATCATACAAAAATGTTAGAAAACTGATTTAATTTCAATATCTTTGCACAAACTAACTAATAAAGTAAATTAAATATATTTTTTTAATTGTTAAGTATAGCTAAGTAGAGCATTAAAGGTGAGTGGAAAAAGAATAAAACCCATAACTTCGTATATTCTTAAGATATCAAATCCGTTTAACATCCAACAGTTCTTAAGATATCAAATCCGTTTAAAATTATACATCATCTTAATAATATTTACAACTTTTATACTGATAAGTTTTTGATAGGACCAATACTTAGAGCAGAAACAAATTAAACAAAAATTGGAGTTGAATAAAAAATCGTATTAAGGTTGTACTCAAATCCAAACTGTTTATATTCTGACTCATTTTTAAATTAATTTTGGTCTCAAACACATCCAATTGGCAAGTTCTCTTGTTTAAGAACTATATAATGTGACATATTAGTCAGTTTTTTGATAAAAGTAGACTATATTTCAAAAAATACTGTCAAAGTGGGCGTTTTGAACAAAATTTCCGGAAGCGATCGTGTTTGAAGAATTGAGGATGTATTCAAATGACAAATTACTTATTTTATGACTCATTTTCAAATTCAATTTTGCTCTTAGACGCATTCAATTGACAGTTTCTCTTATTTAGGAACTAAATAAAGTATCGTATTTGTCGATTTTTTAATAAAATCAGGATATATTTCAAAAATTCTGTCAAAGTGGGCATTTGAATCGAATTACGCTTAAGATTATTTGATAAAATCAGCTTTTACAGAAAAGTGAAATTAAAAAAAACTTCAAAAGCGGTCAAATAAAGTTGTTAAACTGGGTTTATCTCTAATCATATTTTATTTTTTGTTGTTGAAATGAGCATTTAACTTCGAAATGTACCTCCGCTTGTAGGCTAAACCGACAGAGATTTTTGTTGAATTTCGAAAAAAGTACTGAACTAACTTTGACTATATTTACGCGAGTTAGAGCACTGACAGACAGACAAACCGAAGTCCTGAACACTTTTCAACTGTGTTAGAAATTGTTAAAAAGCACATGAATCAGTCGCGTAATTTGGGACTAACCGGTAAACATAAGAAAAAGAAAAAAACAAACAAGCACACATAAGCATCGAATTTAGAATTTCCACCTTTCTTTGAAGTTTGTTAAAAATAAAAGTGAAATACAAGTCTTACCTTTTCATGGATAGTATCGCAATAGATAACGGCAGGTGTGTTATTAAGTGTAAAGCAGATAGTTTTAAGCAGTGATGATAATTATTCGGATGCTGAGAGGCACAACCGGAACCAATAATATCCGTTCTCGGAGAAGAAGATGTCCTACAATCGTAAAGTCATCAAAAAAATTTAACAAAAAATTGAGTCCTAACATTTAAAGGTAAATCGTTTTGAAAGTGAAACTGTTGTTGTTCAATTTCTTGATTTGTAAGTTTTTCACTTTTAAAAATTTTATTCGCAATGCCAAATTAAATCAGCGCATTTTTAAGAAAATCTACAAAAATCTTTAAATTTTCTAAAAAAACATTAATCATTAAAATTTTCTTTAGTTTTTTTCTATTTAAAACGACGTTTAAACCATCTTTATATCTAAACTGGAACAGGAAATATTAATTTTTATTCTTTTCTATCTTTACGAGAAGAAAGTATTGGATTCGTAAAAACTTTTGAAATCCGGTTTTCGACGGATTTACACGGTTTAGAGGCCAAAGAACCCGAAAAAGATGTTTTTACAAAATGCCTGTTTGTTTGGCCAACTGACAAACAGGGAAATTGAATGACTGTTTGTATGACAGAAAAATTTTGAGGGCTTTCACAAAACTTTAGATTTTGTTTGACCTTGTTATAAACTAGATCTAATTAGTTTTTGGTGTGTATCGCTCAACGGGTGGCGCTGTTATTCTGCATTATTTATAAATTCTCTAATAGCCATATCTCAAGAACTAGTGCATGGATTTCATAAAACTTTAGATTTAGTTAGTACTTTATATAACATGGTGCGGATTAGGATTGATGCAAATCGCTCAACAGGTGCGCTGTCATGATGTATTATTCGTAATTATCGTAATAGCTCTATATCTCAAGAACTAGTGCATGATTTTTTTTTTTTTTTGTAAAATTACGCTAAGCTGCATTTTTCACGATTTTGCAAAGCTGTATCTCAAGATTTTTATCAAACTTCGGGTTCATAAAAAATGAATAAAAAAAAATAAAAAATGGATCCTGATTAATTTTTGGTGTACATTGCTTAACTGCTATGCGGTGCTGTTATGCAGATTTTTTTAAAAGATTTTCCAATAGCTCTATCGCAAAAACTAATGCGTGGACTTTCATGAAATTCCCGATCAGTTATAAGTTGCGATAATTTGTTCTGATTACATTTTAGTGTAAATCACATAGTCGGTGGTGCTGCTATGCATTTTTTAGGAAGGTTTAACATGCCTAAGATAGAAGAAAGTTTTCGGATTGCCATTTCTCACTAGTTTTCACTTTGGTTTGTTTTGAAAATTAAATATTCAAGCAATGATTGTTACGGAAACGTCTACTTGCGAAAATGCGTTTTTCTTCATGCTGTTTTTTAAATATGTCTATATTTAATATGCAGGTATCGTTATTTTCATTTTCTAAATGCGAAAACTCGTTTTTAGGACTTTTTTACAAAACTGAAAAGTATTTATGCATTCGGTTTGTCTGTCCGTCTCTGCACGCTATAACTCCCGTAAATAAACTCGGATTTTCATGCAATTGATAAAGCTTTTTTAGGCTCAAAGGACGTTTCGTATTGCCTATGAAGTATGTACGATTAATGGTTCATTTACAGGTGCACTCCAAAGAATTCGATTACATTATGGTATATGGGGAAAAATTATTTGGAGAGTGTTTAAATGACATTACAATATTTCAAATGCATTGAAACTGATATAAATCACTTAATTTTACTAAGATCGCGTTAAAACAGAGCATTCACAGCATTTTTAATTAATTTACAGGGACACACAAAAGAAAACAGCTACAGTACTGTTTTTGCGCAATAACTACTAGAGAGTATGTTTTAAAAATAGGTATGCACTTTTAAATTTAATTAGTTTTTTACATATTACTCTTTATATATCAATTCTATACCTCATATACAGGAGTGCACAAAAATATTCATATCCATTCTTCTTATTAGAGGAAATTGTTGAAGGGTTTTTTCAAATGAAATATTTGTATCTCTTAATTGAACTTTATTTTAGCATGCATGTAGGTGATAGATACAAATCTCTATGTTATATTTAGAGCTACTCAAAGAATTTAGCCAATTTTTAGATTGTAGATGGCAGCAGCTGAAATCGTATTTTCAAATGTGTTATGCGTTTCCATAGGGTTGAATTGCACATAATATGTTAACTTATTAAACGGTACACTTTTGTTACGTTATTATGAATATTTTGGAAAGTGTTTCATAATATATACTTGACGCATGATTTTTTTCTCTTTCTGGTATTTAAATATAAGGGCTACTCAAAAACCTAGAGGTCTAGCCTAGATCTAGGGGTCCGGGTTAAATCTAGAGGTCCAGGAGGCGGCTGCACAAATCCCCCCCTTATCGAATTGAAGGTTGAAATTACAGAATTAATTAAAACTGGATTCTCATATTAAAATGCAACTGGTATGCCAAGTTATATCTTGTTCCCTAATAGCATGCATGGTCACAGTGACGTCACAGTGACTCACTTTGGTCACATCACATCTGTGACCAAAATGACACCACTCAGTGACGTCACATTGTGACTGAGATGTGACTTTCTTAAAAATCTTTAGAAATTTATAAATATCCTTCGAAACATGTTATTTACTTTAAAAAACATGTTTCTGGCAATTTAAATATCGTCGCTTTTGTTACAGTTTCGTCACAATGTTAATATCAAATCAGTCACAAATGACACATTTCTCACAAATTTGTCACATTGTGACCACTTTGTGAAACGTCACAAAAGAGCTCTGAAACGGCCATAACGACTTCACATTTTAGTCACTGTGACTTCACATCGACAATCGATGGTCACAAAGTCACAATGTGACTTTACAACGACGTTGCAGTGATGTCACCATGCTTTACGGGTTGGAAATAACTTGAAAACCTGAATTTTTATTCGTTGGTTTGTAGATTTGCTAGTAGCTCATCATGTTTTCATACCTTTGTGTGCCAGAAAACACAATGATAAACCTGCAGATTAAGCACTAAAATCGTGCCTGTAGGTGGTTTCAATCAAGATATAACTTGGCAGGGTAGTTGCATTTTCAAGAAAATAAGTTTGAACGAGTGTTAATCAATCGAACTGATAAAACTTCCAAAAAATATCATACAATATGCTAAAATACACTAGCGTTTCGAAAGAGCTGAGTCTTTCTTCGTCAGATGCAAAGAAGACGTCCGTTTTCAATGAAAGCAGCGGCACGGTTGAAATGAACAGGTGGAGAGGGAACAATTTGAAAGAATAGCCAACAGGAAGTGTAGAATCTAAATGTACAACGGACACAGTGAAGAAGGGGAAGGAAGAAGCAAGATGGCAAGAAGAAAAAAAATATACACATGTGTGGCTCGATTGAATATATATATATATATAGTTATACCACACATATATACTTACATCTAAATATGTATAAACATAATTAATACGAAAAGTTAGTTATATGGTAGTGCTGAAAAGGTCTTTTTCAGGCTATGGAGAGCGTTTTAAAATTAGATTTATCCTTAACAATAACTCCACAATCAAGATAAATAGTTAAATTTTCATAAAAATCTAATTCAGAAGTACTATTGGCATTAAAGATAATTTTAGCAGTTTGAAAATTAAAACCATGGCCGGAAACCCAAGAATGCTTGGCAACGGAAGATTTAGAAATTTCTTGATTAATGACATAACAAGAGTGTTCTTTTTTCAATGGATTTTGAGATTACTGTTATTTTGAGCAATATAAGATAAATCACAACCATTACAAGGAACATTCAATTCGATGAGGTGATGGTATGTTTAGTTACCTCCCGGTCCATCACACACTTTTTATTAGAAGCCATTAGCAAATTCAACCCAAGGTGTGTTTTGTTAAATTCCAATACTTACCAGTTCACAACATATTCAACTTAAGGGTGTATTTCGATTCAAACTGCTTATTTTCCGATTTATTTTTGAATTCACTTTTGCTCTGAAACGCATCAAATTCGCAGATTCTCTTATTTAGAAACTTTATAAGGTACCATGTCTGTCAAGTTTTTGATAAATGCAGAAAATATTGCAAAAAATGCAGTCAAAGTTGGCCTTTTGATCCAAATTTTCCGAAGCAGGAGATCTGTGAATGAAAAAAAGAGGCATACTGAGAAGGTAATTCTTTATAAATCAAATTCTAATGAACTGAGCATAAAACGACATCACACGGCACCTTATACGTGTCTGCAAAAATCCTCTCAGCAAGTTTCGTGTTTCTATTTTAAAAAATGCGTCTGAAATTGTATCAGAAAATTTCGAGCTGTTGAAGGTGGAAAAGCGTTTTTTCGAATACACCCTTAAGAATAGTAATCTTGATTTATTTAAGTATACAGACACTCCAAGATTAAATAAAGCAAATATTAGCAGTTGGTAACTGATAGATATTTTGAATTTTAAAAAAAATCTAGTCCAGCGACAATGTCAAAAGCAGCGGACGCTAACCTGTGAATTGTAGATTCCAGTGTTCCGTTGACTACGTAATAATTGAGAATTTTTCGTAGTCCGCAGAAAAATCTGGAAATCATTTGCTGTTTATTAAATAGATGTAGTTCGTATAAATTAAATGGAATTTGATCACCTTTAGATAATTCAAGACTAAAGGCAATGTTGTCATGTTGGGAAATTTTTAATATTCACAATATCTACCACTACTTAAGAATAGCAATCTTCGCTTTATTTAATGACAGACATTCCGAGATTAAATAAAATGAATATTAGAAGTCGAAAAAGGGATATACACAGTCGAGTCTCTATATAACGAAATCCACCGTTCCAGTAAAAAATTCGTTATATAGAAAATGATGTTAAAAATCGTATTTAATGCGTGAAATTTGAACAAATATTATTTTTGATCTTTTGAATTAAGAATTTGAAGTGTTTAAAAGTAAATATTAGCCTAACATTTTATTTCTTAGTTATTTAAGCTGTTTCAAAAAAGAGAACAGGCATTTATTTGAAAGCTTAATGAAAATCAAACAAGGAAGACTTGCATTAATTTCAGACGAAGAAATCTGTAATTTTTTATTGTTTTGATTTTAAAATTTTTACGCTCGCAAAAAGATGCTCAAATTTTGCCAAGGAATGAAACATTGTAGTTAACATTTTCCTCCATTTGAAGGCCTTTCTTATGTGCCTCTCATTGATTCCTCTCTTGCATGTGTGTCTATCCAATTGACACTGTTTTGAGAAAGATATGGAAACGTGTGTGGGAGGTGGGGTGAATTCGTTGGATTTAAAAAACAAAGAGAGAAGTAATATATATATATATATTAAAAAAAAAAAACTCAGCACTGACGATAAATCAAAAATAGGTGATGGAAAATTGATTCCATACGATTTCGAAGCTTTTTGAAACTGTTTTTTATGACCAATTTATGAAAAAATTTGTTATATGGAGATAGACATTTCGCTATATAGAGACTGTTTTTAATGTAATCATGCGAAAAGGGGACCGTTCCGACTAAAAATTCGTTATATAGAGAAATTCGATGTATGGAGTTTCGTTATAGAGAGACTCGACTGTATATTTAAAAAAATTTAGTCTGGCAACACTGTCAAGAACAGAGGAGGCTAACCTGTGGTTCATAGACCCCAGTGATCTGATACGTGGTCTCCAATGATTTACGAAAATCTTTTCGTAGTCCAAAGAAAAATTTGGACATTATTTACAGTTAAAAAATAGGTGTAGTTCATATTAATGAAAAGAAATTTTACTGCTAATTAGTGAGTATTTATCTTTTTAAAAAAACATTTAAGTGGTTCGCGAGATTTTAAATATATGAATTTAGTGATTGGTGAAGTATGCAAAGTTGATGATCATTTTTAAAAATAGATTTTAAAGTGCTTTTTATTTTTTTTTAATCAGATGAATCCATTTAGAGAAATCTAATATAACAAAGGAGAAGAGTTCCATATTCTGTTTTTTTTGGGGGGGGGGAGGGGGGGACGAACATTTTTTGGTATTAAATAAATTGACATGGTTGCGATCTCCAGTCTTTGAAGTTGCTTTTTTACTACTAGAATGGAGTTTATCCATTTGTTTTTTGTGCATTTTTTTGCATCTAGCATATTTTTTTGGAAAAATTTGCAGCTTTTGTTTTAATTTGTCACATATAATAAATACATAAAATATATAAAGCGTTGGAAGAAGAAAATAGTTCCTCGAAAAATGCTTGGAAGAGAGGCACTGATGTAGCATGGTTCTACTCGATTCGTCTTCTTCTGTCAATCATCTGCTTGATCATCGAGAATCATACAATGAAAATTTCCCACAAGGCCTTTCTGTCCACAGTTCTACGTTTGCTGCCATATTTGCAACTCGATTTTAACACTGTTTCGTTAGAATGCCTACCGTACAATTTCAGTACTGGCTAAATTATTATAGTAACAGGAAAATTCACACACAAATCATACTAGAAGTTATTTTATTGTATTACTATTGGTTGGATATATGTGTATTACTTACAGTGAACATATTTATACATGTTTTCTCATGGACTTTAGTATTTCGTAAGCCCATCTTTAGGAGCTTTGACTGCCTTTATTTGTCTTGGCATGCCTTACATGTACATTTGAATCAGTCGATCCCTTTCATCATTATGATGCTATACACGAATTAATAGCTCAATTGAACTTTATTTGTTGCGATAGTTATTTTGATTCTGGTCTTCGAGTCAACAAAATTGCAGCAAAACACATGGAATGTCTAGTTTAGAAGAAAAGATGCCAAGACGTATAAAATCAATTATATGCTGCTAAAGGTGAAGATACGAAGTATTAAAAGCCATGAGTGGACATCGTGGATTTTAAGCCATGGACACCATGGAGCCATCTATAACAATGTTCGTTATAAATAAAGCATATGCATTCGCTCAATATTAAATGGAATACAATAAATTAAATTCTACGTTGATTTATATATAAATTTATCAGTTATAATACTATTTTAGCCAGTACTGTATATCCATGATTCCGTATAACAGAATAAGAATTTAGTGCTCTGTTCCACTACGGAACTCAGCGAGTTGGTCACGGGGTTGAGGCACTTCCTTTTCCCCTTGGAACTGCAACCATATCGAACACTTTGCCATAAAATAGTACTAATCCACTTTCCTCGTGAACAATGTAGAAAGCAAAAGGGTGGTCTGCAACAAAGTTTGTGCTGGTACCGGCAGACAATGGATTTAACTTGAGTGCTGTGCTAGCAGATGCCGTAGTACCTACTTCATTGACTTTTATAACAGCCTTGTGCATGACGTCGGAAACATAAACGTCATTTTCTTTTCTTAATTTTTCAAAATCTGCTGCATTTGAGTCAAACATATCAATTATTCCAAGTTCCTTCAGTGGTTCTATTAGCGATTTTGTGTAGTGAAGGCGGAATTTCGGAATTGCGACAGTGTCGAGTGTAGTGTTAACCATGGCATCACGTACGTGACACAGAATTTGGTCCGTAATCGATGGCATGGGTTTACCGCTTTCCGTGTGTGGCAGAGCAATGATCATAGAGAGTTGATCGCCCTCGTATGGCAACTTGATGAAGGTGTGTTTGTGCTCGTCACTTCCGAATAGAGGAAAGGTTTCATCAAGTACATTCATAAATCGTACCTGCAAAATAGAAATATCCAATCAGAAACAATATTTGTGAGTTACTAATGTGAATTACTACTTAGTGCTAATCCTCATACCGCTTTAACTATAAATCATCCAGATCACTTTTTTTGAAATAACAGAGCAAAATAAAAATATTCCATCTGCAGATTATAGCAGGGAATATGATTACAACTTTAAATATTACTACAGATATCAAGATAAAATACGTCTCGCAATCTATGTTATCTGCAAAAATACAGGTTGTATTATTTCAAACAACATTACCCATAAATAATGCCTCAGGATTGGAAACACTAGGTTGAATGGGATATTGTGAATCGGCCGATATGAACGCATTTGTTTCATTACACAACATTAGTAATGTAAAGTTATCGTGGTAAATTTTATGTGGTAAATTGAGAATTTTTTTTTTAAGCTTGGCGCATAAATGTATTGCCCTATTTTGTAAGGATAAAAGAGTAAGAGTTTGTAAGGATAAACAAGTTTAAAAGTAGTTACATTTGGCTTTTCAAATTATGAAAAATTGAAAATAAAATGGATTGTTTCGATCTATTGAAATGATTATGCTCCATATAAACAATTCTGGGAAAGTAATTTTCATCGTTAATTTATGAGTATTAAACCTTTTTTTTGGTTTTCTTATTTACAAAAAGCGAAAGAAAAAAAATGAATGTAACTGAGTAAATTTTTTGTATGAACATTTTTTAAAATTTTTTGTGAAATGCTTTGATAATTATGAAATATGTTTGATATGTCTTAGTGATATTCAGTAATAAAAATTAAAATTTATTTGATAAAAAGAATTTGTTTGTGGCAATGAAAAAAGTGACGTTTCCTTCAGATTGTTTGTTGTAAGGTAATAAGTAACAACATAATTAGAAAATTTTATTTTTTACGCAATTTTTCACTTTTATGTTCATGCCATTTGCTTATTATAAAACGCATATGATATACACGTCTCCATTTCTCTGTGTGAAATGTAAAAATCGCAAATATGATAATATACATAATTGTACTTAAAATACTTCAAGGTGCACATACATAAAATATTCTAACATATAAGAGAAAAGGAAGATTAGTTTGTGACATGATGAGATAGTACAATTTTAGTTTTTATACTTCATATACTCAAGATTTCATTTCTCTTTCTACAACAACATTTATCACAAAATGCACATGATTTTCATTCTAAATACAGTCGAGTCTCTATGTAACGAAATCCATCGTTCCAGTAAAAAATTCGTTATATAGAGAAATTCGATGTATAGAGAATGATGTTAAAATTCGTATTTAATGTGTAAATTTTGAACAAATATTATTTTTGATCTTTTTAATTAAGAATTTGAAATGTTTAAAAGGAAATATTAACCTAACATTTTATTTCTTAATTATTTAAGCTGTTTGAAAAAAGAGAACAGACATTTATTTGAAAGCTTAATGAAAATCAAATAAGGAGGATTTGCATTAATTTCAGACGAAGATATCTGTAATTTTTTGTTGTTTTGATTTTAAAATTGTCATGCTATCTCTTAAAAAAAAAAAAAAAAAAAAAAAAAAAAAAAAAAAGTTTAAATTTTAGCAAAAAATGAAAAATTGTAGTTAACATTTTCCTCCATTTGAAGGCCTCTCTTGTGTGCATCTCATTAATTCTTCTCTGATATGTATAACAATCCAATTGACTCCAATTGATTGTTTTGAGAGGGATATGGAAAAATGTGTGAGAGGTGGGATGAATTCGTTGGATTTAAAGAACAAGGAGAAAAGTAATATATAAAAAAAAACTCAGCACTTAACAATAAATCAAAAATAAGTGATGAAAAATTGATTCCATATGATTTCGAAGCTTTTTTAAAACTGAATAAATTAAGACCAATTTATGAAAAAATTCGTTATATGGAGATAGATATTTCGCTATATAGAGACTGTTTTTAATGTAAACATGCTAAAAGGGGACCGTTCCTACAAAAAATTTGTTATACAGAGAAATTCGATGCATGGAGTTTCGTTATAGAGAGACTCGACTATATACATGGTGCCGATAAAAGGTCTAACACATTTTTTTATATTTATGGATTGATAAAATTATGAAGATGGATTTAAATTAATAAGATTAATGGTTAGATAGATTCAAAAAGTTTTATGGCCCTTGAAAGAAAGATGAAATTAAGCTTCGTCGAAGAATATTATGCGATAAAGAAATTCCGTATCATCCTCTGTATTTTTTAGGATATGCGTTGCAAAGTCCATTTTCCCATACATATTGTCCAATTCCAAAAACCTGAACAATTTATACTTTGCAAGCGCACAGCTTAAAAAAAATCCCAGTAATTTTGCGCACAGTCCAAATTACTGCACTGTAAATAAAATTCAGAAACGTTTCTGAAAGTAACGGAGACTTGTGCTGCACGATACTAACAGAAAGTTTCTGATTCGAGCAGAAAAATGTTCCGGTTAAAACACGGAACCTTTCCATTTCGTAATGAAAAGTTTCTGACTGTATCTGAAACCTTTCATTACGAATCTGAAAACTTTCATATAGGTTTCATCATTTATTTTATATTTCAACCACATTCTCATTTTAGTGCGGTTTTCAACAGATTAATTTTGCTTTTATGTGGAGTGTGATTACATGTTAAAGATTGAGAGAAGCGCAATATAATTTGATAAATGATATCGCATGTACTCTCATCTAAATTCTGAATTATGGAGAATGAAACTCAATCTTGTAAGAGGGAGCGTGGTTGCTATTCAAAGCAGTTTTCACAATATCATCACGTGTGACAGAAAGCAGAGTAAAGCTGATACGATAATCGTCCATTTATTGTATGTCTTACATATTTTAAATTTGTTATCCTTTTATCTGTTATAAATGTTTATGGATTTTGGTTTAGATTGATATACCGGGCAAGCACAAAGTACGTAAAACTTTAAAAATTCATAAAAGCCGAAAAAATAACAGAAATAAAAAAGGTTTGCAGGGTTAGAATCTATAGGTCACGGAATTTTTTTTAAAGATACTAATAAAAAATAATTCAAAAAACATCCGACAGATGGCGCTGGAAACGTTAGACTTCGGTGAAAATATGGAAAGAGACAGTTATAAGTATTTAAGCTTCTAATTCACAATTAGTTGACGGTTGAGAGCTATGTACTTGATCAAGGCTATTAAGTGTGATTGATAAAACTTTGTTGGTAAAATTATTTTATGTGAACCAGGAATTACCGACCGATCCTTGATCAAATACACGGTTCTCAATCGTGAATTAATTGTGGATTAGCAGTGCAAGTTCTTATAACCATCTCATTTGCATATTATCTCCCCACACATATCAAAGTCAAACGTTTTCAGCGCCTTCTTTCGGATCTTTTTTGAGCTATTTTTTATTACTGCCATAAAAAAAATCCCGTGACTTATAGATGCTAACCCTGCGAACAGTTTTTTATTTCGGTTATTTTCCTGACTTTAATGAATTTTTACAGTTTCTACGGACTTTCTGCCCACCCGGTGAAAGAAAAGTGATCACCATTCCATTGAAAAACAAAATATGAAATTAATTATTTAAGCGTAGATAAAATCTAAAAATCTATATGTTATCCAATCAGAATGTTAAAAAAAATTCTTTTGGGTGACTTTGTGTTTACTAAATTCGTCCGTTCTTTATTAAAAGATTTATGATGGATTCTAACTACTCATGATAAAGCAGATATGCTTTAATGATATAGAAATTTTTTTAGAAATATCCAGTTATCGTAATCTAATAAAACAAGTTTTGGACATAATTGGTTTTGTTAGGAAGTTCTTCAGATTTTGATAAAAATATTCGTGCATGCTTTTGGCAGATCGGGATTTAAATTTTTGTTTATAAAGGAAATATTAAAGAGAAATAATAAGAAGAAAGTGCTTAGCATAAATTTAAAAGAATCAAACTATCCAAATTTTACATTTACTGTTTTTATCTATTTTTTAAGTTAAATTATATTAAAGAAAATAGTAAAATTGTATAAGACAGCGTATTTTTAACTTTAAATGCCAGAGAAATATTAGGGAAAAAAATTTTACGCGGCAAAATTAAATCTTGTTTCTCATGCTTTTTTTTTTTTCAGAATTTTAAAAGTACGGAATTTTTTTATTATTAAAAATTAAAAAGGCATCAAGATGACTAGATTTCTATTAAAGTTAATCGCTGATTACAACTAAGTGCTTATTCTTGTATTCACCATTTACTTGAACTCCAGGTTAAGAGGACATTTCAGTCAATTGGAAAGGCTTGCTCGCTACTGCAAATCCTACGGAAGAATTTTTTAAAGCTATCTCATTTTCATTTTATTAATTTATATATTTATTTTAATTGGATAGCTGATATTGATCTCTACATCCGCTCTTCCATACTTTTTCGATCTTGTTTGCAATTTTTTTTTTTCCAAAAGGATGCTTTCAGTTTCAAAACTGGTTGCGAAAATGCAAGTGTCCTGATTAAAAATATCTGTAAACAAAACCGAAAAAGTAAAAGACTTCTTTTTTTATAGATCGATCTCAACTAGCCAATACAAAACGAAAGATTTAAAAATACTGAAATGCAAACGATATATCCTTAAAAATTTCTTCCATGGGGTCTTTTAAGATAACTGAAGCAACCTCTTAAGCGCAATAGTCGATGTAAACTGTTCAAATGATGTTCACCGTTAACCTAATTAGACCTAATTGCAGTTGACATAAAATCAGATTAATAGTGAATACCATCTAAGCATAAAATAGAGCTATTCTCGCTTAACCATGAGTTGGGGTAGATGGTAAATCTGAGCGTTAAAGTATTATTGGGCTTTTGTACCGTAAAATGGGGTAAATCAAAACACTTTTCAACTTTAACATTAAAAAAAAAAAAAAAAAAACTGATTTTTTAATTATTTTATTTTTTTACTAGAAACTTCAGCCTTGTTCTGTTCTTTACATTTTATGCAAAAACTTAACATTTGTTACTGTTTATATACATATATATATAAGGTACTTATACCCAATATGGACACCCTAAGGAAAATGTATTTTTTTCACCCCCATCTACAAGTCATAGGACTCCAAAAATATGCGACCACTATCGTTGGATTATTGACTATCATTATTAAAATTAGCGATCTTGTAATTATTCTAGTTTTATTCAAATGATAAAAACCAAAAATTTTTTACAAGTGTCCATATAAGGAACTACCTGTTCCTATTATGGACAGGTGTTTCCTTATTAACTTTCTACACAGTCTGTATGGAAGAGCCACTTTTCCAAGGGATTTTAGAGGAGAGGAAATAAAAAAAAAAAAAAAAATGTATCTTAAAGTATTCGGAGAAGGAGGGGGGACAGTAAATATCTTCAGAACATGAATTTTAGAAAGGGGGGAGTCATTCTCGGTTTTTACTCTTCGAAGACCCATGCAAAGCCCCTTAGTTACTAGTAAATATTATGAAATAATATTGTTGGTTTTGCTTAGCTTTATTGCATCGGTGTGCGAATTTACATCTGTTATTACTCACAAGGAAGGTCTCCATACTGGGCATGCCCACAATTTTAAGAAAATAATACTAATTAAAGTACTCATGTATGTAATAAAGGATCAGTCAAAATTAGCGGCGGAATCACATTAGATATTGTGTAAAAAAATATAATATTTTCGAATATTTGGTGTGAAAAGACTAAAGAGTCGCTCGATTTGGTGAGCAGCCCTTTTCCTCGCCAAAAGCAAACGATTATAATGAAACTCAAAACTGTTAGGTATTTAGTTTGTGTGTAAATGGTATTGAATGAATTTAAACATAAACAATGAGAGACTTTAATATATTATATACAACTATATACATATTGTATTATATATCTATATATTACTCGTTGAAGTAGTTATTTAATTAATCGCTGGAAAAAATGTTTTCATAGCTAAAAAAATCATATTGAGAAAAATTATCCTCATACAAGCGTATTCAAAAATAAACGTCATATGTTTCTATAGCAACAAAATCTAATCGACAATTCTCAATTGGACTTTGAGCTTGAAACAAATTTAAATAAATTTAAGTTATGAATTTCGTTTTAAATCTCAAATTTTGATGATTAAATTTGAGTATAAATACATATAAATATCAATATAGCGAAATTATACTTAAAACAAACTAAAGCTGACAAAACAAAAGACATTTAATTTATCTAAACACGTTGAACATGAAACTTTTTTCCTTTAAAATGTCTTTGACATAAGAAAACATTTTTTGAATTTGCTTTTCATCGTCAACCGATGATATATCGCCAAATAACGAAATTTTCATTATTTTTTTACGGACAGGGTAAGGAGGTTCCGTCGAAATTTTTTTTATAAACGTATATATCCTCATAAAAAGAACATTCTGTAATTTTTTCGGATTTTTCGGAGTATGCCCGTATGGAGACCTTCCTTGTCAGTCCTCACAGCATGGACAAATATAAACCTTTTCACCATACCCACATAATCCTCATGAACATATCTGCCACATGTGATGCATGGCCGCATGTTTGAAAAAGCATCAATGCTGCAAAAGAAGCGAGTTTGTTGAGGAAGTCATACCATTGGTACCTACGATTTCGCCAATAGATATCCTACTGGGGGAGGGCTTCTTTTTATTTTTCTACAAGGGTTTTTTGGAGGAAGGTTTTTGGTAGATTGTTCGAATGGCATCTTGTTGAACAAAGATTTTACCACTTTGATACCTTTTCAATTTATTGCTTGGAACCGTTGAATTTTCTTCTTTCTTACAGTTGTAGTCGATGGGGACATAAGCTGTCCATATTGGGAACCGGGCATAGTTTTACTAAATCTTATAACAAATGAATAAGGAAAATATTTTAAAGCAAAATATGCAATAGCAATCGAAAATATGTTTTATTATCTTTCTAAAATACTCCACTTTTTAACATTTAATGTAATTTTACCATATCTAATAAGAATTTAAGCTTACAAGTAATTAAGATCAGCACATCTCGAAACAACAAGTTTCCTCCTAAATGGCGAACAGCGCGCTTTTTTACACTTTCCAGTCTTAATTATCATTTCAACTGCTTTTCTTCACGAATGTTGAGCCATCTCTCGATCAAAATTATTATCTTTAAAAATATTAGGGGTGTCCATATTGAGAGCCCTGTCCATATAGGGTACAAATACCTTATATATATATATATATTATTTTCTTAATGGTGTTCCGATTCACCCCGCAGATAGGGGTGAATCGGGACAAATGTTAAAATTTTTATTTATTTTGATTCAAACTTTAATAGGATTAATAAAATTAGGTAATAATGATAAGGGAGGAATAGGAACACGTAATTACTATCAAACCAAGCCTTTATTTTATACAGGGTGAGTCATAAATATCGAAACAATAGGCTATCTCCTTAAATATTGCCCCTAGACCCATACTTCCAATTGCAAAAATTCATAAAAAAAGGTGAATTTTTTGATAATATAAGTTTGAACTCCATGTGGGATCTATTTGAAAAAAATACTAAAATTAACTTTTTTACCGGCCCCGTAGGATAAAAATTCCAATTAGGAAAACTTTCCTTATCCAGTCCTCAATAATACACAAAAAGTTGCATCTTCATATCTTCAAAACTCGCAGAGTTATAGCCATTTGAATAATTCATTAGGTTTTAAGGGATTACACACAAATTGAAATGCGCCCAATTCAAAAGACAATGTTACTTTAACAGTTCTAGGAAACGTGTAAAAAATCTATCTTTCAGTTAGAATTTTGATATATTTTTTCTTTTTTTCGTGATGGTTAGCCATTAAGAAAATCACATCCTAAACTTTATCATGAAGTTTATAAAATTTCATATGGTTTGTACTAGTTTAAATGGGATTATTAAAAATCGTTATAACTCCAAACATTATTTATCGGATTTCAATTTCTTTCTATTTAATTAAAGATGAAAATCGGATTTTAGTTTTGTTTCGGGGTTTTTGTTTTTCAATAATAATTTTAGAACTATTAAAAATATTTATTGAAAAAAATAATATAACTTTTAAAAAATCATATTTTCAAAAGTAAATAATTTTTCAATTTTGCCCGAAAGAAAAGTAATGTAAAATAATTAAAAATGACATGTTTCAAGTTTTTACTTTTTTCTTTAACAATTCTTCGCTTTTAATAATTTAAAGACAAGAAATAGTCGGGAAAAAATTCATTATGCAGAAAAACGAAATGTATTGTTTTACTCCCCGTCAGTTATTTAAAAGAATGCTTTTCTAAGATACAAATTAAGTCTTTTTTAAAAATTTAGCTCTCACATCTTCAAGCTTTTTATCATCCTGGAGAGGCTGTTAAAAAATATGTATTCTGGGGCCAGGCCGGATTAGGACTGAGACGTTACTTTTTTCTGAAGACTCGCCTAAAAGGGTCTAATGTATTTTTCATACCAGAGGGCACTGCTTCCTTCTTCCTAGTTCTGCACTGGACGAAATTTTCCATCCCGGTCTCGAACAATTCGTATTAAAATCACTGTCTCTGACTGACCTAATACGTACATGATGTAAGTAAAATTTGGTTCAATCAAAATTTTTACAAAAACCATATAGAATTTTAAAATCACTTTTATTTTACGGAAAAAAAACTTAATTTTTTAAAAAGAACATTATATTTAAATGCTAAAAAATTTAACACAATAAAACCAGAGAAAAAAATTCTGCCTATGACGGAATTCTGTCTTAAACAGAAAATGTGTTGATCCATGCAAAATAAATACAATAATACCTGAGAAAAAAATAAGACCCTCCTAGGAAGGGCATTTATCTATTACGTATTTTTTCTTTCCTGTGTGCTTCCGTCTTAAAAGGTTTTACTGTATAACATTTTTCAAAGTCTTCAACGCACGGGATATGGATTATCGATATTAAAATATAGGTGAACCATTTACATATAAACAGAGATTCATTGATAAAATAAATATTTCACAGCCTTTGGCGCTTCTTTAATAATAAAAAGTATAAATATAAAAAACGAAAAATTATAATACGTATTTTTGGTCAGAACTCCTCACCGCAAAACAAATTTTAACTACACTGAAGTAAAAAACTATATAGAAATTCACGGCTGAGCCGGGCTATGGTTTAAACTTTTTTTTTCAGGCTGGTCCGGATTATGATTTTAACATTTTCCCATGCCGGGCAGAACTTTTTACTCTATGGGTCGGTTTGGGACCGGACCTAGATATTTCGATCCATGCAGACCTTCAGTGCAAACGATCAACAAAATTTGAAAACAAGTTTTGATTTAAATCAATATGCTGTTTTATTATTTCCAAAGAGGCACGGTCTTAAATCGAAGTTTAATAACGCACAATTTGTGGATGATCCCTTATTTGCTTTGAAAATAACTTAAAAACTCTTCGTTTACAGGCATGGTAAAGTGGTGTAATTGACGAATTTTGGAGAATTTTGAACTTTAATATCTCTGTCAGGTTTTCAGATACGGAGATGAAAATTTTTTTGTTTAATTTAGGAATATCCATTCCTAACTTCCTAACTGGGAATTTTGCTCCACGGGGGCCGTATAAAAATTTTATTTTCGTATTTTTTCAAATAGACTCCCCATGGAGTTGCAACTTATCTTATCATACATTTCACCTTTTTTATGAATTTTTGCAATTGGAAGTATGGGTCTAGAGGCAATATTTAAGAAGATAGCCTATTGTTTCGATATTTATGACTCACGCTGTATACAAGTAAAGATATGTCTTTTTAAAAAATAGAAAACAGTTTTGAACTCAAGAAAAGTTTAAATTTTCTGAGAAATTGTATTCGAATTGCAGAAGTTGGAATTTAATACAAGTTCAGCCCTATTCTGTGTTATCCTTAACTGGTAGTCATTGAGTAAGTAAATCTATTGAGTAGCGCCAATCGCTGCATGCATTAATACGATCTACTAGTGCGACCTCATCCTCAGCCCTTATTATTATTTGCACTGCTCTTTTTTAATTGTTTTTCCATTTTAAGATGTTTGTATATTTTTCTGGATGTCAGAGAATAATTCTGCGCAATTTGTCGTTGTATTTTGCCATTTTAAAATTATTCTGCTGTGTGTTCCATGTCCGTTGGATTAGGCGTTGATCTTTTTTCTTTAACTAAGTAATTTCTTGGTATCTTTAAACTCTTCAAGTAATTGGATCAAACAAAATATTGTTGCAATACATATTCATACATATGACAGTTGCATGAAACTATTGCTGTATAGAAAAATAAACCATGAGAGAAAATGTGGTCCGATTTACCCCGTAAATCTTAAACCTCTAATGTTGCAAGCCATTTTTCACTTTTTCATTATGTAGCTTAGAAATAAGTAGAACTCAATACGCCATATCATTTACAGGTCTATCATTAATTAAAAATACGTTCTCTTAGGTTTAGAATGCGAAAAATACTGCAGTTACATGCAAAGTTTTCAATGGTTGCAAAAATGAGATTTTTGAGGATCCACTTGCAGTTTTTTTTATGTAAACTAGTAGTGGTGCCAACTTGGCAAAACTGAATTTACCAACTCTTAATGTTATTACCTTCGTATAAAAAAATTGACAACTAAAAATATCATCACATATATGTATAATGAATTTATTTGTATGACCAAGGAGTTTCGTTCCTATTCGCCCCGCTGTTCCTATTCACCCCATCTTACGGTAGATTTTTTTTAAAGAAAACAATAAAACTGTATAAAATAGCACGTTTTTAAAGAAATTAAGTTATTTTCAAACTTTATTTGCAGATTTTGTAAGAAAATACAGAATTTAAAAAGTACGCGTATATTTTATTTAATGCTAATAGTTAGAAACAGTTGGAGAAATCGTTTGAAAACATTTTGAGTGAGAGAAACTATTATCATGGGGATAATAAATTAAAGATTCTTTGCACTGTAAAAATGACATTTTTTTTTAAAATCTAGGAAAACATTATATAATCAGAAATAGAAATTTCTTTCAAGACACCCACAAATCCAAGAAAAAAAAAAGACTTTCTATACCTTTAGAAAAGAGAAACTAATATCAGATATAATATATAAACTAATGCGCTTTCGATATTTAAAGAAGCATTTATACAAACAAAGTCTTTTTTTGTTGCCCCCCGATTTCGAGAAATGCTTCAGAATAATTTCAAAGTGTACTAATGGGTTTTCTCAACCTGAAATAAGAGTTTTTTTTTTCGGTACTATCTATTTTTAACTAAATATTTTCACGTTCAAGAAACATGTTTTACCGATAAACATGCCCCCGCTAGTGGCTGAGAGGTTCTGTTCTAAATGCTGGTATATGAGACGTGCTTGGTTCGAACACAATCGTGCTAGTTGGTCTAATCGCTTGGAGTCTTTCATGTTTATTCTAACTTTGTGCAAATATCTATATATATATTACGCTAACGTATGCGGCACAAAAATCTCGATTATTTGGTAATTCTTAAATGGCAACATCCAATTGAAATACATCTTATGGGTTACTGTGCAAAAGCTCTTTGGTAAGATAGGCTGTGGTTTAGGTTATGGTTAATTGGATTTATTTATGTATTGTTACTTCGCTGCAATTATGGAGCTTCAAACTACCTTAATTTTTATTTTTTCTGTTCTTTTTACTTAAAATAAAGGAATAAATAAAATTAATGAATTTTAAACTTTTCAGTTTCAAAATAAAGTTATGTATTATAAATGAAATGAGTGAAAGTTATATATCATTATATTTTAAATATTTAATGAAATACGAAAAAATGGCCCGGGTTCAATATTTAGCAATTTATTATCTGCACCGGGCTAGCATAAAAGTTCTGAGTTCTTGATTTGTCAGCACAGATGTCATACATGCACCACATTGGCGCGTTATTTTTCAGACGTCAATTTTGCGAAAACTTCGTTTTCGAATACCAGTTACATGCATATTTTTTAAATAATTTCTATTATTTTAAAAAGGAAGAAATGATTAAAAAAATTTTAGTTAATAATTATAGAATAAAACAGTTTATATCAATAAAAAAAAAGAAAAGAAAAGCAAACAAACAGTTTGTTAATAAATAAATAATAAAAACCGGGTTACTATGTGAGGCATAATTGCCAATGTGGTGCGCATATGACATCTGTGTCTATTTCTCTAGCAGAATCTTCTAATTTGGCAAAAAATTCAGCAATTATAATAAATTATGAATAAAAGCAATATGATTTAATGCTTAGTATACATTCATGGGGGACCAAGCTGGTCGCCAAGGGCGGTTAGTGAATTAAGATTCCTTAAAAAAATGTCATAGACGGAATGCCCCATCATACTTGTATCCTTAGTGCAGATAGGTAATCGGCCGTCATAAACAATATCAACATCGACAAACATGATGAATTAACATCTACAATTATTAATATTATTTAATAAGCATTGTATGAATATATTGAGTTGCACAACTGATAATGTTTAACTGAGAATCAACAGCATCCTGAAAATTGATATTTCAGCTTGAATACATAACAAAAACATGATAATTCTTAATAAAAAATGCATGAAATTGTGAAATATTTCAGTCAATTTCGAAGGAAATGTAAAACACAATTAAGTGTAATAAATTGAAATATGTTTAATTGAATATAGTTTAAACTGTCTGGCATGAGATTGAAATTTGCTAAGAAAGAGGAAAAAAATTCTAATTTTTTAAAATGCTATGAAATTATTGTTAAATGGTTATGTTTTTTTTTATCATTCTGCATTACAATTAAATTAAAACTATGTATATTTATTCAATTTTGTACATTAAAAAAGGGCATCCTGAACGTCGGTTTTAATGTCAAGCATTAACTTAAAGTTTATTATGCTAATATACAAAAATTTTCGTCATTGAAAAAGTTAAAAAATATTTTCTTCCTTAAAAATAATGCGAATATAATAAACTTTATCGAAAAAATAAAATATTTTTTAAAATAATATCACTGAATAATAGAAAGTGATAAGAATACATGGAAACAAATACGCAAATATGCACGATAAAAACGTCTAACATATGTGCCATTTTCTTATACATTGAAGCGTTGCGAACCAGAGTGGACTATCCCACATTTTTATGAAAAATGAGTTTGAAGTGTGAAAGCGATGTAATACCATGCTGCATATTAGCTGTATAAGGAATTTTATTAATTTTGAAATTATTCAATTGATAGAACTACACAGTCCAGTCATATTAATGTGCCACCTTGAGATTTTAGACGTTTGATTAAATATCTAGACAAATTTATGAGGAATTACCCTGAGACTCCAGGTTTGTAACCAGAATAATGCCGGTCAAATATTTACGAGAAGATTTTTTCACGAAACCCTAGAGGGGGCTGTCAAAAAATAAAAAAGGAACGAATATCTTTTGGGTAACTCAGTCAAAAGTAATGTAGCAAAAGCATTCAATTTCTATAGATTATGATTAACTGGCTTTTTGTAATAAACTGTGATCAATTTTACGAGGATAGCATGTATATTCGTAGAGAAATTACGGTTTTTATAAAAACAATCCCAAATTTTGCCAAGTTTTTTGCTTATAATTTGCAGAATTCATAATATAAAAAAAAGTTCTTTTCAGAAAACATGACAAATAATATTGTACACAATACGCTGTAATCGGAATTAAAAAAATAATAAAAATTGCATGAGTAATGAGCAGATTTATTGCGCATGTGTGAAAGCAATAGAAAAAAGCAAAAAGATGAGTTGCTGTATCCATATATCCGTTGATTAGTGTCAATACAGCATACATGGTTTTGTACGTATTACTATATTTGAATACAACCCCTCATCTTTTAATGTTAAAACTGTTGTTAGCTTTCGTTTTTTCAAAACTAAAAACTAAAACAAAATCGCTTCACCTTTTTCATTTACGTATAAAAAACATTTCATATTTATTTACTTAGAACAGGTGTCACAAATAAAAAATTAAAAAGTTGACATGTTTCGGTTCATTTATAAGAACCGTATTCATAACACATAAAATCAGTAGAAAACTAAATGACACTGGATATAAATATAATTTAAAAACTCAAAACACAAAACATTGCGCCCCCTATGATCGTGAATAGCCATTGCCACCGCGGCATATAAATATAATATATTTTGATCATATATTAAATTTAATATGTACAAAATTAATATTAATAAAAGTAGAAAACTAAATGACACTGGATATAAATATAATTTAAAAACACAAAACACAAAATATTGCGCCCCTATGATCGTGAATAGCCAATGCCACCGCGGCTCCCCCTATTAGACTCACCCTCTAAATATTTATTAAGTAATTCTAACCACAAACTCGGAATGTCATAAGAATAAGAATCATTACAAACCCTATCCCTCCTAGAATATATCTCTATGGATTCACGGATGATTGATTTTCGGAATAAACTTGAAATGAACACTAATCTACTATCTTTAAAACCAATTTTAACCCCCCTCTTTAAAAACAATCTTGATAACGCAGTCTTATCCCTACCCTATCCCTATTTTGTTAACATATTATGCAAATTATATTTGGATGGCTTTCTCGCATGCGCAATGAAACGTTATTTAGTAAATCAGCTCATTATTCGTACAATTTTTATTATTTTTTAATTCAGATTACAGGGTGTTGTGACAATACTTTTTTGTCATGTTTACTGATAAGAACTTTTTTTATATTAAGAATTCTGAAAATTATAAGCGAAAAACTTGGCAAAATTTGGGACTGTTTTTATGAAAACATTCATTTTTGTGTGTGTATATATGCTATCGTCATAAAACTAAACACAGGTTATTACAATAAGCCACTTGATCATAATCTAGAGTTTGAACGCTTTTGCCACATTAGTTTTGACAGGGCTATCCAAAAGATATTCGTGGTTTTTCAATTTGTTAACGGTCCCCTATGGAATTTCGGAAAAAAAATATTCCTGGAAATATATGAACTGCCCTATTTTGTTTACACAACTGGAGTTTCAGGGTAATTCCTCATATCTTTTTTCAGATATTTAATAAAGCATCAAAAATCGCAAGGTGGTCACATTAACATGAATGGACTGTAGTTTAACAGAGGGGCCAACGTAATTTGGATATCAAGTTGCAAATGGAAGAATCAAGTAACTTGCTCCTCTAGCACTATCAACATAATCACAAAATTCTTGCTGAAGAAGCTTGGTCTCAAGCTTCAAAAATTGTACAAATATTTTTGACAAATATGTGTACAAACCATGTCGTCACAACGGTGCGGTGCACTGGTAAAGTAGTTAGTATTGTCCAACGTATAGTATAATACCAAATTAATATATATGTATATATATTAACTGTAGTTATCATAGAATAATACATAACATAAACAAATACATAATATAGACAGTAAAATGTATCAAAAATATCTTTAAATATTTTAGGGGCCTATTTATTTTTAATTTCGCAATACCATCTATAATTTAGAATATCTTATATATTTATCTTTTGCATTCGCGGTGGATCATCGAATCAGTACATTCCCCCATAATTATATCAACAAATAGGTTCAACAATAGGTTCTCAACGTCTCAAATATGTTAATAACTTGCAACTTACCCTTGTTTCACTCCCACCAATAGCATGGAAATTTCCAGGATACGTTAAATGGAGAGGAAATCTTATTTTCCAGTAACCTTCGAAATAGACTGCATTCAACAAAATAAGGCGCGTCAATAAAGATGGCGGTGAATCAATTATCCTTCTAATCGTATTGTTAGTATATCGGACCACCCAATCGTTGATAAGTCTTTCACTTAATTCAGGATTGCCAAAATCCACATTTTCTAGCTCAGCATCATAATATTTTTTTATATTCTCTTCAAATTGGGCATCGGCAGTGAAATTTTTTCCTAGGAACATTCCGTTAGCAAGAAATAAGTTATAACTGTGACTGTCTTTCAATACCAACGATAAAAGGTCTTTGATGCCTTGGTGAAGATGTTCTCCATGAATTGCATTTTCATTCATTCCCAAAGCTTGTTCCAGTTGAGCTTTAGTGCGACCATCGGCACCTAGGTAGCACATGGATAACGCAACAAAAATACTCAAAGGAGAAATCACAAAGTTTGACTCTAAATTTAGAGTTTCCACCAGTTTGAAAGCAAAATCATTCACAATACCAGCGAAGAAGTTCGAATCTGGCGAGATTTTTTCAGGTGATTTAGTCGCCTCATTTTCTGGATTCTCAACCTCAAAATACTCTTCTTCACTTTCAGTAGCACCGGAAAACGAATTAATGGTCTTTGAATTTTCATCGTAATCATTGTCATTTTCTTCGTCTCTGTTTGGTAGTATCTGGGAGTTATTATCATCAACATTCGGTCCATTGTTGACATTTATGATACTTTTTTCTGTTGTTCTTCTAGAGTCAAACATGCCAATTCTGAAATTTCTCCAAGCATTCCGAAATTGACGCAAGTCTACTGTTTCTCTCCTAACTTCTTTCCACACTACTCGAGAACCGACTATGAAAGGACGCATGTAAGCAATAATGAAGTAACGACGTCCTGCCCTGCTTATGACCGCTCTTTCTTGACTTTCTTCGATCTGCATATCGTCAATTTTTTGGTCATTGCCTTCGGAATTCTGTGCAATAACACTGTCAGGATTGGAAGAATGGCGACCAGTGAGGAGACAAAGGAAAATGATATGGAGAAAGACAATTGAATGTATCTTCATAGTAACGATGTTGATTTCCCTAAAAAAGATAGAAAAATGAGAGTTAATAAATTATATATATATAATTGAATAAAAAAAGTCAGGGGTGCGGAATTTTTCAAAAATCTTACCAGCCAAGGATTTATTTCACCAGCCCGCAAAATGCAACACACACGCAGTTGAAAATAGTTATGACAAAATCGCACACAATTACAAACGAAATTACTATTACTACAATGCATTTTTGTAATTCTTTTTTTTCTATAATATTAAGAAATATATACAACAGAGGTAAGTTAATATAAGACAGAACTTAATACCATATTTATACTGTAATAATTTTGAAAATTAAAATATCTAGATTAAGAAAGGGTTTCTGATAATGTTTCTATTGCTTACAGATTTTCAAAAACTAAAAATGCACTCGCCTTGCCAGAAAATCCACTCGCCACTGGCGACCAAAATGATATATTTCCCACCCCTGAAAATAGTTATAAAAAGCTGAGCATTTGATTCGCCAATCGTTGAAAAATGTAATGTTTAGGAGCACGTGAAACATCTCGACAAATAAAATGCAGCAGTTTTTGCGAAAGATTTAACATAATCTTTTTTACTTGAAGATAGAGATAGAGATGAAAAGATTTTTTTACTGTAAATATACACATTATAGCCCATAAAAAAATCAAAAGTAATTAATTTCATACCTAAAGTAGTTTTTAGAGACTAAGTAATCTTTTACATAAATCTGTGAAAATTTTTGAACAGTATGTGTCTACTCGGTACAATTTTTATAAAACGCTGTTAAATATATCACCTTAAAACTTATTACAGTGCCAGCAAACATACTATTTGAGAATAATAAAAAGCAATTCTAATTTTGTCTTAAAAGAAATAAAATTAAAAATATTTTATTAAAATCTTTGAATATCCAAACAAATTTTTAAAACACATTTTTTATTAAAAAAAAAAAAAAAAAAAAAAAAAAAAAACACTTTGGATCTATAATTTTATTTAATTTTAAAGAAACTAATTAGTTGCACAATTTTCGAAAGTTTCGACTGTACCAAATGTACCAAAGCATAAAAAATACATTTGGATAAAAAGGCAAAAAACACTCACAGTGCATAAAATATATTATTTTAAAATCTTTGAATATCCAAACAAATTTTAAGAACACATTTTTTATTCAAAAAAAAAAAAAAAAAACACTTCGGATCTATAATCTCTATAAATAAAAGGAATTCTGAGGATAATTAATTAATTGAGGCACAGGGGAAAGCAAATCTTGGCAATGCGCCAACTCGGTCCAGAGGAAGCAAATCTTGGCAATGCGCCAACTCGGTCCAGAGGAAGCAAATCTTGGCAATGCGCCAACTCGGTCCAGAGGTATAAAAGCAAGATAGAAAAAAACGCGCAGGTCTGTGCATTCAAGTACAACCACCCATATGTATATGCTGAAAGTTTGTTCTGACGCTCACCCGACGCACGTGGAGTGCCGATGGTCCGGGGAGAGTCACCGGGGGATCCGTCGCCAGCTGAGAGAGAAGCGTAGAGTCACCGGGGGATCCGTCGCCAGCTGAGAGAGAAGCGTACCATACACATAAGCCCGGCGAAGCGGGCTGCGTATGCTAGTTTTAGATAATTTTAAAGAAACTAATTAGTCGCACAATTTTCGAAAGTTTCGACTGTACCAAATGTACATAAAAAATACATTTGGATAAAAAGGCAAAAAATACTCACAGTGCATAAAATATATTATTTTAAAACTTTCTGGCGCCATAATCTTTTTGGTCCACAATTCCTTAGCACCGTAATCTTTTAGCTCTACTTTTTAGGCCAACAATTGAAAACTCAAAAATGTTAACCATTTTATGTTCCATGAGCTCTCAATGAAATTTTCTCTGCTTTCAGATTATTTGCGTTTGATAAAGGATTTCATCACAAAAAACTACTGAAATTCTAGAGGATGTTGAATCTCTTCATCTGATAAAGCCTTTCATTATGTGTATGGGAAACAAGCAAATCAAAGAAAATATTTTTCCCAGTGCAATAATTAATAAAAAATACTTCTAAATCAACTATTAATTTTTGTAAAATAAAGAAATTATTGATTTTATAAAAAATGATAGTAGAAAATATACTAGAAAATGCTTGAAAGAAATGAGGTCGTTATGTTCTAAATTCAAGCATTCTTTTTGTCTTGTGTTGATTATTAAAATATTCGGGTCTGTTACTGAATTTTAGGATATTTTGATCGATTTTTTTATGTTGCAATTAATTCTTGATCTAGTATGGAAAATGTAACGACACAATTTATTAAACAATGTTCATAGAATTATGCAATACGATTTTTTATTGTATATAATTTGTTTTAGAAACTAAAACAAAGATTTTAGATGATCAGTTAATGATCCTTAATTATAAACACTTTTCAATTATGTTGGAAAGCATTAAAAATAAATTATTGAAAAATGGAAAAGCACTTTGATGATTTAGTTTATGATAAATCTAAGTCTGTTAAATCAAATTTTTTAACAACTATCATAAATATTACATTTCATTTGAAATATACTTGTTAAAAGTTCGTTTATTGTATATTATTTGTTTTAGAATATAAAACAAATACTTTAGAGATAATCAATTAGTGATTTTTAATTATAATCCTAAAAAGTAACAATTAAAGCAGGCACTTAAATTATGATTTACAACTTCATTATAGTTTTAGTATTTTTTTTTTTTTTTTTTTTTTTTTTTTTTTTTTTTTTTTTTTATGAAAACTAAAAGAAATGTCAAGTGCAAAGTTACAGTCATTAACGCTTTTTAGTTACGTGAAACATTATAAATGAGTTTTTATTTATGGAAAAGTCCTCACAGCATTTTGAAATCAAATGTATGACTAGATTTTATCATTTGTTTAGATTTTTTTTTTCATTTTGTTAATTAGCAAGAAATCTAATTTCCACTTGGTAAAACTGTTTTAATAAAATGTAAACAACTTTACTTAAAAGAACAATTTATCTTTTAACTTTTTTCTCTTTTTTTTAAGAATTGGGTTTAAATGATAAATTTATTGTATTTCAATGTCCGACTAAAAATACATTTTTGAAAACAAGTGGGTAAGTATGATCGCAGATCACACAGAGGATTTCGATTAATATTTCTTTAAAAACAACTTATCCTTTAATTAATAAATCGAAGTTTTTAATTTATAATTATTAAATTTTTACACAGATGGTAGCTCCAATAAATTTAATTTTAAAATAATTATAAAAGGAAGTTATTTATTTTAATCAAATTAAAAATGTCCGAATCAATTATTTAAAAAAAATCAAGAATTTCAAATTTAGTGAAAATCCGAAATAAAAAAAATAGCGGAAATGTAAGGAAAATTTCAAATTTCGAAAAACGAAAACAAAAAAATTATCAACCAAAATTTAAAATGCTAATCATTAATAAATCGCAAAAATTTTTTAAATAGAAAGATAATTCATTTCCAAAAAATACTATGAATATTAGTGATAAATATATATATATATATATAAACCCTTAAGGGTGTTCTTAAATCAAAAAAGGCAACTTTGTGACACATGCATTAATTTATTTTTGTTCGGAAATGCATGAAAATAGCTGGTGTTGTTATTCAGAAACTCTAATTGCACTCATTTTTTTTTTTTTTTTTTTTTTAAAAACACAATAGATTTTTCATAACAAGCCTTCAAAGTTGACACTTTTGAGCATACTTCCCGACGAAAGCAGAAAAACCGGTCGAAAAGGAGGAGAAAAACGGGTGATTGCGTCATCGAAATAGCTTATAACTCGATATGTAATTTAATTATCATAAAATGGAAAAATAAGTTCAATTCGAAATCGCTTTCATAGTCAGGCATTATAATTTTATAACTTTCTCTTAAAAAATGAATTTGTAAATGTGTCAAAACGTTTTTCGCTTGTTGAGCGGATCAGTTAAGAACACCCTTAAATATGGAAAAATTGCAAAATTTCCTTGAATTAAATCCATTTTAATATGAAAATATCATTCATTCCTTTTGTTTACTAGCGAGACGTTTTACCTCCAAACTATGATGTCAACACGCCAAATGTTGATATTAAAGTTTCCTTTTAGAATTTAAATCGCAAAAATGAACGAATGGCATTCAAAAGATTAATTTAATTAAAGTAATAGATTTTTTCAAAACTTTATTATTTGTCGTGTGACATGAGGTTTCAGGTGTAAGTACACAAAATTTGAAGTCTCTGACTTGTACAGTTTTTTTTGTATAGGGACTTTGTGACGGACGGACAGACAGAGGGCAGAGACGAATAGGGTTTCATCAGATAAACAATCCTCTCCCCCCAAAAAAATGCATATTTTTTTAAAAATTTTTAAAAAGTTTAAGAAATTTTGAATTTTAAAAATCCCTACTATTTATTTAAATATTAATACCCAATTTTTATTTTTTTGTATTTCAAAATGTGTTTTACACAGACTACGCATGGCTTTAAGGGGAAAAAAATCATAGCCTTTATAAAACATGAAAATGAAAAAATATGAACATGGAGAAAAACCTTTTTAAAGCATTTGAGTGGGAAATTACACTGTGTGTATTGACAAAATTTTGCAATATCTCCGGACATAATTATCGTATCGTATTATAAAAATTAGGTGTCCCAATATTGACAATTAAACAGGCTTTCATTTAATATTCAAAAACAACAATCAATTTTTCATCAATTTTAAGGTAAACATGCCTTCCTGCATGTTCATTTTGCTTAAATTTATTTTAAAGTTATTTTGTTTGAAGTTATGTATTTCTAATTATAATTTGAGTTTCTATTTACTTTAATTGTTAGTTTGATTGTAATATTGTTTGAGGATAGAGAATATTAATTTTATTTTGAATTTTATTTAACACTAATGGAGTATGTTGGTTTGCCATGCCTTAAGCAAACCTGTTAGGTTACATTTTTTAAATTTTGATACTTGTTTATCTGCAACTTTCCGAGGAGCAAGGAGCTTGCTGCTGTTCTTGTTGTTAGTCTTGTTCAGAAAGTTGAGCTCATTGTTTTTAATGATATTGCACGCTATATAATTGCCTTTTTCCCGAAATGTGATTTTTTTTAATATAGGGGGAAGTGGGGTACATTGATACAGTTTTTTTCTAAGATTTTTTTTTGGTGTGAAAAAAGTAGAAAATTCAAGTTTTTTTCCATGAGGTGACAGCAAAACTTGTGTAGTATGTTATAAAAAAGTACAATCATTGTTTTATATAGTATTTTTGCATGTAATTTAAAAAAAATAAAAAAAAGTCATTTGTATCAATGTGCCCCATCTACGGGGCAGATTGATACGTTTGAGAAAAATGACGACAAAATAATACCAATGCATATTTTTCATAGAAAATGTGTTAGAAAACCATTTTATATTTATTTATAGAAATTCAAATCACCCACAATTTATTTTTAAGCAATATTAAGGCAATCAAAATTAAATATATTATGACCTGATGTTCTGGCTGTTCCTTGTCTGATTGTTGGCTGTGGTAACTTTGTCATATCTAGCACTTCAATCCCAGCATTATCATCTTTCTTGGGAAAGATGAAAAAATTACCAGGTTTTCTGTTTATAAATAGGTTTATAAACAGAAAATAAAGGATAATTATATTAAAAAATTCTGTTTATAATATAATTATCTTTTTCTGTTCTGCAATTTGTTTCTCTTACTTAACATTTCTCATGTCGAAAATACTTTTTTATCTGGAGAATCGATATAAATTCGAGATTTGCCAAAATACCGTCCTTTTCTTTTATTAGTTCTACTAGTACTAGTTTTTGGATAAGTTCGTACTTTTTCTGTTAGCAAAAATACTATAAAATGTTCTAATATAAAAATTAGAGCTATTTCACTTCAATAGAAATTAATATTAGAAATTTTTCGTGAAAAATGGTTGGATTAAGAAGTGTAGGGTATAAAAAAACAAAACAATGAAAAGTAATGAAAAAATGAACTAAAAAAGGATTTAGGTTGTATCAATGTGCCCCGAAATAGAGTGTATCAATGTGCCCCATACAGCCATTTTGAATAAATTGAGTCGCAAATCCAACACATCATAATTTATCTAACAATAAAAAATGAGGAAATGATAAAGAGTTTCACTTGCCAGGGAGAGTATTCTTTTCGGTTGAAAATACTGGAACAGTTGTATAATACCATTTCAGTTGTACAACTCAAATTTACTTTTGACCTACGAAAACAATAAATCACCCGTCCCATTTCACCAAACTACTGAATCATTCCAAGATTTTCTATATGTAGTTGAGTGTAGTTGAGCATCACCTTTTGGAGCCGTTGTGAAACTTCCTGTAATGATCCTGTGAACGGTAGACGGAGTGTATCAATGTGCCCCGTGTATCAATGTACCCCACTTCCCCCTACTTCGGTACATTTTTCTAAAATTCTACAATAGATAAACCGCTGAGACTTTCCGAAATTGTGCAAATAACTTTTCCTTTAAAAATGTCTAACGTCATAGGTATGAGAGAAACAATTTCTTAAATAAGAAAAAGTGTGTTCTAATTTAACAGCTTCACCATTTGCCCCGAGATAAGTCGGGGGTAAAAGTACTATTTCCCCATACCTCTCTCCGGTTTAGTGGTTCTTTCTTTTCTTTCTTTTTATTTTTCTTTTCTTTTTTTTAATTACGATTTTCAATGTTTTTTAATAAAGTATTTTTAATGTTATTTTTGCTAAGCCAAAATGAAAACAGCTTCTTTTTAGCTTCAAATAGTATGTTTTCAGGTATCATCACCAATTTTAAGGTGATATATTCAACAGTTGAATACTTAATACGTGATTTATCACTTGCTAACTAGGGTACATTCAACAGTTTTTTAAAAAAGTGTACCGAACAAACATATTGTTCAAAAATTTTTATAGAGATATGTAAAAGGTTAATTAGTTCATGCATAAAGTAACTTATGCATGCAAATCATTTCGTTTGATTTATATATAGGTTATAATGTGTATATTTACTGAAAAATTCTGTTTTTTATGTGTACCTCTATTTTAAAGTAAAATACATTATGTTTAACATTTCTTAAGAACTGATTAATTTTGCTCATGGAGATGTTCCACGTGCCGTTAAAAATAATTATATAAACATAAGTCATTCTTCTTTAAAATATCAGTCTTAAAAGTTCTATGTTCTTTCAACCAAAATATGAAGCTTATTTCGTTGCTAAGTAAAGATAAAAAGTAAAGATAAAAGTAAAGTAAAGATACGATGAATTTTTTTTTTTACTTTTCAAATAATTGTGCTAACCGAATATAAAGGCTTTCTCTCATAATCTACTACTTAGCGCTAACGATAAGAATTAGTTTTATGTTGATTCATCCAAATGCCGGAATTTACTTTGCATTGTCAGCTGAAAAATGACATTTCCAAATCAATTTAGGTTACTAATTGGATAGTCACTCACGTTTGTGGACACTATAATTCTTTGTTACGAAATTTTTAAAAATGCATCATTTAAAGATTTCAAAAATATACATCTATAGCAATGTCTTTAAACATTGTGTAATAATATCTAAGTTTTACAAATATTGATCCGCAAGTTTTTTTTTTTTTTTTTTTTTTTTTTTTTTTTTTTTTTTTTTTTAAATAAAGAATTTGATTTTTAAAAAAGGAAAAGAAATGCTGAAACGCGAATTTATTAAAGTTAAAAAACTCACAAAACGAACAGTTTGTAGCTTTTAGATAAATTATAATACATAGTAAATATTTTAAAGAGTATAGGGAGCATAAAATTTCTTCGGGGGGATTTTTAAGGTGGAGCGGTCAGATATTTAAAATCGTACCGTTTTCTACCAATTCAAATGCAGACTTTTGACAAAGCCCCGCGATAAATGTTACTTATTTAATATAAAACTTTCAAATAGTTTATAACACATAATGTAGATTTTAAAGAGTATGGGACATCAAATTATGTGGTAGGAGGAACAGTAATTTTGTTAGGGAGCGCACGATCAAATATTATAGATGCGAATTTTTCAATGCCCTGGGATAACTAATACTTATTTAATATGAAATTTAAAAAGTGTATCTACCCCTATTTTCGAATAATAATTTCACCAAATATCTTGCTTAAATCCGGAAACCTCTTATCATACCTGCTGGTAGGTTGTTTAACGAAGTTTCGTCCAGAAATAGCTTTGTTAAAAATAGAGTTCATCCTATTGAGCGCGGTGGAATGTGAAACTAAAAAATTCCAGACTTTAAGATAAAAAAATAAAAAAAAATTACCGTGCGTGCGTAGCACTTCTGCTAAACGGTATCTTAGGCAGTGAGGATGCGGTTCGAGATAGGTTCTTTTGTGAGATTTTGCAGCATAAATTTCATGTTCATTTAAGAATATTTTTATGGATCGGGTAACGCCGGGCGGCTCAGCTAGTTTTAAAAATAATTAATTTTTCTAAAACTAAGAGTAGAAATTTCATGACAATTTGTCTTTAGCGTAATTGAAGAGTGTAGAATTTATATATGCATTCAAACTTGGGTATTGCTATTGAAAAGAAAAACGAAGTTACTTTTTAGGGTTTTGTTCATCTGACGAAACCCTATTCGTCTGTGCCCTCTGTCTGCCTGTCACAGAGTCCGTACACAAAAACTATATATGCCAGAGAATTCAAATTCTGTGTACTTACAGCCCGTAAGACATGGTGACGTCACTGCAACGTCGTTGTGAAGTCACATTGTGACTTTGTGACCATCGATTGTCGATGTGACGTCGCGTAACGTCGATGTGAAGTCACAGTGATTAAAATGTGAAGTCGTTATGGCCGTTTCAGAGCTTTTTTGTGACGTCACAATGTGACCAATTTGTGAAAAGTGTGTCATTTGTGACTACTTTGACATTAACATTGTGACGATTTTCTAAAATTTTTTAAGAAAATCACATCTCAGTCACAACGTGACGTCACTGAGTAGTGGCATTTTGGTCACAGATGTGATGTGACCAAGTGACGTCACTGTGAACATGCATGCTATGAGGGAGCTGAATACCTCTTGTCAACAACAAATCATAAAGTTTTGAAAAAAGACTATTATTTTAATTTAAATATTATTTTTTAAATCATCAGTTCGTTTTTTTCTCTTCTAATTGTTGCCACTCAAGTTTAAATAGATATAAAAATTATTTCATTTTTTACCCTTTAGTTTTAGAAGAAATGAAGTTCTTCTGTTGCCAAAATTACAAAATTGGCATTACAAACTACAATAATAATAATAATAATAATAATAATAATAATAATATCTCAAAAATAAATTAAGATACAGCTTTTAAACAAAATGCATTTAAAAATACATTTTCCCCCCTATACGATGGTGTAAAAATTGAAAATGTGCGATATTTAGGAGCTTAAAAATTTGCAGAGCGTAAATTTCAAAATTGAAATTTCATTTCTTCTAATTGTTGCACGCAAGTTTAAATAAAATTATTATGTATGTAACATGAATTAATGAATTAAATCGATCACGCAAAAACGTGCTTATTTGTTTTTTTTTTCATCATTTTAAATCATATTTATCATCTATTTTGACACGCGAAATGAAATATTTTTTATATTTATTAAATTAATATTCATTTAAATGAACAGTCGTGTCTGGTGACCAGTTTGGTCTCCCTTAAATTTATGTTAAGCTTTGCAATATTTTACTTTTATTCATAATTTTATTTACTTGCGTACCTTCACTAAATGTGCAGATTCTGATAGATAAATCAACAAATCTATGTGATGAAGGCAACATTTAAAGGAAGATTCTGTTAATAATCTGTTTTGCTTGGCGCGATTGGCGAAGAAATCCCAAAATAGCGCCGAAAAACCGTTTTTCATTTGTTAATTTAATGAAAAAATGTGTTTTGAAGGAAATATTAAACGAAACCCTCTGTGCGATCTCCGATCACACTTACCCACTTTTTTTATTATGTAGCTGGCCTTTTTGTAAATTTTACATACAGTCGGCTATCGTTAATTCGAACTCGTCGGGACCACAAGAAATGCTCGAATTATCCGAAGTTCGAATTATGGAAAATATGAAATGAAAACATGCTTAATATGGTACTATTACAAAGAAATTAATGTTATAGTGTTTTTTAAATTTATTTCGTCTGTTATCATTAGAATATGACTTAATATTAAATTAAAATATATAAATACATAAACTAATTAAAAGATTAGGAACAGGCACAATGGAAGAAAATTTAAAGCGTCACTGATGGACAGACGGGACACTAAGAAAGTGGATGTCAAATGCATTGGATTATATGTATACTCGTTCGGAACATTTTTCACAAAAATCAAAGAAAGAAAGTTATTTAAATGATCTGAAATCCGTGAGAAAGAAAAGAAAAATGAAAAATCGGAATTCTCATTAGTTCGAATTAAACGAAATCAACAGAAAACGAGTTTGAATTAATGAAAATTTTTAACGTTATTCTAACATTGAAAATTTCGGGACTTCATGTTTAGTTCGAATTAAGCGAATATTCGAATTATCCGATTTCGAATTAACGAGAGTCGACTGTACATCATTTAAAAGTAGACTTTATTTCCAATCGTGTCGTTTGATATCAGTAACCTTCTTCTAAAATAATTTGTTGCAGATTTAGTAGGAATTGTTTATTTTATTTCTTCCGCGGCATAGAAGTTCAAAACATAACATTTTGAGAAAATTGAGTTTAAAGTTTATGTATGTAATGTTTATATATGATGTAAAAAAAACTTAAAACCTTTACTTAAACCTTTACTTACTAGTTACTTAAAACCTTTGAGTTTCACGTTGTAGTAGAAATAAAAGTAATGTACCATTCGAAAGGAGATAAATAAAAAATTCAAGGTATTAAAAAAGTTAAAATTTTTTTTTCTCCAGAATATGCCTTCCAACCTTCCCTTAAAGATAAGAAAATACATCAAGTTATTGATACAAACAGGGACCAATTTACAAATTTGGAGATCCCGGCAAATGTTTACGGGGGCTTCGATGCTTGCAGGAGAATTGAGAAAAAAATATTGAAAATAGTACTTATTAAGATAACCACTATTGATTTTAATAACTAATTAAAAATTTAAATAAAAAAATTAATTTGATAATCAATAATTTACTTTTAAATAATTATTTCACAATTATAAAATGAAAATGAGTACACATTTTATAATAAATTCCGTGGAGCTGATTATCTTTTCCTATGCAGTCTGGAATGATAGAGTATGCAGCAACTAAAAATAAATTTTTCGCAACACCAAGCTACAATTATTTAATACACTAGGGAGCTCTTCCGCCTATACGAACTACGCTCATCAACCCCAAAGTCATCTGACGAGAGCAGGAACTTGTTCGATTTTTTCGTTAACGAAGCTAAATTAATTCTACAAATACTCATTCGCTGGTTTAAAACAAATAAAATGATATCATCGATAGCAGAAAAAGATCGTTTTGGAAATTGACCCTTTAGGGTAACTGTTCCCAACATGGGGTACGTAGTGGATCTGCTAGGGATACGGTAAAATAATATCAGTAATGGCGGAAATTTACAAAAAAAGTTAGAAAAGTTACAAAAAGTTTAGAAATGTCAATGTAATTTGTATCGATATTTTATATGGTTGGGATGAGAAAAGATTACTATAGCAAAAAAGAATATTTGCGTGTTCTGGTTGAGTAGATGGGGGGGGGGGGGGGTGGAGAAGGATGTGTTTCTGAAAAATGGGGCTACTCCAAAATAAAAAGGCCAAAGAAAGGGATAGGGGTTAGAAAAAAAGTTAAGAGAATCTAAATTACTACTAATTAAGAGACTAGTAATTTAGATTCAGAAATGGGATAAAAAATTATAAACACCCTTAACATATCAATTTAATGACCACTAACCTAAATTCACATCATCACAAATTCAAGACCTTTAAACAACTTAATGATCTGCAAACATTCAAAACATGTTATTGTAAAGGATTTAAGCTAAATAACTAAGTAAATGTCTCTATTTCTTGGCCACACTGTCTTGAAGACATTTTGGAAACTCAGATGAAAATAAAATCTTTTTTCTGAGGAAATCAAAGATATTGTCAGTTATTAGATTGCATTTACAGCAAAAATATTCAGCTATTAAGATATGAAATCAAAATGTAAAAAAATAAAACAGTTTACTTTTTATGATTAAAAGAATAAAGGTCCACATATCTAGATCTATGTAGTGAACGGTTTATGAAATAATTTTAAAAGTACAACATATTTTTAAACTGATAAAGATAAAATAAAACCTTCACTATAATAATAATTAAATTTGGATATTTCAGACAAAACACAATACAAACACAATAGAATGTAGAATGAAATGTAAAATTTCAAAAGCTATTAAAATCAGGGGCCTGGGCCCGTACCTGAATGCCCGGATGGAAATCAAGCACTGTCATACGAATCTTAATCACTTTATTTTAAAAATCTAATTAAAATTTAAATCTTACCTTATTTTGTGCAATATGAATATTAACAGAAAACGGCAGGTATGTCATGGAGTGTAACGTTGATTGTTTTAGAGAATAATCTTTCGTAGCAGGATACTGACGAACTAAACAGGAACCCACAATACTCGTTTTCAAAGAGGAAACATGATTACAAAGCCATCATCAAGATGAAATAATTCAGCAAATAAAGTAGAAATATTTTCTTTCACAATTTTCGATGGAAATAGTTTCGAAAATGAAACAGAATTACAATTCAGGAAGGCAAAACTTGTAGCTTGCAAGTAAGCACCGAAATAAATTTTAAAACCGAAACTGAAATACTTTAATCTTTCTGTTTGTGGCTTAAAACGAAAACGAACACCCCCTACTTTTTTAAAGCAATTAATCCTCTGTAATAAAAAGATACAGATTGTTGAAGATTGGCTTTCAAGATCATCAAGATTAAATGCTTCAGCAAATTCAGTAGAAATATTTTCTTTCACAATTTTAAATGGAAATCGTTTTGAAAAAGAAATAGAATTTACATTTCAGGAAGGCAGAGCTTGTAGCTTGCAAGTAAGAACCGAAATAAATTTTAAAACCGAAACTGAATATCGGCAATCTTTCAGTTTTTGACCGAAAACGACCTACTTTTTTTTAAACAATTAATCCTTTGTAATAAAAAGATACATGTGTTGACGATTGACTTTTTCGCTAATCGTTGCACTGCCAGAAATAAAATTCTCAACTTTGACGATTCAGCAATCCTCGAGCTGTATTTTGTTGTTTTTGATAATAATTGCAAATAAAAAACACGTTATTTTTTAACGAAACGTAAACTCTGAAGTATTTGACGAATTTTTTTCTTCTCTCGCGGTCAGACTTAAATGCATTTTAAGGAAATAGCTGGGATACCTGTTTGCCGAGAGGTTCCCTTCTGTACCTCCTTAAATCCTGCAAATTTAGCAAGCAGATAATGTGCTGTGTATGTTATTCCTAACACAATTTATTTAAAAAACAGTATTTTGAAAATATGTAGCCATTGTTTTTGCATTAGTTTCCTTTTTTTTTATCTGTTAAGGTTTTTAGGAATGTTAATTATTATATTTATTTATTTGCATTGTTCATTATGGCGTAAATCTAAAAGAATAAATTTCCTGTGCTCTGCGAAATTGTTAATAATAATAATAATTGGTCAGTAAAACTTCAAACTTTCAGGATAATTTTTTCATTAATATATATATATATATATATTTACAACAATCAAATAAAAAATATACATAATTGATCCCCCTCCCCTTTATAAATAGTAAAGTATAAAAATCTCAACCATCTACTCAGAATGAAAAAAATCTTCCCGAATCTGCACATAAAAATTCTTTATTTCTCAACAACAAATTAACCAGACCATATTCTAATCATTCATTAAGCAAAGAACATTTCTCTAATAAATTATATTAATCAAGCCATATTATAATTATGATATCTTTAATCATATGAAAAAGAAAATAATAAATTAGCCTTATTAATAAAAACTTGCAAGAATTAAAACAACATCTAAAAATTTACAATCGATATTATAAAAATATAAACACACAGCAAAATTCACTGCATACATTTTAAATCCCTTCCACTCGGGGACAAATTGGCGTAATGGCGGCAGTCTCCCACACAGTAGGTTGTGAGACAAACGCGGCGCCGTGGATCGAATCACCTCGCACTTTTTTCCCTATCGACAAATACAAAAGTTTTTAAACGGTTCGATAGATGGCACCACCCACCATCTTATTGTCCTTTTCGAATAACCTCTTTTGACGAAATTTCTATCGTCAAACAAGAAAAGAAACAAAATTACTCAATTTGACGAAATATTCGCCCGAAGCATTTCCCAGGAAACGGTTACGTCAAAAATGAAGAAAATTTCGTGAAATCCGAGTATCCATTTCTAAGTATCTGCCACTAATTAATCGCGAAAATGAAACTTTTGAAGTTACTGAAAAAAATAATAGCTCGAGAAGTATATGTCAGAAAAGCGTTAGACAAACTGCGTTTGAAAGGTAAAAAATTGTATTCTGCTGGATATAAATTTCAAGTCTAATGATTATGCTGTTTTTCAAATATTGAATTTCCAAAATAATCAAATTTCACAGTGGAGTACAATAGCGCAACTTTCGAAGTTGTGCTTATTAAATAAATTGGGCTAAAAGTTTTTATTTTAAGGTATCCGAACATCTTTGAACCGTAATTTTCGATCAAAATATCACCTTTTCATTTTTGTAATAATATTAATATTGATTCTTTCATATATCTAAGTCTGTTTAAATTACGTCTGTATCTAAAATATATAGAACTCGAGTTACAGCTGTTTAAAATTATATCTATTTACAGTTTTGAATTGTGGTTTAAAGCTATTTTTAGATTTTTCTTAAAATGAAGTTTTTCACATTTTTACTATACGCAAAACATCTTGAAGCAAAAAATTTGCATGAAATGCCAAAAAAATTTCTGTACTTCTTTTACAAGTGTCTTTCGAGGGAATAGACTACATTCATGATACTATATTAAATAGTTATACATTTAAACTGGTATAAATGACAAACTTGAGACAAATTTTCCAATTTTTCATTACATGAGTACTTTAACTGCCATATCACCTGTGATAGCGATGCGATTATAATTTGGGTAGTCTAAGTTTTAGAGAAAGTTATTCTGTTTATTATGCAATTTACAAAATGTAAATACATTTTTTTTATTTTTGAGCTATCACGTTTTGCGGGAATGTCAATTTTTGACATAGTTTTGACAATTTTCCTTAATTTTTTTTTTTTTGGGGGGGGGGGAGTAATTATTAATATTTATGTATTTTTTTCAAAGTTTTAAAGTAAATAACATTATAAAAAATGGATAAAAAGAGAAAATTTCAAAAATTTCAAAAAATCACTTCCGAAGGTGCGCGGATACACAAAGTGAAATTAATGCTATATGAATGCTTTCAATGAGAACACTGTTTGGCGACTTATCCCATCGCCAACTTAACATAAAAGTACTTCTATTTTCCGAGTACTAATGTACAGAACATAGCCTTTGTTATTATTATTATTATTATTATTATTATTATTATTATTATTATTATTATTATTTGCATGTTTAATTTATTTCGGAAAAAGTTGATTTGATCAAAAATTACTTTATTTTCTTTGTTTCTTCTTTTCAAACTTAATTACTTCTCACCATTGTATAATTTTAAAATTTACACTGTTGAATAGGCAGAGTGTACTCTCAAATATAAAATGTTTGAAAACTGTGTTTTAATTTAGCGACTTTTTATGATTTTTAATCCAAATATCTCGATTATGGAATAATAGTATATGAATATTTTTATCAATTATTTCAAATTTTAACACGCTCGCTGCCACTTACGCGAAAGCGCGTGATATGGCGCCAACGTTAAGGGGGCACTCACGCGCCAGCGCGTGATGTGGGGTGATGTCCAACAGCCAGACACGCGCTGGCGCGGGAAAATCTTTCACTGATCCTTTGTTATAAAAAGTAAATAGGCTTCTGGGAAAAACCCACTTCTACAGTGCAGCATTAACTATCATCACATCTTCATGTAAGCGGCAGCGAACGCGTTAAGGAAAAACTACGATTCCTACCCACCATCCTAAGATCGGGTTTTACACTAGCACATACATAAATGTACATAGTCATTAATTAGTTACGCCTGTTTGTTAATTATAGGTAATTATTAATTAATTATATGTGTAGCCAAAGTTTGCCCTCAGTGATTCTGAGTAAAAGTTTTAAATTTCATATAGAATAAAGTGTAATTAATTCATCGATGATACAGAAGGATTTTTTATTCATACAAATGTCATCTAATTAAAAATTGTCTAATTAAAAAGTATCTAATTAAAAAATATCTAATTAAAAAATATACCTTTAATTAATTTTATCATGATTTTTGTAAATGGTCATGCGTTTTACTAGAACTTTCTCAAAGAATATTCAAAACACGCCGGAAATTCGGTTTCTAAAGTATTATATCATCATTTGAGTTGAAGAAGTCAAAGTATAGAAATTTTGTTTACCCATTATCTTTGCGTTTACTTTTAGTTATATTGAACTCTCCTCGTTGTAACTATCTTTTATTCATGATATTCTTTTGTTTAATCTTAATGTTAAGCTTTCTTCTTTTTCGTGTTTTTGCATATATTACTGTTTTTTGAATTAATTTTTTAAGTTAAACTTAATGTATGTTCTCTGTAAAGGGTCTTTTTTTTTTACACTGGGGCGGTTTTTCCCTGCGGTAGCTTTCTTCGCCTTTATGGACTGGCTAGCTCAGTTTGTGATCAAATGAACATTTTTTCTTTTTCTTTTTTCTTTTTTTTATGTTTTAAGTTAAACTATAATTTTTTTATGCAGCCTTTTTTTTTCTTATACTCTTTTTTCTGTGGCAACCTGCCACGTTTAAGCATCTTTATGGCTCCCATTGCATTGAAAAACACTGTATCACGATATCCTGGATGTAAAGTTGCTCAGCAACTAGGAAGTTTATGTAACCGATTAACTTGTTCACTTGTTCACTTGTCCCAGAATAGCGCCAATAACGTTTTTCAAAGAGAGAAGCTGACGGTACAGATACATCAATTTACTAAGAATGGAAAGTATATGCTTTTTCCCAGAAGATAAAGGCTCATGATGATATGAAATTCAAATTAAGTATGTTGTAATAAGAACCACTAAAGAAGTGACATCGCATTATTATGTTATACTATAACTTTTAAGTGTCACACTATATGTCTTTTTAAAGTACTAAGTATATTTTAAATGATTTTTTATAATATAAATTCTTACAAACATTTTTGAAGAATTTTTGCCACAGAGGGAAGGTCAGTAAGCCAGCTGCTGCCATGGTGGGTACTCGGTTTCGAATCCTTGTGTAAGACATGAATTTATTTATGAATGTCCGTTTGTAGTTATTTAAATATGTTATGAAAAAAAATAAATAAAAATTGTTGGGTATTTCCATGAACACTTGTCGTGTAAGTCACATTTTTATTAACTGCTAAATTCTTTGCCACCGTTATTTTCAAAAGGTTTGCATGGCCTTATTCAATTAATGAAATATCTCTTATAAAATAAGTCACATTTTTCCATTCTTAAATACTGGTATCCAAAATCGTAGTATGTGACTTACACGACATGTGCTCATGGAATCACCCTGTTGTGACTTGTTGTTGCTTCTGCGTAATGCTGATCATTGGAGGCGACAGTCATTGTAACTATAGCTTCCAAAGCAATCTCCACTTTGGTGGACTTCAATACAGATTTTTTTTATTTATTTATCTTTTATTTATTTATTTATTTATTTATTTATTTTGCAAAAAAAAAAAAAAAAAAAAAAATACACAATGTGTCTGTTTTATAACTAAAATAACATATGACGAAGGGTCTGTACTAATGTGGCTTTCTGTGAGACGATATAAAAATATAAAAATAGAACATATTTTAAGTGGAATTCAGGGAATTACAATTTTTAAAGATGGTATTGGAGAAACTAGAGAAACAGATAAAAATCATTTGAAGAGATTAAACCAAGTGTTAAAAAGATTAAGGGAATATAGAGATAAATAAAGAAAAATTATTTTTTATGGCAGATGAAATTATTTATTGTAGTTATAAATTTAATAAACATTGCATTCATAAACCACAAGTTAAAATTGAAGCAATTGTAAATGTTTTAAGACTAATAAATGTGTCTCAGGTTAAAACTTTTCTAGGTCTAGTTACATATTCTGCTAAATTTGTGCCAAAGTTATTTATAATTGTACACTCTTTAAATAATTTGTTTAAGAATAATAAGAAGTTTAATTGGTCTGCGTTTAAAAGTATAAAAATTGAAACTGATTCTGAAAAAGTCCTTACTTACTTTAATTCTAAATTATCTTCAATTTTAGCTAATATGCCTCTCTTGTGTGTATGTATTTCTGCAGTTCTTTCGCATGTGATGACAAATAACACTAAAAAGCCTATTGGGTTTGAATCCAAAACTTTAATTAATGCAGAAATTCGGTATAGGCAAGTTGATAAAGAGACATTAGCTATTATATTTGGTGCAAAGAAAATGTTTCAATATTTTTGTGGCAACAGATTCACTTTATTTACTGATAGTAAACCGTTTGTTTCAAATTTTTTCACCTTCAAAAAGTACTCTTTTTATCAGTTGCTAGAATGCAAGAATATGAAATTTATTTACAAAATGTTTTAGTATGACATCCGTTATAAGAAAACTACTGAGCACGGAAATGTTGAACTTCTTTCATGTCTTCCATTAAGTAGTAAAGATTTACCACAACAATATTATTCAAACGAGGTACTTGATGAATCTGAACTTCTTCAAAATAAATAATTTTCTATATTGCTTTTGAATGCTAAATTTTTTGCTTCAGCTACAAAATCTGATCCTCTTTTGCGCGAAATTTTCACCACTTAATTTCTGATTCTGAAATTCTTAAAAATTTACTTTTTGGCGCTAAAAAAGAATTTACTCTTCAACATGGTTGTGTTTTAAAATGATGAGTAGTTATCTCAGAAATTCATTAAAACAAATACAGTAAAACCGACATAACGGGCAGTCCCGAATAGCGGATACCTCTATTTAACGGACAATTTTCCAATCCCCACTCCCAAAAGTTTTTTGTATGTTTAACCTCTGAATAACGGACATTCCGAATAGCGGATACTATTTAAGACGATAAAGGATGAAAAAGTATTTTTTTAAGGAGAAAAAAAAGAAAAAAAAGGTAAAAAAGCCTCTAAAGTTTATCAGGGTGTTTTGTGGTCACAGATGAATAGGCTGGGGAAAATCCCCCCCCCCCCCCACGTTCAGTGTTGAATTAAAGGGGTTGCCCAGGAGGGACATCTTCCAGAGCACTGATATATCCCCGAGGAAAATTTTGAGGTTTTATGCTTTTATCAGTCAAAAATTGCAACCCCTCTCCCCGACCGGAACTCTATAATGTCCAATAATGTCACTTTGTAGAACAAATTGCATGTAATCGCGAGCAAAAGTTAACTTTTGTAACAGGTTTTTTTTTTTCATAAGAACGTAATAAACAGTGAATAAAGGTGTGTACAATTTTATTTCAGTCCCATTGCTTAAAAAATAATTTTAATTTCTGATTAATCATATAATAGATGTTTTAGGGCATATAAAAGTCAATTAATGAAATGTTAAACATTTCTAGCGGTTTTTGAATCTCTGAGGTTTTTCCAATAGCGGACACCTCCGAATAGCGGACAATTTCTGCGTTCCCGAGGTGTCCGTCATTTAGAGGTTTTACTGTATTAAAAGAATTAAACTTTGGTCATTTTGATATTGTAAAAATGAAGTCTTTAGCCGATAATCCTGTATAGTGGCCAGGAATAGACCATGATATTGACGATATTGTACAAAATTGCACTATTTGTGTAAACTTGAAAAATAATCCTCACAAAGTAGATACACAACATTGTGAATGACCACAATTCCATGGCAGAGAATTCATACTGATTATTTGGTCCTGTTAACGAAAAAATGCTTCTTTTAGTGGTTGATGCCCATAGTAAATGACCGGAAGTATTTATCGTGCTTACTATAACTTCAACTTCGGAGAATGTAATTATTTGTTTATCTTCCTTTTTTGGACGATATAGTTTTTTTTATTTCTTTAGTATCGGAATATGCTAAGCAGTTTACATCTGCAGAATTTGAAACATTTTTGAAAAATCATGATGTAAAATTTAAGTTTAATACTCCGTACTATCCAGCTACAGATAGACCGAGAGATATGTGCGAACTCTTAAACATGGATTAAGATAGCCAAGTTATTGAAACTGGTACTCGGAGCCGTAGCTAAGGGAGCGCTATGGGCAGCTCATCCTCCCCCTAAAATATTTTGAGCCCCCTCTGGAAAAGATTCCAAGGTCACTCAATGAATTTCTGTTCCGAAAATTCGAATGAAATATTGTTCAAAAATCTAATTTAGTTTTGAGACATTTTCACAGTTTTGCAGAGTTACTAAATTGTATTTAAAATAAGTGTTTCAACACTCCCTCATCCTATTTGTACTTATTAAGCTAACATGATATTTAATTTTGCACCAGTTACATACTCAAAACTTTCATCATCCTATACTTTTCTTAGCATAAAATGAAGTTATTATAACAGTTTAATAAGAAACAGAGTACCTTACAATGTGAATATGCGCTAATTTATCTTTCGGCGTCAGAGAGAGAGAAAAAAATTATGAGCTCCCCCCCCCCCTATTGTTCACTCTTAGCTACGGTCCTGCTGGTACTTAACTAATGAAATTGAATAACTTTCTTTTGCAATACAGAAAAATGCCTCATGATACAACGGGGGAGAATCTTACATCTTTATTTCTAAAATGTCATATCAGAACAAAATTGATTTGACAGTGCCAAATGTTACAAATTTTACCACGAAAAACAAAATGCAAAAATGTCCAAAGTTAAAATAAAAGCATTTGAAATCAATCTGAAAGTGCTGTAAGAAATTATACTCCAGAAGCCAAGTGGAAAATTGGTTGAATCATAGAAAGAGATGGAAAATTACATTATAGAGTTCAAACTGATTCCAATACTTGGAAAAGACACGTTTATCAAACAACTAATGCATAGCTCCAACTTTTACACATTTTTCCTATCACAAAAATTTTATATTAAATATTGTCTTATTTAATCGTCAAAATCTTATAATTAAACAGATAGAAAATCTCTGTGCAATTTTAGTTGTAGCAAAAATAAGTAAAAGTTGGCAGCTATGCTAATGCAGTTCTAAATATTTTTTTGTTAAAGATCGAAATTCTGAAAAAAAGTAATACAGAAAATTTCTGAAGTGAAAATCCAATAGTAAAACAAGATTATTTTTCAACAATACCATCTAGTATTACAGATTGGTGAAGCAGTTGATTCTCTTGATCCAAATACTTCAGGCCTACCCCAACTGACTATAATGATCCTCATTCTTCAAATCCTAAATCAACTGACTCTGAGTCAATTCTTCCAAAACCTTCGGTTCCTACAAGTTCTATAGTTGATTGTGCTGAACATTAAAAAACTAACTCTTTTTCTTCACAGGTACGATCCGGTAGGTACAAAAGAGTTCCTGAGTGACTGAAATATTAAATGGAGGAAGAGCTGTGATATTTTGTTATTTTAGTTTACAGCTAAAAATATAAATGACAACAAATAAGCATCCCTATATTTCACAAAAAAAAAAAAAAAAAAAAAAAAAAAAACTAATATTCTATTTAATGTTATTCTGTTGATGCATGTGATTCGTGATGTGATGTGTTCGTGTGTGTGTATTAAAAGTTAGTTGTTTATTAAGATGGTACTGCTTCTCATTTAAAATGGTGATAATGATTTATTAAGTATTTAATCTAAATACATTTAAACCAATAAAAATAATCAAGCTAAATTTTCACTTTAAAGTGACAGCAGGAAACTAAACAGTCTAGCAATAATAATCAATAAATCTGATGCATTACCTTCAATAGATGCATGCTCAGTTATTATTATCACTTTTGTTGTTAGAAATATGATTATTTTTAAAGCCCAATAATTGCAATGTTGAAACTAAATTGTAGTTATTACACAATATGTACGCAATGTGAAATCTTTTTCAGTAAAATTCATTGTTAAATAAAACAATTTATTTGAGGTCAGGATATCTACATAAATCTATATATATAAACATTTTTTTAAACAATTTACTATCCTTCACGGGAATTGAACATTTTTTCTATAATTTTCTCACATATAGCTACAATTATGCTAATAGCGATTTCCGGAAAAAAAGCAGAAACTTGGGCTTCAGGAAGTACTTCATCCACCTCTGTCCAATCAACATTTTCTTCTTGTCCTCCAGCTCCATTACCAAAGCTAGTGTTAGTTCCACCAGCTGCCAGTTTTCCATTTCCTACTGCCCCACCATTAAATCCACCATCCATATTAAAGCTAGCATTGTTTCCGGCTCCAGCTTGACCCCCTGTATCATTCTTTCTTCTTATTTTAATTTCTGCACTTCTAACGCTCTGACCTTCTCCATCATTTCCATTTTCTTCGCTACTTTTTTCTCTACTGCTGAATCTTTCATCAGCTTGCACAGTCATAAGAAGTGTAAGAGAAATTAATACAATCTGAAAAAAAAAAAAAAAAAAAAAAAAAAAAAAAAAAAAAAAAGATGCAATTTAACAAAGTAGACTACACTCGAGTCTCCGTATAACGAAACTCCATGCATCGAATTTCTCTATATAACGAATTTTTAGAAGGAACGGTCCCCCTTTTCGCATGATTACATTAAAAACAGTCTCTATATAGCGAAATATCTATCTCCATATAACGAATTTTTTCATAAATTGGCCTTAATTTATTCAGTTTTAAAAAGCTTCGAAATCATATGGAATCAATTTTCCATCTCTTATTTTTGATTTATCGTCAATGCTGAGTTTATATATATATATATATATATATACACACACACATATATATATATATTACTTCTCTCCTTGTTCTTTAAATCCGACGAATTCATCCCACCTCCCACACACCTTTCCACATACTTCTCAAAACATAGTCAATTGGATTAATACACACGTAAGAGAGGAATCAATGAGAGGCACATAAGATAAGCCTTCAATTGGAGTAAAATGTTAACTACAATTTTTCATTCCTTTCTAAAATTTGAGCATTTTATTTTTTATTTATTTTATTTATTTTATTTTATTTATTTATTTATTTTTTTTTTGAGAGCGTAACAATTTTTAAATCAAAACAACAAAAAATTACAGATTTCTTCGTCTGAAATTAATTCAAGTCTTTCTTATTTGATTTTCATTAAGCTTTCTTATAAATGTCTGTTCTCTTTTTTGAAACAACTCAAATAATTAAGAAATAAAATGTTAGGTTTGTCAAAATTATGCACTCACTACACAAATTATTCCATAGGCACTGATTATATTAAAAAACACTTTATTAAAAGAATAACACTCACTCGCAGCTCACTGCTGCATTATCGTCTGCACATTTCTCAAACACAACTTTGGAATAATAATATAAAAAACACTTCACTTCTTTTCACTTTCTGGACACTGAGATTTTAATTATAGGTAGCACGGTATCGTCTGCCTACATGGAACATACCGGCCCCCATTGACATGTTTCACATTCAATAACTCTTTTTTTTTACCAAGTACACTAATTACACAAATAAATACAAAAGGTCACTTATGTTTACTGAAATATGAAATTGAAAGAAAAAACGATATAACACTCACAGATATATATATATATTTATCTTTTAACTTTTTTTTTAAGTACTGTGGTTTTCAGGCATAGGAAAATACATAATTTACTAATCGATCTTTTAAAAATTCCATTCTGAGTTTTTACCTAAACTACGCGAAATTTCTCATCATTACCGTAATATACTTCAATAATTCTGCCTAATGGCCACTTATTGTTTGGTGTATTTTCCTCTACTAACAACACTAGATCTCCTATTTTTACATCATCCTTTTCAATTCTCCACTTACCAAATCTTACAATTAATTTCAATTATTGATTAAATTAAATAGAACTTTAACTTTAAATTTAATTTTTTAACAATTGATAAATAAACTTTTTAGCCTTGCTTTAAATAGCATTTAAACTTTAATGCTAAACAGAAATATTAGAAAGAAGATAAAAGTGATTATAATTGCTAGTATCCTACTGATGTTAAATCTTATCAAAACCCCCCTCTTAACACTTTTATCTAAAAAGGAGAAGCGACTACAAGAATATTAAAGTACACCACTATAGTTTTCATCCTCTTAAGGATAGCCTAACACACTAGTGCTTCCTGACGATGTCCATATTTAGAACAAAAAAGGATAACATCTTAAAAAGGACCATTATCTCAACAGCACTTAATCATCTATACACTAGCTCCAAATATATTAATAAATCTTTAAAGAAGACACACTAACCGGGAATAAACAATAAAAATTAGCCAAAGTTCCCGCTCAGCCCAACACCCAAAATATTCAAACATAATTATACACAAAATAAAAACCTTTATGTAATATTTACACACATCAAAAAACAACTTTTACCAGGTAGGTAGTCACTTAAAATTACTCTACCAACAAGATCCACTCGATCTGGCTCATAGGTTTTAAAACATATTAAAAAATATTGATATATACTGCTTTTATATACCTTATACACACTTGAAAAAACATTACATATATTTTAACAAGAACACAGCATGTCAATATCTTACGCTTATTAAACTTTTTCAATATTGTAATATTCATTAAACAATCTTCAAAGTCCATAATAGGAAGACATTTCAATTATCATATACATTAATAATATATCTTACACAATTAACTGTTTTAAACAATATAAAAATATTATTTTCACATATTGAATAAAAAGATCAAAAATCTTTAATATTCAATTATAAAATTTAAGAATAGTGGAACCACATGATTAAATTCAAAGGTAACCAAATCTCATTTTTACAACATACAAACTTCCCGGTCTGGCATCAACACATGACTCCATTCTCAAAAACAATCCTATCCTTCACAGCAGCCAATTTCCAATAAAAGCAAAGTTTCAGCTACAACATCTCCTAAGAATCCAGAGGACACATATAATTAAATTGGTACATAACATTCATACAACTTTCAGCGCCGTGTACACCCGGCTACCCTTTCACTCTCTCCCAATTTGCCTGGGGCCCTAGTTCTTCATACCTCACTCTCTCGAAAAACACAAAATCACATAGGCAAGAGTTGTAGCACGGATACAGATTATTTGAATCCAGAGAATCACAAATAAACCTCAAATAATAAACTATTGTTGCCATACTTAATATATTAGGACAGATCAACCAATGTTGACACTAAGACCATAGAAACTCCTTATTGCCGAGAAATAGTCCACCAGTACAAAAACACTTTCACAAAAATTAGACTCTCCTCACAAGCCCTAAAACTTACACAGCTGACTGAATATACTATCACATGATTGTTTCTGTCACTCAGCGAGGAGCAAAGTTAACATATGAAAATCAACCCCCCTCCACTAAACACAGAAACATTTAGCAAATTTAACATCAGTTTTCAAAACAAAAATTTTCATTCCGAAAAATCTCTATTAAATATCCAAAAATTCAGCCCAAGAATTGAAAACAAGCAATTCCATGAGAGTCCATCACATACTAAACACCTCCAACTAAACCAAGTTTAGCCCATAGGGTTCATTCGCTCTTACACTACAACATGGTTCCCCCAAACTATTGCTCTTATATTGACTGGAGATTGAGTTCTATCTGACCAAGTCTAACACATTTAGAAAACTTGACAAGCCAGTTGAAAGATGTTCCTTCCACATTCAGGAGACAATTCTAACAACTTCAAAAAAAAAAAAAAAAAAAAAAAAAAAAAATGCAATCCTACAGTTGAATCTAACACAAAATATTTAAACCTGTTCTATTACATTAATATAACAAAATCTTTATTAATTTATTTCCATATCTATTTCAACATTTCACAATTGCTTAAACTCAATACCAAAAAAAATATATATATATATATATATCCGCAAAAAGATCCCTCAACTCAATCAAAAAATGGATCAGATCTTCAAAGACTCCTTCATCAAAATAGTTGAATTTTTAGCCTTACACGTGATCAACTTTCAACTTCCAATTAACAAAAGTCAACTTTAAAAATTATTTCTCAAATTAGCACTGAGCAGGCATGACACTAAACAACTGCAAAAAATCCTTTAACCAAAACTCCATAGCAAAAGTTTCCAAATTCTGATTACACCAAACTTGCATAAACCATACTCCACTATGACACCTACCTCTCAACCAACAGAAAAATTTCAGCGGATCCTCAAGCTTTCGTGGGGTGGTCATACACTATTCACTTAAGAAGACCAACGCAGGCGATTCTACATTTCTGTTCACCAGAGAGGGTAAGTAAACAATTTAAATCTTTAAATATACTGATCCCTATAGAATATACTAATCTCAAAAGACATGTCAATTATACTGCCCTCAACGGAAAACCTATAACAACAACAGCAAGCTATCCACAGAGAACTTAATGTATATATTCAATACTTAATTTAATTTAATCTTTCCAATTTGGACATCTGTGTAGCACCAAGTTTCGAGATCACGCCTTTCACATTTCCCAAAATAGAAAGTATCTATTGCTATTTTTGTGATTTATATTCAAAAAATATTGCACAATTACTAAAAAACTACATACTAAATCAACTATACTTAAAACAGAAATAAACAAACATTAATTATTCATTTTATCTGTAAAAATAAATCATATTTAATACATATTTCATTGAACATTTGCATAAACATTTAACAGGACAAAAATAAATGTACCAGACCAAACTCGAAAATCCTAACACTTAAAATGGTGGATCTCTTCCATGGCTCTAAAACTCTAAATCAACTCTAAAACTCTAAATCAACTCTAAAACTCTAAATCAACTCTAAAACTCTAAATCAACACTGAAACTCTAAATCAACTCTAAAACTCTAAATCAACACTGAAACTCTAAATCAACTCTAAAACTCTAAATCAACTCTAAAACTCTAAATCAACTCTAAAACTCTAAATGAACTCTAAAACAACTCTCAAACAGCTCTCAAACTCTAAAAAAAAAAAAAAAAAAGAATCTGTAAAACATATTGCAAAAATTAATATTTTTATGAGAACTCAGAAAAAGAAAAGAAATATTTATCTCCGATTATAGATTATATGCACTAAATCAATGACTGGTGTAAAGTAAATAATAAAATTCATCCAGTAAATAAAAATTCAAATTTATTTAGAATATTCTGTACTTAATATGTCAAAATTTTCGTGAGATCATGTTTCCCTAAATCTAGCATTAATAATCAAGAAACCTCCCATACTGAAAAAAAAATATACTTGATTTTTTAAAACATAATATGCTAAACTTTAAGATTATATATTTAAAAAATACCAAACCTTTAAACTAAAAAGAATAGAACATAAACTCCAGGAAATCAGCAAGATCAAGTAAACCTCTGGAGCCATGTCACAAAACAAAATTTAAAATATTAAATTACTCAAAAATATCTATAAACTTTCATTAATAATTCATAAATCTCCGCCCGTAGATAGCACCAAAAACTGATTTCCTACCATTTAAAAGTTTTTTAAAAATTTTAAATTTATTAAAAATTTTAAATATATAAAAGAGTATTAAAACATTACACACTTTATTAAAAGTTCAAATATACTCTCAAATCAAAATTAAATTTAACAGTTTAAATTTAAAAATATAGCAAAACTATTAAGGTTTTAACACTTCATTTTTAATAAATATCTCTATATAATATTTTTCACATAAACTACTTAAAATTTTAACCATTTAATTATTTTCTATTAAATTAAAGAAAATCATTTCATTTTCAATAAAAAGAATTTTAAAAATTTCACTTTTACTGCAGAAGTCCTCCATCACACAAAGTACCAGAACCAGTAGTTCTGTCGAGAAAATATGTCGTCGCAAAAACGTCATGGCCAAGTAGATTCCCCAGTTTATCAGAGCTCTTGAAAGTATGCAGGATACAGTCTGTCACAACTAAGTCCATGATTCCTTGAAACAAAAGCTCATTCATAAACTCATTTCAAGCACTGTAGATCACAGTTCATGATCGAAAGAAAAACTCATCAGGATGAAGTCCTTTCAGGCACCATAAGGCATCACAGCAAAAAGTCCAACTGGGCAAAGTCGTCATAGGCTATGTAGAGCACAGTTCAAGAAAAACAAAGCTGAAAGGTTCTTGTGAGCATTCAGGGCAATCAAACTTTCATACTGCCCACACACTTGACTTGCTGCACCATGACATTCACGACAAAAATGCATAAACTCCAATGTTTAGGACGCAGACCATACTCAGGTCTTATCGTCGTTCTTCACACTAATAAAATAAAACCAGCACTGTCTCTCTAGAGGCGATAAACTTTTAAAAAAATCAGCACAGTTCCTCTTATCATATCCCACGAAAACAGACTGAAAACTTTATTCTCTCAATATGCAAAAAGTCCACTGAATATACAAAAAGCCAACTTTTTTGTCCATATCTTAATCACACAATAATTTAAACAGTTCATCTTCAGATTTAACCAACATATGACTTCTTTAATTTTAATTGGCAAAGTCGTTTCAAAGAAAATTTTCACGAAATATGAAGAGCAGCATCTAAACTTCTGACTGCTTCCAAAAAGCATAGTTCCAAAAAAAATTTCCAGCGATCGGTATAAAATTTTTTTTTTTGTCAAAATATTCATTAACTCTTAAAACAATATCTTCTTAAACACAACACTTCCATTATTTGAGTACAACACTTCACTAATTTGAGCAGAATATTATTCGCAGACTCTCATGTTGAACGTTGGACAGATCTTTAATAGAACTCTTAACATAACATCAGCACATATTTCAAATTCGATGATTATTCACTGAAATAAATAATTATTTTCACCTCCCGGAACGTCGGGCCATGTTAAATTATGCACACACTACATAAATTATTCCATAGGCACTGATTATATTAAAAAACACTTTATTAAAAGAATAACACTCACTCGCAGCTCACTGCTGCATTATCGTCTGCACATTTCTCAAACACAACTTTGGAATAATAATATAAAAAACACTTCACTTCTTTTCACTTTCTGGACACTGAGATTTTAATTATAGGTAGCACGGTATCGTCTGCCTACATGGAACAAGGTTAATATTTACTTTTAAACATTTCAAATTCTTAATTCAAAAGATCAAAAATAATATTTGTTCAAATTTCACACATTAAATACGATTTTTAACATCATTCTCTATACATCATTCTCTATATAACGAATTTTTTACTGGACCGGTGGATTTCGCTATATAGAGACTCGACTGTATTTGGAAAATAATATTTTCAAATACTAAAATTTTAAAGACTTATAAATGATTCCTATATTTAGAAAAACAATAATATCATAATTTTTATGACGATCGAAACGTAGCTTACGTAATAACAGAGCCATATTGATATGCCTGCACATTTAGAGTCACATTAATATTCTTTGACAAATCGTAAACAAATATTAAATGCAATTACAGTTTAACAATTTTCGGTACTATAATTTTTTCTAATTTATAAGCATCGCACATTTTCAATTTTTACACAGTCGTATAAAGAAAACAAATTACTTTTAAATGCAACTTGTTTGAAACCTGTATCTAAATTTGTTTTTGAAATATTAATTTTTTGTAGTTTTTAATACTTTTTTTTTTGTCATCTTGGCAACAGAAGTATTCCATTTCTAGACATTAAGCATGGACCAATCATAGAAAACGAATAAGTTGCGGAATTCAATCAGTAAACTGATTCAGACATACAGTCGGCTCTCGTTAATTCGAACTTGTCGGGACCACAAGAAATGTTCGAATTATCCGAAGTTCGAATTATGGAAAATATGAAATGAAAACATGTTTAATATGGTACTATTACAAAGGAATTAATGTTATATTGTTTTTCTTTAATTTATTTCGTCTGTTATCATTAGAATATAACTTAATATTAAATTCGAATTTATAAATACATAACTAATTAAAAGATTAGAAACAAGCACAATGGAAGAAAAATTTAAAGCTTCCCTGATGGACGACGGGGCACTAAGAAAGTGGATATCAAATGCATTGGATTATATGCATACTTGTTTGGAACAATTTTCACAAAAATCAAAGAAAATTATTCAAATGATCTGAAATCTGTGAGAAAGAAAAGAAAAAAGAAAAATCGGAATTCTCGTTAGTTCGAATTAAACGAAGTCAAGAGAAATTTAGTTCGAATTAATGAAAATTTTTAACGTTATTCTGCCATTGAAAATTTCAGGATTTCATGTTTAGTTCGAATTAAGCGAAGATTCGAATTATCCGATTTCGAATTAACGAGAGTCGACTGTACTTCTGATTTCCCAGTTCTCTAACGAGGACAACAACTATTATCCAAATAGTTAATAATAAAATCTGAAACAAGATCAACAAATTATGCGTACAGCATAGACTATGAAACGCTTTCCAACAAATCCAGAATATTATAACAAAACATCACAGTATATTAAGATGAAAAATGACAACTAAATAACAATTTGGAAAACTTATGATGCGTTTGAAAACTTACACTAGCCACTCAAAAAGTCCCTGATGATAATGTAAAGTCATACATGTTATTTTTAAATATCTTGTACAAATTTTAATATTTTCACATGATTTTTTTTTTTTTTTTTTTTTTTTTTTTTTTTTTTTTTGCATGGGAATAGCTGAGGGCAATTTACAACCGGGTTAGTTTTTACTTTTTCAATTTTGATTTTAGATTGAAAAAACAAAACAAACAAACAAGCAAACAAACAAAAAACAACAAAAAAAAAAAAAAAAAAAAAAAAAAAAAAAAAAAACTTTCGGAACCGGTTTTGAAACTGAAATTATAAAAATAATGATAATAATAATAATAATAATAATAATAATAATAGAATATAACCAGAATCGAAAAAGTAAAAACTAGTCCGATTGTAGATCATCGTCAGCAAAATCCTATGCAAAAAAAAAAAAAAAAAAATAATAATAAAATAAATAAATAAATAAATACACACAAAAATATTAAAATTTGAGCGAGATATTAGAAAACTAGTTGGATGTGTCAATCCCAAAACTTTCTTCTATCTCATAAGTACATTTTAATATAAAAAAAAAAAAAAAAAAAAAAAAAAAGTGGTAACCCCAAAGTTACCCATTATCGAATTTCCTCGAACATTTGACCAAGCCTAATGAGATTCTGGTATCTGAAAAGCCTAAAACGCAAAATTTAATTAATATTCTGAGAAAATGAGCTTAGTAGTGCCTCATGCTGGGTAATTTATACTAAAACCTAATAAGCATTTATTTATGTCAAGACCTAACAGAATCTGAAATTTAATGGAATTTCGTCCATTAGTTCTTGTGATATAGTTATAACAAAAAATTTGCAAAACGTAGCACAGCAACATCATAACTTGGACAATTTATGCCAAAACGTAAAAAAGCGTCTAATTATGTTATGGTGTAAAAGAATTTGAAGTTTGATGAAATTCTGTGCATTAGTCCTTGAGATATAGCTACTTAAAAAAAAAAAAAACCGTGTAAAATATAGCACAGCAGCACCATCAGTTGAAGGATTTATAACAAAACGTAATCATCATGTAATTATGTTATATGTCATTTTGTAACAAAATCTGAAGTTTGATGAAATTCTGTGCGTCGGTTGTTGAGATATAGCTATCGGAAAAATCGTGCAAAATGCAGCATAGCTGCACCACCTGTTGCAAGGTTAATACCAAAATGTAATCAGCGTCTAATTATGTTATATATTCTAGTGTAACAGAATCTAACATTTGATAAAGTTCCCTGCATTAGTTCTTGAGATATAGCTATCATGAAAATCATGAAAAACGTGGCCACCTGCTGGCTAATTTACACCAAAACTTAATCAGCGTCTATGTATATCAAGGGGTCACAGAATCTGAAGTTTGGTGAAATTCTGCGCATTAGTTCTTGAGATATAGCAATCTTGAAATCATGAAAAACGTAGTATAGCAGCGCCACCTGCAGGCCAATTTTCACCAAAAACCAATAAGCACTAATTCATATCAAGATCTAACGGAATATAAAATTTTATTAAATTTCGAGCATTAGTTCTTGAGATAGAGCGCCCACAAATTTTTTGTCACATACAGACAGACTCACAGACAGACATTTTCTAAAAATAGTCAAAACGTGTTCAGGACCTTCTAAAACGTATAAATCCGTCGAAAACCGGAAGTCAAAAACTTTCATGAATCCAATACTTTCTTCTTGTAAAGATAGAAGAAAGTAATAACGTTTCCATAGACTTAATATTACCATCCGGGTATTTTTGAGTGACTCCAATGGCCTCTTAAAAACCTGATTTCTGTTAGTATCATGGGTAGTCATTGAAATATATTATTTTTTTTGCAGCCATGCATATCATCTACAAAAACGTATGCATACTACTTGGCACGCTAAATGTTAGTTCAGCTAAACGGATAGCACAATTAAAAATTTCTACTCAGCAATTACCGCCAACAAAACGAATATTGTGGAGAACTCTCGGGCGTCATTGTATATGATCTATAGAATTTATGCGCACTAAATAACATTTCAAAAATAGTTAAATTGAATACCAAAATGGAAAATGAGCTTCCAGCAATTATTGCTCATAAGTTTCGATAGTTCAATTATTACTCTATTTTTTTTCTTTAGCCGAATTCTTTCGTGTGTCCCTGTAAATAAGCGATAAGTTCTATGCACGGCCTATTCTATTGGAAGAACCTTGTAGTACACATCAGTAATGTATATCAATTTCATTGTGCTTCAAATACTGTTATATAAACAGATAATAAGCAAGAGATAATAAGAACGTCACATTGAAAACGAATGATGAAATAATGAACTAATTCAGTTGTGTTCGGTTGAGAATAGACCTAGTGATGTCCGTATTTTTTTTTTATTTTTTATTTATTTATTTATTTATTTATTTTTACGAAATTCTTTAGAATTTTTAGAAGAAATTTTATTTGAATAGGAAATCGAGATGTCTTTGTTAAAAAAAGAAGAAAGTAAAATATTTACAAAATGGGTAGACGCAAATTATCAGATATGGTTTTGCGAAATGTGCGACGATCACGTAACAGGAAATAATCTGATGTTGAACCACTTAACAGTAAAATACTATTTTATTTATTTATTATTATTATTATAACAACCTGGAAAATAGTTGTTGCTTTTGGTCTAGATGTATCAGAGACATATCTGAAACAATCTGATTTTAGTTTTTATTCATTTTCTGATTGATCCATGTTTAATGATCAGAAATGGATTACTTCTAGTGTCACAATGACAAAAATAAGTTTAAAAACTACAAAAAAAAAAAATCAGTACAACAGAAACAAGTTTTTAGAAGCAAATTGAGATACATCTTTTAAACAAATTGTATTTAAAAGTTCACTTTTATCCCTATACGACAGTGTAAAAATTGAAAAAGTGCTAGGTTTCGAAGTTTAAAAATTTGCTGTACCGTATATTGTAAAACGGAAATTTCATTTAAAATTTGTTTATGATTGGTCCAGGAATATTAATATTTAATCCTTAGCGTTCATAATAGATGATTCAGTTATTACGTAAACCACGTTTTGATCATCATAAAAATTATGTTTATTATTATTTTTTTAAATATAGAATTTATTTATAAGTATAAATTTTAGTCTTTGAAAAAATAATTTTCTAAATGGTTGAAAAGAACATTTCAGAGGGGTCATTTTTGCAGTTCACTTTTTTTTCTCGCGGGATGGTTGACAACATAGTTTTGCTGTTGATTGAAGTTATAAGGGAATGCAAGAAAAGTAAGGCGAAAATTTCACTCTTTCGGAATTAATTCCGTTTTTAGAGATTTGAAAGAAAACAGGAAAAAAAAATCAGTTTTACTAATTTTTCAATGTTTTGTTCCAAAAACCCGAAAAATCCAACTATTGATATATATATATATATATATATAATGACACATAAATTTTATTGTTTTGGATATGTGGACTTAAAAAGGGCAAATCTTTACAATTTTGATATTAATTCATGTCCTCCAGAACAGGAACATTTCGATGGAAACGAAATAAAATAAAATAAAATAAAATAAAATAAAGATGAAAATTTTCCTATTTCGAAAATAATTCGGGATCTACTTCAGTTTTTAATAAAAAAAAAAAAAAAATTATCTACTGTCTACGCGGGGTAGTATATTGGGAATCTTTAATTTGGGTAGCCCGATATAATCTAAAAATAATGATAATAAATATTTTTATGGATTTAAAATTGCACTGTAAAAAAAGTTGCATAGGTTCCGTTTTGGAAACGGAAACTAGTTACCTTTTCTGATACGAATAGATCCATTTTGAGAATGAAACGTTTTGTTTTAAGAATGAAAATTGCTGAAAATATGGATAGAAGCGGGAAGATTTCCGACTATTTTTCAGGTGTTCCGTATTCAAAACGGAACAAAATTAAACCTGAAATTTCTTTCCAGAAATTAAACGTTTCGCTACAGATGTGAAACGTTTCTAAAATTTTTTACAGTGCGCATACAGTTGGTTTAATATCACTTCAAACAGTCTAACAAAAAAATCCAAAGTCGGTGTCGGCTTGTTCTTTTAGTGACTTCGGGTCCGACTCCACAGCCGAGCCCTAAATACTGTTAAACATATGACATGTCATGTAATCATGTAAATTATATGACAATTCAAGTATATTTACGAATCCTAGAACGTGGACAGGTGGACAGACAAACCGAAGGCATAAACTTTTTTCGATTTTATTGGAAAATGTTAAAAAGTAGTATACTTACGAAAGCTTTCATTTTGTGATAGTATCAGAGCAAACTCTTTCATGTGATCAAATAGATCCTTTTGTTAGTTCTTTGGTTAATTTATATAAAATTACGAGGAAAATTTCCAATATATTTTTTTTTACTATTTTTACCACATTTTTTTTTTTTTTTATGTAAACTAAACGACAAATGAGGGATTTCTGCAACATGCAAGGTATAACTTAACTGACACATAACTAAGAGAAAACTGTTTTGCGTGTCACACCGATGATTGAATGCATAATGGTCATTGAAATGAGCTACAAAACGCTGAATTTTTCCTTCATAAACTTGATGCCATTGTAGTATCTCGTAAATCGAGTGTTCCTAGCAAAACTTTTCAAAGCATTATAAGCACGTAAAATGATTGATGTAAGGTTTTCTATTTTTGATGAAAAAAAAAAAACAAAAAAAAACAACAACAACAACACACAAAAACTAGTCGTTGGGAAGCCACCGTAATAGTTACCCATCATGGCACAATTGAAATGAGTTCGGGCTCGTTTTTTGGAGCACGGGCCCGCCCGAGCCCGAAAGATTTTTTGTCATCAGAGACCGAGCCCGTTAGAGCCCGATACAAGAAAACAACGAAAAAGAAAAAAAATTCCATGTCATTTAAAAATTGTTTCAAATGTCATGTCTCGCTTTTAAAAATTTCTTACACAAAAATTACTGTTAAATAGAAATTTAAATTTAATCTTATCAAAAGAGCAGTTTAGTATAAAATAAAAATATACTTCATATTTAAAAGGACTCCCATATTTTTTGTCCTTTAATGGGAAAGTTTGATGGATGCATTAAAAAAGTGTAATGAATAAATATGTAAAGTTTGCAGAAATTACAATTTGTATGCTGAAGAATCGGAAAAGGTTTTCAATTTCCTATAAAATAAGGTACCCTGGGGTAATAAAGCCACGTTAAGGTTCTACCAATTTTCACGGCTTAGTTTTAGATTGTATTTTTCAAACAAATATAGGATTTGATACAGCAACTCATTGACTATCTATATAAAATAAAATAATTTAACAGATATGTATTCATAAAATGTAATGGCGTTTTTTCTTGACCAATGCTATTTGGCGTTAATACCCACCTATATGGGTAATAACGCCATACAAACAAAACTATGAAATAAGATGGAATAATGGCATGTAGATTGTCCAATTCTAAAAATACAAACTCTACAGCTCTAGAAATTGACAAATTGCAATCTAAGCTATTGAAAATGTACAATTTTTTGTGACTCTGAAAGAAAAAGAAAGGTGTGGTGGTGGCGGGAGGAGGAGGCAAAAGAATATCAGATTCTAAGCTACGTTTTACTTAAAAATGACCATTTAAATAGAATTATTAGAAACATTGCACGGATTATTTGAATCAGTATTTATATTCCCATGTATGCATTCTATGCGATAGAAAATATTGATTTTTTTGTGAAAATGAAAGAAAAAGGAGTGAGGGGGAGCTTCAACAGAATATAACACCCTGTATCTCTCTTTGCTTAAAAAGTCCCCCTAAAATATGATTATAAGAAACATTGCATGGTTTTAACCATTCATAATGTAATATTTTAATCATGTGAAGTTTTATAATAACTAGAGTTATATGTAATAAATATTTTTGTTAAACCTTAACTGCTGTTAGCATCTCACATCCCGCTGAGTTTTTCAAGTTTCAGAGTTTAACTTGCAATTTTTAGTTTAACTATAGATACTGGGAAAATTTTGTTTCATTTGGAGGGAAAATTTGGATTCATTACTATCTCTAGAGACTTTTGAATAGCTGAATTTTATTTATAATAGTCCTGTATATAAAGTTCAATACAAAAATAATATTCTAAAAGTTAATTTAACATTTTATTCATCGTTACATTAAGCGGTCTGACAGGCCGCTCACAGTATGTTATGCGACAATTTTTGTCACAGCAGTTAAGGGTTAATACTATTATAGTAATCTAGTAAATAGTTTTTAACCCATAACTCCACACTAATGCAGATTCTCCAAACCTACAGTTAAATTGTCGACGTTTTAAAGAACATGCTTTAATAAATTTTTAATAAATTGAATAAAATTTTTGATTAAAAAATATTATCCCAAAGAGATTTCTTATTCAATTTTATACATAAATCATATGGTTATATATCATTATCTCTATATTAGCAACAAAATTAACCTTTAACTGCTGTTAGCAATCTGACTAAACATTGTACCCCCCCCCCCCCAAAAAAAAAAAAAAGCGTTTAGCTTGAATTTTCCAGTTTAACTATAGTTACAACTGAAATTCTCTTTCGTTTGGAGTTCTCGTAATATTGTTAGAAATATTTGAATAGATTAAATTTAATTAGAATTAATTCTGTGCAAAAAGTTTAGCGCAGGAACAGTATTCTATGATTTTTAATCATGGATCGCCTTTTAACCTTTAACTAATGTTACCGGTCTCGTAGACTACTATTTTTCTTTTAGTTTTTTAGTTTAATTTGTAATTTTCAGTTTAACTGCAAACACTACCGAAATTTTGTTTCATTTGGAATTTTAGTACTATCATCAGATACTAAATAGGTGAATATTAAGCATAATACTCTTGTATAAAAAGTTTAGTACAAAAACATAATCCAATGAGTTATTCCCGCCTTTTATTCATCTTTCAATTTTGCGGTCTCACAAACCGCATCATATTCATACGTTACAATTTCTGTCACATCAGTTAAAGGTTAAATTTATAAAGTAGTTTTGAAAAACCTAACGCTGAGAAAGCGGACAATTAAAATTTCGAACTCAATTGAACAATCCAGTGGAAATTTAATAGAAACCTGATTTTGAAGATGTTCGACTTTGAATCTCGAAAACATTTTGATATAGTTTTATTTACAAGAGTTAAAAATTATTTTTTACATTAATAATAATGATAAAAAATAATAATAATAATAAATAAAACAGAGAGATTATTTTTAAGTATTGGGCACCCGCCCCCCATTAATCTTACCATTTCAACAATGATGATAATGCTGTCCCATATTAATATATAAACCCCCTTCGTGATTTCTTGACCAATGCTATTTGGCGTTATTACCTACCTATATGGGTAATAACGCCGTGCAAATAAAACTATGAAATAAGATGGAATAATTGCATGTAGATTGCCCAATTCTAAAAATACAAACTCTACAAACTTAGAAATTGACAAATTGCATTCTAAGCTATTGAAAATGTTCAATTTTTTCTGAAAGTGTAAGGAAAAAAAAGGTGTGGTGTGTGTGTGTGTGGGTTGGGGGGGGGGGGGGAGGATGAGGCAAAAGAATATCAGACCGTGAGCTTCTTTTTGCTTAAAAAGGACCGCTTAAATAGATTTATTAGAAACATTGCACAGTTTTAACTGTGTTTATTTGAATCGGTATTTAGGATGTAGCTCGACCACTGTTGGGAATCAACCGGGGTATTAATGCCAAGAATTGGCGTTATTACCCCGTTATAGTTATTGCGCAGTACATTTTATATTACAAATTATCTCGAGAATATACCCAAAATCTTCAACAACATTTTGAAAGTACATGAAATGCACTACAAATTTATGTATTTAACAAAGTATTTCCTTATAAAAAAAAATAGTCTTCACATCAGAAAACGTATTTCGCAAATTTTAGATCAAGCGTTAATTTTAGTTGCTTGTAAAAACAATAACACCTACAAATGGAAAAAATTAACTTGAAGCTGTTTTTTGGTATTTATATGACTCAAAACCCTTCTGCGCAGAGAACATGGGTGTCATTTACCAGATTATTCCATAATTATTCATAATATTAGCACTTGGCGTTATTACACCAGACCACCTTATGTGGCGTAAATTGAGTTGAAAGTTGAACATCAATAGTGATTGACTAAATTAAAATATGAAACAGTTGCTTATTTTATAAATGTCTTCAAATTCTTATAAATATATGTATATATATAGAGAGAGAGGGATATTAAAATAGCTAAAAAGTGAACTAGTTTAAAGAGCTTAAGTGGCTGCTTCATTCAAAGATCTTCAAAGATCCGTTCGCTAATAATAATCCAAAAATATTGAATCAGTATTTGAATCAGTATTTAGGATGTAGTTCGGCCACTGTTGGGAATCAACCGGGGTAATAACGCCAATCCCTGGCGTTATTACCCCGGGATACTTATTGTGCAGTAAATCCTAAACTACAAATTATCTCGAGAAGATATCCAAAATCTTCTACAACAGTTTGAAAGTACATGAAATACACTACAAATTTATGTAATAAACAAAGTATTTCCGGATAAAAAATATAGTCTTCACATCAAAAACCTTATCTCGCAAATTTTAGATCAAACGTTAATTTTAGTTGCTTGTAAAAACAATAAGACCTAAAAATGAAACAAATTAACTTGAAGCTGTTTTTTGCGATTTATATGACTCAAAACCCTTCTGCGCAGAGCACATAGGTGTCATTTACCTGATTATTTCATAATTATGCAAAATATAAGCACTTGGCGTTGTTACCCAGCCTGGCGTTATTACCCCAGGGTACCTTACTACATCTTTAAATATAATCAATTCATTTCTCATAATAATTCACCGTAAATGACATGAACCTGAAAATCTATGCAAATTAAAACGTTGATACAGTTATTTTAAAGGCCTGATGCTTTTATAGGAAAAGAAGAAACACTGATCGATTGTTTTCTACCGGTATAATATGGAAAATATGTTTACTTACGAAGGAATAATCTCACCATAAGTAGAGTTCATGGTGAAAAAGAGAAAGATTAATCACTATGCTATTTTCATAAATTAAACGATTATAACTCACGTAATTAAATAATTTGCAAATATCAAGCTCTTGGTCTACATAAAAAAATCCAAGAAATCATTCTCTAAGTTTTAAATAACTAACTAAATAAATAAATAAACGGCCGAGTTAAAAAATATCCTCTGTTACAAACGAGAATCTAACCAGAAGCCAATTTATTTATTGTTTTTGCTTGTTTTCACTGGCGCCATATCAGTAATAGATTATCGCAAGAAATGCAGCAGACATAAATCTCCAATCATCACAAATTTTCTTTTGAAACAGCAATCAACTATTAAAATATAAAAACGCGATTTCTGTTCAAGTTTCTTTTTGACATAACAGCATTGAAATGATGTGAAAAACAATAAATACTCTCAAGGGGAAGGGGGGGAGGGGTTCTTTCAAACTTTTCTACACTCGAATAAATAATTTTCCGGTTTCAGAAAGAATGAGTCCGAGCCTGCCCGGGCCCGAAGACTAAAATGAAAATAGAGCCCGAGTCCGCATCGGGTCCGGTCTCGGGCTGAGCCCGTCTATATGTAATGCTCAATGTAAGATATGGAAATAAAACACGTGTAAACTATTTATAAAATGCATCGCAATTCCAAAATAAAATTTAAACGTATATTTAAATATTTTAATACACAGTAATGCTCTATTAAAGAATTGCTGATGAACCCATTTCGACAAAATATAAAACGCCAAACGACTCAAGTAGTATCGAATTACGCCAAAGAAACTTCCTTATAACTATAAAAATAATAATCTTATTAATTAACAGTTAACCACATCGGATTAAGCGTTTCATATCCAATTAAAATATGTCTTTAAATTGAAATTCGAGTGAAATACAGGGTCATGAAATATCGAAAAGTGTAAAAAATAGGATTACAAATATCTCGACAACTAGTTATTCGATCGACTTGTGAAATTTGTGTTATTTTACTGTCTTTTGCATCGTTTCCTTAAAATAAAACATTTCGAAAATTTTTATGTACCTTTCATCAGAACAAATATTTCGAGGCTTCTTTTGATTATTATATACTAAGTACACACCAAATTTCAAGTCTCTAAGCGTTTACAGACATAGATACATACATACAGGCAGACGGATGGCAATTTTTTTTTTCAAAAATATGTTTTTCGGAATCTCCAGTGGCTGGAACATGTAAATTCGCCATTTTTTTTAAAATATCAAAACGATTGCAAAACTTACTCTATACTATGTATAATGGGTAAGTAATAAGTGGCTAACTGAGATCGCAGATCCCACAGACAGTTCCGTTTACTATTTCTGTCTAAACAACTTATCTTTTAATTGATGAATCTAAATTGTTAATTTATAATTATTAAATTCTTATATAAATGATAGCACCAAAAAATTTAATTTTAAAACAATTATAAATTAGTCTTTGGGGGCCACCATAATACTAACCCATCATGGATATGAATAAAATAATAGTATATAAAAATAAAACCTGTCAAACCTCTTTATAAAATGCATTGCAATTCCAAAACAAAATTTAAACGTATACAAAAGAACTCCGCTTATCCGAATCCCGATTAACCGAAAATCGACTTAACCGAAAGACCTAAAAAAAAAATCTTAACATTTAAAATGTCCATTCTAAATGTGAAAAATGTTATTGTCAATGCTATCTTTACCAATGTCAAATGACATCTTTCAACATATTTTGATTTACGATTACTATTTTATTTGTAATTTTTAGATCGAAACAATTCTGAATCATTTTTTGTACATTTAAGTGTTGTTTTGATACATAGCTTTAAAAATTAAAAGAAAAATTAGTAAAAATCAAAACTTTTAAAGGTGTTATTGCATATTGATAGAAATAGTGTTAAAAAAAGATATGCTTTATGAAATAAGCAAAGTCAACTTACTTATTTGGTCCATTGCGTAATTTCGGGCACTTTATTAGATAGATACTTACGACACTTCATTTTTTTTCTTCATTTTTTTTTAAACTTTAGCGTTGTTGCGGCCAAAACCCGGAGCCTGGCCAATTCTAGAGCTGGCCGGCCAATACCCGAACTGGCCAAGCTTCCCGGCCAATACCCGAAATACATGAAATGAATAGCGTATTTCGGGTTTTGGCCGGCCAATTCGCGAACTGGCCGAGAAGCCTTGGCCAACACCCGAATTGGGGATTTAAGGCTACCCAGTAGATGCGGCGCCGTCATGAAATTCTTTTAGAAATTGTTTCTTATTCAAAGAAGAACGTAATTTGCGAAGGTTCCGTTTGATGGCACTGATATGCACACGTGACAGAAAAGGATATTTCCATGCTATTCTGATATGCCACCTTAGTGGTCTAAATTGCCATTTTTTCTAATAGAAATATTATTTTTTATTTGTATAAAAATGGTCTCAGTAAATTTATAGTATTTCGCATTATTTCCAATTCTTTTGAACCTGATTAACTACATTCTGCAGAAGATTCTTTACAAATTAAGATAAACATGAAGGGGGATTTTTTTAAAGTAATAAACGTAACTCATCGACAAATATGCAATTTTAAACTTAAAACAAGAAAGGAAATGAATCACTGTGTAGATTACAAAATATCATGCAACTCTATCGCAATGTTGTTAAGAGAATTTACTCCGGTTCTTTTTATGTAAAGATATATCCACATAAGCATAAAAAAAAGTAAAATTTCATTTCAGCAATAGGTTTCCGCAACTAGTAATCTATTTATTTTATCTTTCAATAAAGCTTTCTATGATCTACAAATTGCTTTACAAATAAATATTAAAAGTTTATCGCAGCTGGAAATGCACATGAAAAACAATCGGAATATAAATGGTAAATTCCACCTACTCAATAATCTATAGAAAACATGTTGTAGAGCATATTAGAAATGTATAAAGGGTTTATTATGTTTGAAGTTGTGAAATATCAAAAAAAATACTCTGTAAAAGTATTTCTCGCATATATCATAATTCCTTATCGGAATACTTTTTTGGAGTCCCTATTAACGATTTATAATGATTTCTTAATCAATATTCTACAAAGAAACCTACTGCTTCCCTCATGAGTGAGGCATATAAATTTTACTATGTTTGAAATATGCCATAATTCTTTATTGGAATTGTTTTGGCGCCCCTATAAATGATCTACAAATGCTACTTAATCAATACGCAACAAAAGACATTGTTTCTCACATCAGTGAGGCTCATGAATTGCATTATGTTTGAAATAGTGTAATATCATTAAAATAACCTATAACAGATTTTTTGGCATACATCATAATTCTATACCGGAATTCTTTTTGGCGTTCCTGTAAACGAACTGTAACGGCTATTTAATCAATACTTTACAAAAAAAGTATCACATGTGCATTATGTTCGAAATCGTGTCACATCATTAAAATGCCTTATAAAAGATTTGTTCGCATGTATTATATTTCCTTATAATGGCTACTTAATCAATATTCTAAAAAAAAATATTGCTACTCACATGAGACAGGCTTGTAAATTGCATTATGTTTGAAATAGTGCAACATCATTAAAATACCCTATAAAAGGTATTTTGGCATACATCATTATTCTTCATCGGAATTCTTTTTGGCGTTCTTATAAACGTACATTAGAATGGCTACTTATTCAATATGCTACAAAAAATTTACATCCCACATATGCATTATGTTGAAATAGTGTAACATCATTAAAATACCTTATGAAAGATTCCTTGCATTTATCATAATTCTTTATCGGAATACTTTTTGCGTCCCTACAAATGAGCTATATTGACTACATAATCAATACTCTACAAAAAAGCATTGCTTCCCACATGAGAAGGGCATATAAACTTCATTATGTATGAAATGTATCATAATTCTTCATTGGAGTCATTTTTGATGTTTCTATTAACGAACTATGATTACTAATTAACCAATACTCTACAAAATATATATTGCTTCCTACATAAGCTAGGGTTGTAAATTGCATTATGTTTCAAATAATGTAACATTATAAAAATGCCCTAAAAAGGATTTTTTGGCAATATCATAATCTTTATAGGAATTCATTTTGGCGTCCCAATAAACGAACTAAAATGGCTACTTAATCAATATACTCTATAAAAAAAGTTCTTCTACACTAGAGAAGCATGTGATTTTCATTAAATTTGAAATAGTGTAACATCATTAAAAGGCACTAAAAAATTCTTTCATCATTTTCTTAGTAATAAAATTTTCAGTGTTTCTGAAAAAATCTAGAATTGCTATATTTCATGCACTGTAATAAATAACTGTTTGTCGTCTTTATTAATGATACATAGGTACCAATTTTATTGTAATGTAACAACATTAAAATGTACCGTAAAAACGATTCTTATTGATTATATTGAAACGAAATATTTTTGTATATCCCAGTAAATTAACAAAAAACAGTACACAATTCCCTATCAGTGCCAAAATAAATTGATAAACGAAATAAGATAACAAATACAAGTCATCCCGAGCCTTTACTCGAGTTAGAGAACGGCCAGGTAGACGACTACACTATTTGAATTCATAGACACTTTCAACTGTGTTAGAAATGATTAAACCGAGTGCCTCTATCTATTTCGGGAATTGGCCAATCACATCTGGCCAGTTCGCGAATTGGCTAATCGCATCTGGCCAATTCTAGAATTGGCCAGTCATTTTTAAACGTTACTGGCCAGTTCGGGAATTGGCCGGCCAGTTCTAGAATTGGCCGGCCAGTTCTAGAATTGGCCGATTTCGGGTTTTGGCCGCAACAGTGTGTTTTGAATATGGTACACAAAATTTTTATTACAACTATGCTCTAAATTATGATCACAGCATTCCATCAAACAACTTTTCATCATAAACCTTCTGGTTATTCAAAAATATCTATCGAACCCCGGTTAATACAAATTTTTTTCTTATTGATTTTACAAATTTGGTACTTTTGCGTGCGATTGCTATTTCATGCGCTACATCATAAAATCTTTTTTTTAAAAAAAAGAAAAAAAACTGCGAGACCACAATTTTCCAATTTTTGAAAAAATAAATTTTTTAACTTATAGAAAAGATTGGTTTTTTTTCGCACAGACAATTAACGGGAATTAATTAAAATTAGGAAAACTAAATGATCGCTTTTACACTTTGACATAGTTTATAACACAAAATACAAATTTTATAAATTCAAGATAAATTTAAATTTTGTTGGGGGAAGGGCTATGTTGTCTTTTTTCCTTAGATAGGCGTGTGTATTGCAATTTAAATGCTTCTTCTTCTTCTTCTTTTTTTTTAATTTTTTTTTTTTTATTGAGCACTAATGTAAATATTATTTCTTAACATTAAATATTACAAGTGAAATACAACTGAAAAATTCAGGGGGTGGAGAGTGTCATCCGAGGAGGGGGTATTTTCTGAATTTTGCTATGTTTGGGAAAACTAAAGAATCAATCGCTTAAAACTTTGACATATAGTTTATAATACATAATAGGAATAAGGATGAAGTTTTTTGAAAGAGATATTAAACGAAACCCTCTATGCGACCTGTGATCACACTTATCCACTTGTTTTTAAATAAATCATCCCCGGTAATGATGCACTTACTTGTTTCTATCTCAGCCGAATCTGTGTAACAAGAACTCGCCATATTTTTGTCTTCAGTTTCATGGTTTTTTTCACAAAATCTGAGATCAGGGAGGTAGTGATTATTTTTAGTAAGTTGGAGTCGTTGTCCTTTAAAATAAGTTAATTGCAATCGTTTTTAAGTATATTTTCGATAAAGAAGTTATAGTTATAGTTCGCAACAAAATAAAAATAGTTTTGTATCTACTGTCTTTCGTCAAAGTAATGATACACAGCATACTCTAGTGTCGCACAACGTGAATGAAACATTCGAAAAACGAAATATCTATATTTGTAATATTTTTGAAAGATTGCGTGCTTCTAGAATAACTAAATTCTTTAAATTTACGTAAAAGCATTTGTTGAGTTTCATTAAAGTTTAATAAATAGCCATTTGGATAGATATCTCTCATTTTTAAACCTAAAGTAACCGCTTCTCCCCTGCAGAACGGTTTAAAATTGTTTGTACACTCTATAAAATAAAAGTGTAAATTAGACAAATTTACATGTATATGTGTGTAAATTCCTAAAATTACACACCTGACATGAAAATTACCCACTTTTTGCAAATTTTTACCTGTTTTTATGTGCATTTTAGCTTAACAAACTAAGTGTGTATTTTGTTATTACTTGAAAAACATAAATAAATGTGTAAATGCTGAAAAATGTCTGAATTTACACAAATTGGTACGTTATTGTAATTTACACATAATGATATACACATAGATAAGAGTGTAAATTTCTAAAGTCACCCACTTGTCATAAAAAATACCTATTTTAATGTGTGTTTAGTTTATGACATTAAGTTTGTAAGTTTGTTATCAGTGCATAAACTCATAAAAATGTGTAAATGTAGATTACTCCTGAAATTACACTAATTATTGTGTTGAAAAAATTATAAATGCGTGAATTTTAAAGTAGACGTTACGAAAGGGATAGGAGGCTTACATATTATTCAGAGCTACACTTTTTATTTTAGTAAACCCATTCCATAAATAACATGGTGTCATTGCATTGCTGTAACAGTATTTTTAAGAAATAAATTAATATATTTATTTATTTTTATAAGATACTCTGACCACCTCTCTCACTCTCCCCGTTTCAGCAGCAGGTGAACATTTAAAAGAAGTTAAAAAAATTTAATCTCGACACATGTAACAAATGTAATAAATATTTTGTTACATGTAACGTAAAATTTTATTCATTTAATTAGTAAATTTTAATTTCGTTTTCCGAATTCCCTTTTAAAATTTGTACACCAAATATAAGAATGCTTCATTGTATAATTCTAGGTTTTGATTAAATCGTAATTTCTTTCAGCCATCACACAGACTGCTCTTTTTCACAATTTTACTTGTAATTTTCAGTAATAGTGCTAGATTTCATTCTTAAAGCGACATTAGGAAGACTTCAGAACGAAGCATTATAATAGAGATATAATCCCACTTTTTGCTTATTCATAAAATTAAATTATATTTTTTGTACTGTTGGTATTATTTTTTGCTGTCCCCTCCCCTTAATTAAAAGGATAGTAGTTTAATCTTCATTAAAATCTAAAAACTATTTCGAATTCATTTAATATGTAATATAAAATATAATTCATGTAATTAAGATAATTCTAAATTCGTATCCTGAGTTAATTATACATTTTGCACATCAAATATAAGTATGCTTGATTTTACCCTAAATTATTTGAGCCATCTGGTAGCTTGTAAACATTTATCCATTTCAAAGTTTAACTTGTAATTTAACTTCAGTTCGCAGTGCAATTGATGGTTGTATTCAGGAACTACTTCAACCCCGAGTTAGACGCGAATCTAGCATATAAAACTAAAATCGTAATCTTCGTTGACTTGGCTTCATCATGTTTAAGTTGAAAATTAATGGTGGGTCCAGCTGATTGCAAGCGCTCTCGTTCAGAAAAATATAGTATATAATAAGTTATTCTCTTATAAAATATAAGGTATGTAATGTCATACGTCCGTATTACCTCAGATTTTTTTATCTGATTTGTTTATATTTATGTATAAATGTATATGATACATGTTGGATTGTTTTTTACGTATAAGAATTTTTTACACGTATAATTTACTTGCCTTAAAAAATGTCAACATTACATAACTCCTGATAAATGTCTATTAAAATAACAACTGTTGTATCTAAAGTCATTTATTTCTTGAAAAATTTTCATCTTAAAAAGAATTTATGAATGTATGTTAACAGTAGCAAAATAAACATTAACATCCTTTTTTTTTCGAGGGGGGGGGGGGAGGTGTTCAATTTTGGTTCGGTTGTGTGGAAGATATTATAGTTTATTTATAAACTATTATACAAATGTATACCATATCTATAAATTATATATCCTGATTTATAAGTTAAACAATTCACCTGAGCTTTATTTATTTATTGAATTTTTTTTAATTATGAAACTTATAATGTTAACTAAGTTTATCATCGATTAAAACTATAGCGTTGCTTTTGAGTTTCTACGTTACATTTCCTAATTTTGAGAAATTAATTTTTTTAATTTTTTATCTTAATTACATTAAATTTTCAGCTGTGTTTTAATTTGAAAATATTACATCGGAAGAACTATGTTTCACTAAAATAGTCATAGTAAAGAACACATATTCTTTTTTTTTTTGTTAATTATAGATTTAATAAAAATACACAGAAGTAAATTGCAAAAGGGCGCAAATACGTTGATTTAAAATAACTCCAGATCAAAAATTCTGAAGAAAATTTAGATTAAAGTAATGGCTTTTCTTCAAACATGCATTTTTCCATTCCAATTTTGCCTATTATTACAGAACTTATATGACATAAAACATATGATTGTATGTATATAAAAATAATATAACAGTTGTGTCATAATGAATATTCAAAATCGAACTTATCATTCTCTCCCTCCCCCTCTACATAAATATCCCCCGCCGGGTGAGTTTTATACACTTAAGACACAAATGTAATTATCAAATAAATTCTACGAGCTTTAATTTCGAAAATTTATAAGTGTCAATTGATATTTGGATATAGACACAGTATTTCTTGTTTTATTTTTTACTATAGCTGATAAATAAAAATACACATTAGTTTGATATCTAAAATTTTAATTAGAATATCTGAAAATTTCATTTATGAAGATAGGATTAATTTCATTAATGTTAAAATATAATTGTATTTTTTTTTCTTTTTTTAAGACACAAATTTCTAAATATAAATGTAATGCAAAAGATGTTACTTTAATGATTCAACAGCTTTTTTGATAGTCCTGATAATATTTTATATGGCAAATTCTTTGTAATGATGAATATTTATGAAAAGAAAACAATTCAACATGTATTATAGGTGATTTATGTATATATAAACAAATCAGCTAAAATATTTGCAGGTAATATGTGTGTGTGTATGTGAGATGAAGTTTACATACCTTTTTTCTATTTTTTATAGTATTTTAAATTTTACTTTTATAACTGTATGTAACACAGTACCTTCAATATAATTGACTTTGTATCTTGAGTCTGAAAAATAAAAAATGAAAAATTGAGTCTGAACTCTGAAAATAAAAAGTGTGGAGATTGCAAGTTTACCAACTATGATTATTCCATCTGATTAGTCTAAAATCTATCATTAATTAATTATTTATTTTTCTTTATCTTAATTTTTAATTGCATGTTCTGAATAATATATAAATGAGGGGAAAATATAAAATTAAAAAGCAAGGAAGAATATAGAAAATAAAATAGCAGTTTTTATGTGTACATTTAGAGGAGAGTGGGGAGGAATGGGACACTTTTTACAAAAATAATAAAATCAACTTTACTTGACACAAATACAAAAACTTTGATTTATAGAATACAAAATGAAACACTTTCTAATGTCCTTGAGCAATATAGAAACATAATTTGAAGAATCAATTTTATAATTAAAGAAATTGAAAATTTTACAATGTGTCCCATACTTCCCCACAAACAGAGAAGTAATATTTGTACTATGATGGTTGATGAGGAATATCAAAAACTAATGTCTTAAATGGCTATATGCTGAATTTTAGATCCGCAGCTACTATAGTAGCATAGTTTTAAAGGGAGGGGTAAAGTTCTAAAAACCTATTTATAGGGAGTTTTTAAGAGGAGGGGAGTGAGTGTGATAGGCTGATTTGGAGCTTATGATGCTACACTTGTGATAGTGAATGAGAAGTGTGTACATCACTATGATCCCGAGTCCAAACAACAGTACTTTTATCGAATCCACTGTCACAAATCTAGCCCCATAAGCTTAAAATCAAATTTTCAACTACACCTCCCCCCCATTTTACAACTCCTTACAAAACTGTATGAATATTGCAGCTACGGTTCTAAAACTAAGCATAAATATATCGATATTCTACATCAACCCATTGCAGTACAGATATTTCATATACACTAGACACAATAGTTATTGAACCTCCATCGAATATGCGTATTTTGCATATTACGCAAAGAACTGTGTAAATTACAATAACACAATAATGTGTGTTTTTTGCGCACTACACATTTAACAGTGTAATCACAGAAGATTACACAGATAAATGAGTGAGAATATTACACAGATATATGTGTATTCTTGCGCAATTTACAAGTTAATGTGGGTATTTCATGAGTGATTATTATAACTTTTACCCACTTAGTGTTATCATCAAATTACACACTGAAATGTGTATTTTGAAATTTACACATTAGGTGTGTATTTGGCAATTTACACACAAATTTACACATATAAACAAATCGTTTTTGTATCATCGATTTACACATTTTTGTGTGCAAATTTACACCTTTATTTTTTAGAGTGTATTCCCTTTAAAATTTTCTGAGAGTTTTTTTTTTTAATGTTTCTTAAAAAGCATTATTTCTATAGAAGAATAAAATTTCTTGGCTACTGATGAGAACGTGTGCATTTTTTATGTGTGTTCGCAATTCTAAAAATTACGAGTAATGAAATAGTAATGTAGATTTTTTTTAGAATAATTTTTTAGTGTGTTTTGTTTAAAATTACAAAAATTATACACATATGACAATAGTATATTTTATTTAAATAATTTTTAAAATGTACACTAGATAAAATAATGTAGTGAATTTTGCCTGTTTAATTAGTTTTATTCTGTTTCATCAACATGGGAATAACCCATATCATATTCAAGTATGATAGTTCATAATTTTGAACCAGTATATTAAAAGTCTAGAAAAAAGAATTCTCTAAAATTTTTTTAATCGGTTTAGTTTAAGATTACGAAAATTATCAAACATTACCATAATATGTTTTATTTCAATGTGTTTTAAATATAAAGTATGAAAAAAGAATGTACTGAATTTACAATTGACAGTTTAATTAGTTTTATGCTGCTTCATTAACATGAAAAATACCATACCATACTCTCAAGTAAAGTGATTCATAGTTATTTTCAAGTACATTTGAAATTGTAGACAGAAGAATTCTCTAAGAAATATTTTTTCTAGGGATAGTATGTAAACTTGGAACTGAGGTTAGCAATGCTGAGACACTTCATTTTCCTCTTACAATTGTGTCAAAATTAAACACTTTGCCATAAAATAGCACCAATCCACTTGCTTCGTGAACAATATAAAAAGCAAAAGGATGATCCGCAACAAAAGTCGTGTTGGTGAATGTACCAGACAATGGAGTGAACCTGACTGACGTGCTAGCAGATGCCGTAGTACCAGCTTCATTTATCTGCACTACAGCTTTGTGTATGAAGGCAGAAGCGTAGATATCTTTGTCCTTACTTAGTTTTCTTAAATTAGCTACACTCGTGTCAAAGATATCCTTTATTCCAAGAACTTGCAGTGCTTTTATCAGAGATTTTTTGTATTCCAGACGGCATTTTGGAATAGATACGGTATTAAGCTTGGTATCTACCATGCCATCACGTATATGGCATAGGATATCGTCCGTAACGGATGGCATGGGTTTTTGTCCTTTCGTGTAAGGAAGCGCTACGATCATAGACAGCTGATCGCCTTCGTATGGCAGCTTGATGAAGGTGTGTTTGTGCTCATCACTTTGGAATAGAGGAAATGTTTCATCCGATATTTTCATAAATCGTATCTGTAAAATAAAAACATTGCATCAGAAACAACCCTACACCGTTAATTCGCGAGCTCATATTTCTTATTTTACAGAATAAAAGGAAAACCATTGCATATACAAATTGTATCAAAAAATACAATCACAAGTTCAATAGATGATAATACGCGTCAAAATACACAAATTATACACACCGAAGAGCCATTACATTACACACCTGTTTAATACGCCGTAGGCCTGCATTTTGCCCTGACAACCTCCAACATCCGGCGTGATATCGGCAAAGTTCTTATAGGTAATTTGAGGTATATGATATCAAGCAATCACGAACTGTCTTGTGACTTTTGCATATTGAAAGGTAGTAGCAATGTAGCATGAATTGGGATTCCCAGGTAGAACAACAAATGTTCTATTGGATTCATATAACATGAATTTTGAGACCAGGACGTGGCACTGTGTCATTGGAATGTTCTCCAAGCTAGTACCTGGCGATTCGACCTAGATGACATGGTGCATTATCCTGCTGGTAAATGCAATAACCCGCTTGAGACATTGTTGTCTGGAATGGGTACACCTCATCTACAACGGTAATCAAAGAGCGCAAATACACCAGGGATTGTTCTGTGGGGATTATTGATCATCATGTACTCCAAATAAATCACCTACACAATAATATAGTCATCACAGGCTTGCTTCTGACAAACTGTGCATCCAAGAGCCAAGGTTTCTATTGGAAATTGGCATATTCGCACAAACCTTTCAATGTGATGGACAAGAAAACATGGTTCGTCAAACCATAAAACTTTCTTCCACTCTTTTGTAATCCAATTCCGATGTTCATGGACACATTGCAAGCATTCCTGGCGAAGACGTGCTTATGCCGTCGGCTGTTGCAGCTCTTCGGTCACGACAAATAATGTATAACAATCTCCGCTCTCTTCTGGAATCAAGGCGCTGCGGGCGACATATCGCTGGTCGGAGACTCGTTGTTTCACCATCCATACACTACTTTCGATATGAGTTCACAACGATTGCACGTGAAATACCTACCAAATTTGCTGTTTCCGATATCGACGTTTCCAGTTGACAAGTCATAACGATTTCAAATTTACCAAATTTCGATAAATCTGCTGCTTTTACAATTACGTCGATAATCACGCTGTGTTTTGCGATACAATGCATAGGCTCTTTATATACCCCAACATCAGCCGCGCACGTGCCATGGTTTTGTTTCTGAATGAGATCATTGTTATAAATAATAGGTGGTCATAATGTAATGACTCTTCAGTGCATATAGGAACAAGAAGTATAGGAAAATATTATAAAAAATTATTATTTAAACACTGTAAAATATTTGTGGAAACGTTACTCCATACAATTGGTGTAAAAATGGTGGCAAATGCTGCCTCCAATTTCATGGAGTAATTGTTTTCACATATGCAATGGTGTAATCGAAACATATATTACTGGTGTAACATGACAATGTTACACCGGTTTTAACGGTTAAAATAATCCATAAAATTGGAGGCAGCAATGCTGCCACCAATTTTACGGAGTAACGTTTCCAAAAATGTTTCTCAGTGAATAGATTTCAATTATCGATTTTAAATATAAGAAACCGAATTCGCAATCAACTGTTTAAGAAAAAATACAGATTTTTTTCCTTCATTTCCAAATCTTTTTATAATTTTCACAATATATTTTTGTGGGATAATAAACAAAAAAGATAATATCATGGAATATGCGAGAAGCGTGTTGTTATTCTGTCACAGACCCAACAAGTACTCTCTGCTACTTTCCGAATTGTGAAATCTCCAAATTCGTCTTGTTTGAATACGGAAGGGGGTCATTTCTTTTAATTCTTGATTTCAACAAACTTTACCGAAAACCGCCTATTGATAATATCACCATTTTACTAGAGATACACCGAATATCTGGCTTCTGCCGGATTTCCGAGTAAAAATTAAAAAATATATATTTTTCAAACTAAAGCTTTTAAAAAAAATTTAATTTGTTATAATTTTTGTAAGTAATATAAATAAAAATGAAACAGCACAAAAAATTGGCGATAAATCACAATTAGAAAAATAGAAGTTTGTTAAAATTATAATAAAATGGAAAATAACACACAGGACGTCCTGCGTGTTATTTTGTATTTTACGATGATCTTAACAAACTTTTATTTTTCGAAATAATATAAAAAATCCTACCCAGATCAATACAAAATCTTTTCTATAAAAAATAATTTAAAAAAAAGTATTAAAATCTGACAAATGTTTCATAAGTTATATTAAAAGTTAAATAAGATTAAAATGTTGAGTGCCATCTCAATTATCCGTGACTGTCACTAAACTTTCCGTTTAGGCTCGTCAGTCACCGATGACTGACAGTCTAAAATATGATATGAAACTAAAATATTTACATTGTTTTAATTAATTACTGAAAATTTATTTACATTATACTTAACTTTTATTTGTTACAGAATATACTTTCTTAATATTTAGTTAAAACTATGTATTTTTTTTTAGTTTAACATAATATTTTACACTGTCAATCACTGGTGGCTGACACGGCCTAAAGGGAAAGTTTAGTGTCAGTCACCTTGGCACTCAGTTTGTTAAAACTGAAAAGTAAATTTTTATTTTAACTTTCAAAAATATCAATATTTTTTATCTGAGAAATAATTTTATAGAAAATGATATTTCAAGAAAAATTTATAACAAAATGTCTATAGATAAATGAAAGAAAATTTTGACAACTCTAACTCACCCCACCTGATCCTTTTATAACATATAACTTACCTCTTTATCATTTCCATTAATGGGATGAAATTTTCCAGTGTATGTTAACTGGACAGGAAACCTTTTTTTCCAGTAACCTTCGAAATAAATTGCATTTAACAAAATAAGTAGCGTTTGTGGAGGTGGTGGCGAATTAATTATCCTTTTAATCATATTATTAGTATTTTGAGCTACCCAATTGTTGATCAGTCGTTGGCTTAACTCAGGGCGTCCAAAATTCAAATTTCTTAATTCAGCATCGTAGTATTTTTTTATGTTCTCTTCAAATTGGCTATCAACTGTGAAATTTTCGCCTAAGAACATTCCGTTTGCAGCGAATAATTTATAATCACTTGTTTCTTTCAATACCAATGATAATAGATCTTTGATTCCTTGGTGAAAACGTTCTCTATGGATTGCATTGTCATTCATTCCCAAAGCTTGCTCCAATTGATCTTTAGTGCGACCATCGGCACCTAAATAGCACATGGACAATGCAACGAAAATACTCAGAGGCGAAATCACGAAGTTTGACTCCAAATTTTGAGTTTCCATCAGTTTAAAAGCAAAATCATTCACAATACCAGCGAAGAAGTTCGAATCTGGCGAGATTTTTCGTGGTAATTTAGTTATCTCGCTTTCTGTATTCTCAACATCAAAATACTCATCTTGACTTTCTGTAGTAAAGGGAGACGAATTTGAATTCCCGTTGTTGTTATTTCCTTTAACTCTATTTATTGGGATCTGGGATTCTTTTTCATCTTCCTGCTCATTGTTGACATTTACGATACTTTGTTCAGTTGACCGTCTTGAGCTCGGCCGCGAGGTTCTCAAATTTTTCCAGGCATTCTGAAATGGAATTGTATCTTGCTTCAAATCTAAAACTTCTCTGCGTACCTCCTTCCAGATTACTTGAGAACCGCTTCTGACAGGCCGCATAAATGTCCTAAGAAAGACTAAAGGTCCATCCGCACTTATGAATGCTTTTTGTTGGCCTTCTTCCATTTGCATTTTGCCAATTTTTTTGTCATTGTCTTCAGGACCTTGCACAATTACGCTGTCAGGATCGGAAGAAAAGTGGCCATTGAAGAGTCCAAGGAATATGAAATGAAGACATAAAGATGAAGTTATCTTCATAATACCGGAAGGGATACACCTGAAAAGAAATTAAGAAAGAAAAATTATAGTTATTTTTCTTAATTAGGATGTTACTGAATCATGAATGCAATATAATGATTGAAAATAATTGACTGATTAAAAAAATAATAAAAAAAAAAACAAAAACAAACTATATACATTAGATTGTCCCAAAAGTTTCTTCCATTTTTTTGCAAAAAGTAAACCATTGAAATTTCGATAAAGACAATATTTTATTGAAGGAAACTTGTGTCAAATTGTTTGAACCAACTTTCTTCTATGTTTCTGGTCTCTAAACACATTCTTTCCAAAAAAATTTTGATTTGGTGGCAAAATATTTACCGAGGTAATTTCTTTTTTTCCCTTGTCATTCAAAACAATTTTTTTTTTTGAACAGAATTTTTGTGAGAAAGAAACAAATAGTAGCCGGACGGAGCAATGTCCGAAGAGTAACGAAGAAGGGTCAGAATGTCTCTATCCAATGTAAAGAGTCTGTTTCTGACAGTCAAAGATACATGTGGAATGAAATCATCATCAATCATTCTTTTGCTAAAGATTATTTGCATTAATTTTTGAATGTAATCTATGAAAAATAAATATGTTTGTACAGTGGTGGGACGGATATGTTACTTTTTGTAATACAACTCTGGCTATTAAGACAAGTACTTTTTGCTAGTTATTAAATCTTGAGTAAAATTAAGTGTAATTAAGAAAAATGTATAGATTAAAAGTGAATATCATGTACGGATATATCACTCGTAGTAGCTCAAGAAAAGTAACACATCTCGCAAAAATGCATTTTGCATTTTATTCCAAAATTAGGCCTTTCTTAGGTGTGCCTTGCTACACAAAATGTTTTATAAGTATGGGTAAACGGAAAATCACTTTATTACGCTATTTGTCCATTCGTGCCCACAAAAGAGGAGTGGATTGTGTGGGGAGGTAAATCTATCCAATCTTCCAAACCTCGTTGTATGTCTTTATTTTTAAAGGTTTTCTGTTTCTATGCTTGTTTGTATTCCTGTATGCAAAGCTAAGTGCTGTAATTTCATATTACAGTAAAATCATGCAAATTTTCTTTTGCCTTTCCTGTTAAATTTACTTTTGTTGATATGTATAACTTATCTTGTGGATGAGTGATATTATTTTTCAATACGCTTTTATTAGCTTCACCTGTATGTATGTATGTATGTAATGGAATCTTTGAACGTTATTTTCACCCACTTTAAGACACCAGATTAAATTGAAACTTTGCACACTTATTGAAAATCGATGACAATTGAAAAATTAAAAAAGTTGCCACTTAAAAGTATGAAATGAAAAAACACAGGATAAATGGACCAAAAGCAATTTGAGAAATTAAAAGTCACCTGACACCCTAGATACATGACAATCATTGAAACACATATGAAAACCGTAATAATATAAATATTCTTTTCTATGCAACCGAATAAAACATTTAAAACTTTTTAGTTCGGCCTGATATAAAAGCGTGTGTTTTAGTTTGTTAAACTATTTAGCAATTGTTATCATTATCACCTTAACATGCACATGTAACTTAAAATGTATCAATGGTTTTGAGTTTTATTTATCGACTTAAAAAATAGAGCTAAAAGATTATGGACCTTAAAAATTATGATGATGGAACTTTTTAAAATAATATATTTTAACATACACTCCGGGTACATATATATGTAACCATTATACTATAATACAATTCAACATCTACAATGAATATAGAATAACCCAATATAACAAACTTAAACATGACAAGACAATCAAATGGAATTAACAATATTCGAACAATTACAAATAAAGTTGGAGATTGTGGTACGTGGCTTGTTTTCAAGGGAAATGCTTTGCAGTCACAAAAAATTATGATTAAATTCTGAGGTAGAAATCAGAAAAATTTCTAATGCATAATTTCTACAATTGCCCCATTAATTGTAACCAAAAAATATATAAATAAATAAACAAGGACACTAAATATATTGTCTTTTTTAAAATGTGTTTTCTTTTTTTTATGCTTTGGTACACTTTTTTTAAAATTCTATTTTACGTAAACAGTTCAAATTTTCCACAATTTTGTAACTAACTTGTCTTTTTAAGAACATCTAACATTACAGGGCCATTTTCAACATAGTGTCAAGTCCGTTACCAAATGTGAAGTCTGTTACTGCACGGTTTTTTAACGATTATCATTGTTTCACCATTCTACTTTTATTTTTATTCAACTAAGAACCAAATATGCAATTTCCCTAAAATTTAATATTTTACATGAATATATACTGTAATTATTAGAAAAAGTTCTTGTATAATTTTTATGTGATCAAAATCTTGTGCTAAAACTGCCTCTCATTTCAATTTAATTAGTATTATTGATAGATATCATGTTTTGAAATTTAGGGACATAAGTCACTTCAAAGTAAGTTGATTTGAGGAAATTTAATAAATTTAAAGCTGGGTATTTTCACTAATTTTGTATGGTAACGGACTTGACAATTTGCCTTACAAGCCAACATTAAAATAGCATTTACATATTATATTATAGGGCAAAATGGGCAACCATTTTTTTTTCATGTACCTTAAACATTTACTTTAACACCTGTCTCTATTTTTAAAAGAAATTATTAAGTTTAAAAAATAAAAACTAGTCGTTGGGGGCCACCGTAATACTTACCCATCATGGATATGTACATGAAAATAAAAGGTGTGAAAACTATTTATACAATGCATTGCAATTCATAAACAAAATTTAAATATTGTTAATATACATAGTAATGCTATATTAAAGAACTGCTGGTGTACCAATTTCGACAAATTATATAAAACGCCAAACTACTCAAGAAGTACCGAACTGCGTAAAAGAAACATCCTTATAGCTCCAAAAATAATAATTCTATTAACTAACAAATAATTGCGTCGGATTAAGCGTCTCATTTCCAATTAAAATATACCTCTGAATTGAAGTTTGAATGAAATACAGGGTCACGAAAAATCGAAGAATGTGGAAAACAGGATTACAAATATCTCGGCAACTAATCATCCGATTGACTTCATTCTATATGCAAAATGTGTGTTTTTTATTGCCTTTTACGTCCATTCCTTAGAACAAAAAAATTCGAAAATTTTTGTATACCTTTCATCAGAACGAATTTTTCGGGAGTCCGAAAAAAATAGTTCCGGATAATCGAGGTTGCTTATTTTAACCCTCTAAGCGTTTGGCACGTAGAATTCCGTACTTCAAAAAATGTTCCAAGAGTGAATTGCACGTAAAATTCTGTATGACAAAAAAGATTTCAAAAGCGCATGGCACGTATTTTTCTCGCACCTGTTTTTTACCTCAAAAGTGCTTTCAACGTAAAATGCCGTATCTACCTTCCCCTCGGCCTAATGATCTTTATTGACAAGTTGATGGATCATGTGGTAAAGTGGGCGGTCTTTGAGTCTTTGTCCGTTTCACCCCTTTTAACTTGGAATTTTGCCATAAAATTAGCTATCAGGTTGAGAAAAGCGGAAGAAAAAGTTTTTTTTTATTCTATTCATATGGTAGATCTATACTTAATATTCCGAATATTAAAGCGTAAATATTGCATTTTTTTGCACAAAATAACATTGAGAAGGTAGCTTAATGCGACTGATAGAAAAACTTCATTTTTATAACTACCAATAATGTTCCTTTTTTTCATGCTTTCTTTCGTTGAAGTTATATTTAATGGGGGAAAGCAGGTTGGTAAAAATAATATAATCTGTAAGACATAGAAAACAATGGAGATTTTATTTATATGTATGTTCCACAAAAAATAGTGAAATTACAACCAAAAGTATAAAAGAGTTAAATCGAAGAAACAAAGACACCTTGAAAAATTGTTTTCGCGGGAACTTGAAGCAGTTTCAATGTTTTACTTTGTTTTTAATTAGCCTCATATTTATCTCTATGAAGATCCCCTTTTTTTAATAGAAAGTAAATCCTTTTTAAATAAAGTTAATTAAAAATCTAATGGTGACAAGAAACTTATAAGATTTAGTTTTAAACGAAACTTTTCTAATTTAAATATTATTTACCATAAAGCAAGTTATAAGATAAAACAAAAGAAATTTGTTCCACAACAATGAGAATTTCTTGTCGCTGTTTACTGTTCATAAATTTGAAAAAAAAAAAAAAAAAATCACTCACTTTTACAGAGACTTTTTTTCCGAGAGATTTTACCCAAGATTTTACCGCAATAAAAATTTAAATTAATGCAGAAAAATTTTTATTTTTTTAACAACTAGCTGCTTTATATTTAAACTGAAAGTAATTGCGATTTAAAAAAAAAAAAACAAAAACATAAATCCAAATTTTCGGCCCCACCAGTGACCGAGCAGTTGTAACCTCTCAATTGGTAGATGGCAGGGGCTGGGTTTGAACCCAATCGCGGCCGTAGGCCAAACCGTTCGGAATTTTAGTGGTTTTCTTCGAACCTTGCGTAAATACGGGTTAGGTTCCCTTAGAAAGACCCCAACGAAGAGCACTCGTCCTGTGTGCCGATATCACTCGAGTAGATAACCGGCCGACGCAAAATAAACTGTCCAAATTTTCAATTTCCCTTTTTTCCATTTTTGGTTCATGGCAGGAAAGAGATCAGTGTAGATTAGTGAAACGTTATCTTGTTCTTTGTTTCCACAATTGTTGTCAAAAATTGTTTTTATTTAACAAATTCTTTTTTTTACACAGTAGTGCAAGCAAGCGGGAGAAAGGGGTAGATTTACTAATTATTAGCCTAACATTTTTACTGTAAGATTGATACTTTGAAGTTCGTCACAAATCTTTGACATTTTTCCAATTTTTTAATTAATTATTTTTTATGCAGAAAATACACTTTGCACAAATACATTTGTAAACAACTCCAAACAAACAAAAACAAATTTCAAAATCTTTCAGCACTTTACGCGATACAAACATCAGAAAGTATATTTATTGTACATGGTCAAATCTTTAACATTTCAGCTCGAAGAGATTGCGGGGTGCAAAATAACCAATCGGAATCTGAAAATCCAAAGATTTATAAAATACATACAGTATTTGTTTCTGTTAGTTTGCTACATGTTTTATGTTGAATTTAATACATTATTTTACTGGCCTCTTTGATCTAGATGACATCACAAATTAATGTCCAATATTTGTTAGATACTAAACGTTTACCGAAAAGCTATTAAAATACAGTGATTACAATAATGATTAAAGATTAAAAGTTTTGAGAAAATTAAAATAAATAGAGTTGAAGGTGAAAGTGACAAGATTTCTTGTCTTCTAAAAAAGGGAGGATCTACTCTGTTTTCCTTATTTAGCTACATACATAATCAAACACGAACATTTTAGATCAGCTTATAACAGATTAACAAAACTCATATAGCAATCTTTGTTATATTCAAGTAAAAGCGAAATTTTACGATTGATATGTAGAAATTTTATTAAATATTGTTAAGAATTTACTCAAAAACAACTAGAAAAACTCATATTTATCTAGAAACAAATATGAGAAATAAATCGCTAAAAATGAATTAAACTTTATTGAATATATATATATATATATATATGTATATATATATATATACTTCATGAAGTTCATTAAAAGCTCTATATGTAAAGAGAAAGAAATGCCCCATTAATGGCCGAGAGGTTTCTGCTCTCTGAACTTCTATACGGCAGGTGTCGGATTCGAACCTAATCGTGCCCATCGGCCTAATCGCTCAGAGTTTTCTGTGGATTTCCTTGCGTAAATACTTGTTGGCTTCCCTTAGAATGACCCCACGGAGGGCATCCCACTTTTAGGACCCATATCCCTCGTGTTGATAATTTGCCGTCATAAACACAGCCAACCAATATTAATAATAAAAAAGATTGGATCTAACTGCTCAAAATCATTACATACTAAGTAGAATAAATTGTGTACAAAAAGACTTAATGAATTTCAAAATGCGCATGTGCAGTTGCTAAAAAAATTCATAATACTATAGCCAGAAAGCCATGATTTTAACATGTATTTTCCGTTATTTTATAGTTCTTAAAAACATAGATATACGAAATTTCGCTCTATAGGTATTTTTTTTTTTATTACAGACACGATGTGTGCACGATAGGAAATTATCTCTATGCCCGGTACAATCATGTGTGTTATATTTCTTTCACAAGTATATATTGCAAATAATTGCGTTCTTGCAACGATTGATTAAAAAAAATTGCAAAAGATCAGGGTTATAAATTCCATAATACATTTTCTAATAGTTTCATAAGCGATTAAAATTTTAAAATGGCAATATGAGTTTAATCTTGATTGTATTTCATTTTAAAAAAATCTTTATGTTCGACTGCGCACTTTTATAAGAAAGTTTTACTATTTTTATTTTTACAGAACAAAAGTTTGAAAATATTAAAACAAGGTAAAACCCGTCAAATTTTGACGAAAGAAAATGTTTAAGAAGGAACTGTTTCATTAACTTATAATAAATCTACAAAATTAGTTATAGTAAAAAATGCATTTTATATTGGTACGTCTAACTCGTAAACAAACGATATTTATCGTCAAATTAATGAACTACTATTTCTATAAAACACAATTGTATAAATTGTTAAAATTAAATTTTAATCGTATATGCAAGCAGCAATAAAAAATAATAAAGATATGTTATGATAAAGTTATCAATTAACGTTCTTATGCTAGTATTCCAAAATGATAAAAAGCAAAATTTATTCAACTTTGACTCAATCATAGAATTTTTTTTCCGGTGAAATCTAAACCCAGCATCATTTTCACCATATCAAAATTTACAAATGTACATTTCACATCTGTATTCACGTTTAAAAAAAAAAAAAAAAAATTGGCATTTTAATTTGATAATTTTGATTCAAAACTTGAAGTCTCAATAGACTGTTGATATTCTTTTACGTGTAAATCAAGTTTTGTAAATGAAGTCAAAATTTACCTGGTTTTATAACAGAAGATATTTAAATTTCTATTTTTTCCCTTTTAATGAGAAAATTGCAACATAAAGATACAGCACTCAATTTTTTCTCTTTTTTCCTTTGCTTTAAATAGAAATGGAGTACTCCTGTTGCCGAGATTAGAAAAGAGGTATTAAAAGTTATAAAAAAATTAATATTTCAAAAACAAATTAAGATACAGCTTTCAAACAAATTTCATTTAAAAGTACATTTTTTTTTTCAACACGATGGTGTAAAAATTGAAAATATACGACATTAAGAAGTTTAAAAACTTTTAGTAGCAAAAGTTGCAATACCAAAATTCATATAATATTATATAAATTAAATTGATGCCATAGTTCATTTCAAATTTCAAAGTGTTGCCATGCGCAAAATGACGTATGCGTTGCGCACAGATACGTTTGGCCTTTATAATATAGATTGATACTATTTGGCTTAATACATATTTAAATGATAATAATAAGAAGAAGCATTATTTTAATTTAAATATCCAAATTTCATTTTCTCCTGTAGTAATAAAATGAATCTGCTTATTGTTTTCCGATAGTAAGGCTCGCGGTCTTGGTGGCAAACGATTTGACTTGTCTGTAAAAATACATTGACTTGGCTTAAAAATATGAAAAATGCTATGCAATAAAATTCTCAAAGACGAAATCACATTTTAAAAAAAGTCCGTTATAGATAAGTTCCTTTCTTAACGGGTACATCGACTATTATAATTATGTTATACTGGGTATTCTTCTGTCACATACGATTATATTCATTTGGCATGGAAGAACACATTTTGCCGATGATTCCATCATAATTAGGCTCTTTTTTAGATGTATATTTCAGTTACATTGGATTTTAACTATATTGCATAGAAATTTGCTATTCTTTATAAAGAATAAAATTCAAAGTTTAATTGCATAATAATGGCTGTGTAAATATATTGCCTTGTTTGCAGAAATTGCTTGGACTGGGCAAATTTTAATGAATTTTGCGAGAACCAGTTCACGCCAGGAAAATGATTTTCATATGGAAACTGGGGTCAGAAAATTTCGGCCGGATCAGAAGTCTAGGAAAAAATTAAGTCCAGTCTAGGAGCGGTATGAAAAATAAATTTAGGCCTGACCCGAGCTTCAAAAAACGTAATGGCTGGTCTGGACCCGAGTGTTGTGAATGAAAATTCGACCGAGCCCGTCAGGTGCTATTTATAGTATGCTGACCCAGCGTTCTGTGATTCGATCCTTGTTAATCACACATCTCTTGTAAAATAATAATTTCTTGAAACTGGCTCCAGATAGTAATATATATATATATATATATATATATATATATATATATATATATATATATATATATATTAATCGTTATCATTACAGAAAATTGAGGTTTTTCGGTAAACGGAAAAAAAGTGACCGGAAAAAAAGTTATCGGAAAAAAGGTGACCTAAACTACAAAAGCGGAAAAAAAGTGACACGGAAAAAAAGTGACACGGAAAAAAAGGGACAAGGAAAAAAAATGACACGGAAAAAAAGTGACAAGGATTGGTTTTGGGGATTTATTATTGATTTTGGGGATTCATTGGTTAAGTATGAAAGGGGGATCGGGGGGGGGGGCTCATAATTTAGGTAAATGGGTTTTTCATGCTGAATTAACTGTTTTGGTTCAATTTTTGGATATACGTTCATACTGAAAAGACGCTTGCCTGATTAGTTTTGGGAAGGGACGATTACCCCTCCCCCATCCGTCCTCAATTAGATGAATGAGTTTTTATGCAGAATTATCCAACTTGTGTCAAATTTTCATATAGGTTCTTTTCGATAAGGCTTATATATAGTATAAAATGCCTGAAGAGTTTTAGGAGTTTAATGGTTAAGTATAGAAGGGGAACGGGAGATAACCTTTCTTAAAATTAAATTAATGGCTTTTTACGGATAATTATCCGATTTGCTTCGAATTTTGGACATGGGTTCATTAAGACGTATAAGACGATAAGATGTATCTCTGATTAGTTATGGGGTTCTTTTGCTTGTTATAAAGGGGGGACGAGCAATTATCTCTCCCTCAAACTAGATAAATAGATTTTTATGCAGAATCATCTGATGCATTTCAATTTTTAAACATAGGTTCTTTCTGATAAGGTGAATTCCGGAATAGTTTTAAGGATTTAATGGCTAAGTATAAAGGGAAGATGGGGGAAACCCCTCTAAAATTAAATAAATGGCTTTTTATGCAGAATTATCCGATTTGCTTCGAATTTTGGACGTAGGTTAATTATGATAAGACGTATATCTGATTAGTTATGGGGTTTTGCTAATTAAAAAGGGGGGGCGGGTGATTACTACCCCCGGCCTTAAATTAGATTTTAAAAAAATTATGCACACTTATCCGATTTATTTTAAATTTTGGATGTAGGATTTTTCTCATAAAGTAAATTCCTGAATAGTTTTAAGGGTTTAATGGCTATGTATAGAGGGAGATGGCTTTTTGCGCAGAATCATCCGATTTGCTTCAAATTTTCGATGTATATTCATTATGAGAAGGCGTATCTCTGATTAATTATGGGGCTCTTTTGCTAATTAAATAGGGGAAGCGGGCGATTAATCCCCCACTCTTTAAATAAGATTTTTTTTTACAATTATCCAACGTATTTCAAATTTTGGATATAGGTTTTACCTGATAAAGTAAATCCCTGAATAGTTTTAAGGGTTTAATGGCTAAGTATAAAGGGATGAACGGGGGATAACCCACAATTAATCAGGAGTTCGCCTTATCATAATGAACACACATTCAAAATTTGAATCAAATAAGATAATTCTGCGTAAAAAGCCATTTATTAATTTAAGGGGGGTTAGCTTCCGTTTCCCCACTGTATACTTAGCCATTAAATCCTTAAAATTATTCTGGGATTCACTTTATGAGAAAAAACATATATCCAAATATGAAATATATCGGATAAGTGAACATAAAAAACAATTTATATAATTTAAGGGGGGGGGGGGGATAATCACCCGCCTTAATTTTTAATTAGAAAAATAACCCCATATGTAATCAGGGATACGCCTTATCATAACGAATCTATAATCCAAAATTTATAGCAAATCCTATAATTCTGCGTAAAAAAGTAATTTAATTTAAGGTAGGTTATATTCTATTCCCATTCAATACTTAGATATCAAATCCTTAAAACTATTCGGGGATCCACCTTATCAGTAAAAACCTACATTTAAAATTTGAAATACATGGGTTAATTCTGCATAAAAACCTATTTATCTAGTTTAAGGGGGAGATAATTGCTCGCCCCCCCTTTATAATAAGCAGAAGAACCCCATAACTAATCAGAGATACGTCTTATCATAATGAACCTATGTCCAAAATTCTAAGCAAATCGGATAATTATGCGTAAAAAGTTATTAATTTAATTTAAGAAAGGTTATCCCCCGTTCTCCCTCTATATATAACCATTAAAACTCCTAAATCTCTTCATGTATTATATACTATATATAAGCCTTATCGAAAAGAACCTATATTCACAGTACCCGACTTAGACAGTGGGTGGCCCTGGGGCAAACATTATTAGAGTGACCCCTTCTATCTTGAAAATGTTTGTGAATTATACTCAAGTGACTAAAATTAAAATTCAAACCTATTGTATGTATGCATAAATTTCGTACCAAGTACTGATTTCAGTATTTATATTTCACATCTTTATCATCAGAAGATAAATAATTTTAACTATTAATTTTTTTTGTGATGTAACTATTACTTTAAGGGAACGTGGGGCAGGGAAGCAAAGGGGGTAGGAGAAAAAAAGACCCCTTAAAATTAAAAAAAAAAAAGAATTTTGGTAATATTTTGCTATTTTATATCATTTGGCCCTCTTTTAACAAGAAACTTTTCTCTCCTTGGGGGGGGGGCCTTCAAACCGGGGGCCCGGGGCAATTGCCCCGCATGCCCCTGCCTCAGTCAGGCCCTGTATATTCAAATTTGACACACGTTGGATAATTCTGCATAAAAACCCATTCATCTAATTGAGGACGGATGGGGGGGGGGGGGTAATCATCCCTTCCCAAAACTAATCAGGCAAGCGTCTTTTCAGTATGAACGTATATCCAAAAATTGAACCAAAACAGTTAATTCAGCATGAAAAACCCATTTACCTAAATTATGAGCCCCCCCTCCCCCCCCCCCGATCCCCCTTTCATACTTAACCAATGAATCCCCAAAATCAATAATAATTCCCCAAAATCAATCCTTGTCACTTTTTTTCCTTGTCACTTTTTTTCCGTGTCACTTTTTTTCCGCTTTTGTAGTTTAGGTCACTTTTTTTCCGATAACTTTTTTTCCGGTCACTTTTTTTCCTAGATTCAGGTTTTTCAGTTCTTAAGATAATTCTCAAATGCCCCGCTGAATAAAACGAAAATTTCTGACACACTTTTTTCGTTTCTTTTTAAACACGAAAGCCTGTTTACTAAAATAAACTTTCCTTTTTTTAAAAATAAATAAATTACTTAGAAGCGATTCAAGTTACATGCCGACGGAATTTCTCCTTCCTTTCATTATCACATCAGAAATTCAGTTGAAAGGAAAATTTTCATAGCATTTTCTAAAAGATTCTTTGAGTTTATTGAAAAACAAAAAACGTGTTTCGATTACATAGTTTCTGCGAATCTCATACCTTTCCGAGCAAGAATGAAATAAAAATTATGTCATAAAGCAGCCAGTTTGCATTTGAGAACGCCTTAAGGCTTTAGTTTCCATATTATTATGCCTGCTTACTTGTAATGTAATAATACAAATACTGTTTTCGAAGATTCCCCAATCTCCGAGAGCTCAAAATCTCCATTTTGAAAGTTTTTTTTTTTTTTTTTTTTTTTTAGCGTTTTTAGGAAATTTGAGATGTAGCTGACTGAGAAGCTTGCATCGATATGTTATATCTATAAAAATAACAAACAAAATTTTAAAACATACATAAAGTATTCGATGGAGTCCAAAAAACAAAATGTACCTAAGGTATCCAAATTTATGAATAGGTCTCCGTCAATAAAATAATAGCAATGAAAAACATTTATCAGGCCTAGATCATAAAACACTTTTCAACAATGACAGAATATTATTACGATTTTTTTTTTTTCATTCAGTGCAGTCGATCATAGTATGTCCTGTAATCAAATTGTTTTATGGGTCTTTGCAAATGAAGCAGTATCTATGCATTATTCTATAAAAAATGCGTCGCAATGCATCTCAAGGGTTTTTTTTTTTAACTTTTATTATGTTTGAAGTATTAAAACATCATTAAAGTAACATCACAAACTATTTCCCCCATAGATCATAAATAATTCTCCCCCACTCTTCATAAAGGAACTATAAATATTTTCCGTACTTTTAAGAAATCATATTTTAGCCTACATCAATGATATAATATAAATTTCTTTACATTTCAAGTGCTGTTACATAATTGAAGTGCGTCAGAAATGACTTTTTTCCACATGGACAATGATTGTTTTGTGTGTACCTATAAACAATATATAAATGTTACGCATTCATTTTAAATACGCTTCATTTGTGTTTTTGAACAAAGAACTTCTAAGTAGAAAAATGATTAATAAATGAAACTCTTTTTTTTTCTTTTGTACAATGAAGTAAACAATAAAAAAGAAAGAAAAAAGATCTTTCAAAAAAACTGTCAGGATAAAGGGAACGTGGGATGGGATTACTGACGTCCTCATACTGGATTAAGGAAATGAACAGGGAACAACAAGCTTTAACAACATATGTACCTTTTTTCATAAAATGGAAGCAGGGTTGATTCCTAAAAGACAGCACCGGAAATTGACACAAATAATTTTACCGACAGATTTCAGTGATTATAAAGAGTTACTTTTGTATATTTTTACTGCGGTCAGAAAAGTCTGTACATAAAGGCATATATCTTTCCTAGTTTTCTTATTATTTAGACATAAAGGTTTTGAGCTTGAAAAAGTTTTGTATTGAAACAAACTTTAGTAGTTTGATGTTCCTTTACTTATTTTAACTTTTCTTGTCACATTTGTCATGCTTAGCGGCTAGCATGGAAAATTTTTAACGGTCTTCTTAAAAAATACTTTTAAATTGACCGGCAATAGTCAAATTTTTTAATTCTCTCAAAGGCGTATGCTTTTAAGTGTGTTATTTTGTGAAATTATTTCATGGTACTAGCCAGCGAAAAGGGTTCATTGTAAACGTCTTGGGAGGCCTTTCTTTTTGAAATACGGTTTAATGTAATCTGTAAGGTTCGGGGATTAATTTTCTAAATAGAACTACAATACCGATGATTTCTAAAGGGAAATTTAAGGCATGTTTATAATGGTGCAGCGTTTATTTGATTTGCGGCATGTGTGAAGTGCGTACCTTACATGCTCACTCACTGTCAGGTTTTGTTTAGCATTGATCAGTTAGAAATTGAATGTAAATGTAGCAATATTTCATCCTTTTTAAAATATACTTTTCAATCATTCATTTTTGTAGCTTTGATCTGCCGAGTGCAAATGTCTTTTATCTTACAGCGAAACTAGGTAAGAGGTTTAGTTTCGTCACAAAGAAAGAAAAAAAATATATATATACATATATATACATTTTTTAAACAATTTTACTTTAGTTTGACTTATAACTTATCTGAGTGCTGCTAAACAATTTTTTTGAGCGAAATAATTTTTTTAATCGCGAAGTTCTATTAAAACTTATGGAATTTTTCCATGATGGATAGTGACTCTGAAATTGAAGATTTAATTGAATCATCTGAATCTGATGAAATATTTTCATCCTCGAATAGTGATACTGATGATGACAGTTTAGATGATGTTCGAGATTGGTGCCCTATAAATACTTCTGCCAGACAACCAAGTCCTCCTAAGTTTCCCTTTTCTGCTAAACCCGGAATAAAAATTCCAATAGTGAACGCAAATTGAAAAAAGTGTCACATGATTTAAGGACAGCCCCATTGTGTTTCGAAATTTTTCGCTTTTCCAGTTTTGATCGACATTTAAATATTTGCAGTAATACTATCATGCAAATTTTGATTTAATTTTTTAAATATCAATTTTTTTTTTTTTTTTTTTTACTTAATAAGTTCTATAATAATTTTCTGATAAGTATTTTTTTTTTTTTTTTTTTTTTTTTTTTTTTAAATATTAATTCGCGCTAAAGAAATCGATAAAAAGAGCACAGCATTTACCAGCATTTTTGCTGATCAAGAGGTGAAATATTTAAACAAATTTGTAAGCCGGACTACTTTTTTTATACAAAGGTTCATCTGTTAACCAAATTTTCAGTGGGGCGTCATATGATTTCTGTCCATAAGAAATTCATTTCTAATTTAAAGTTAACATATATAAGCCGTAATTTTCACTTCAAATTTGTTTCACGTGTAGTATTTTAATTGCTTCGGTATTTTGTATTTATTTATTTAGTTAGTTTTGTGTGTCTGTGTATGTTTGAAATTTATGTGTAAATGTGTAGTTCATTAGATTTAAATTAATAATATAATTCAATAATAATGCTATTAACCCTTTCAGGAGCAAAGTACTTCTATACGTAAAGTACAGAAATGACAGTTCAAATGATGTTTATAGGTATAGTGTAGATATCACTAAATGTATATTTTTAAACAATATTGCAACTTTAAGCATATGTGGAGTTATATGTCGCTGGGACTTTTTTCGTGTAGGGTTTTCGTCCGATAATTGTTTTATGCAGGGTGTTTTCGTCCTGTACCTAATCAGGCTAACTAAAAAGGAAAATGGAGATTATTCTATTTGAACGGCCTTTTGCAAAGAGATTGATTCATCAATTAATCTTTCATAGTTACATAAGCAAAATCTATTTATTTTTTAAAAGCAGTCTTAATACATAAATTTTATTATAATTCAGATTTAATTATAAGGATAAGGAATATTTTTAAAATACAAATTGTTATCGATTAAAAAAAAGTAGACAAAAATATATAATTAAAATTGCAGTTACTTCTAAGTTTGGTTCAATAAGTGATAGTGGGACTGGACAAATGCTCCACATTTTCTTAGAAATATAGCATAATCTTTTCAACTATCTTAAACCCAAATTGATTTTTCTTTGACACATTCCTGAATTCAGTTTTGTTAAAAAACACATTGAAATGGCAGGTGCGCTATCAAGAGATTATAAAGTCGAGCAAATTTTCCATTTTTCGATAAAGGCAGGAAGTCATTTAGAAAATTCTATCAAATTTCGAGTTTTGAAAAAAAAACCTGCACACAACACCTCGATAAAGATGATCATGAAAAAGCACTGGCGAATATGTAATTCATTTGACAGAGAAAATAAAGAGCTATTCAGTCTCAAATCATTTCCATAATCCTGATTGTTTTCGCCATGCCTTAATTATATATTTTTTAATTTATTCTTGAATGTGTCAAAGTTTGTAGATTTCGACATTTCCCCCCCCCCCCCAAAAAAAAAAGTTCTTTTTCTTTATTTTCTTTTTTTTCCTTGTTTTCTTTTCTTTCTTTCTTTTTTTTTTTTTTTTTTTTTTTTTTTAATTGAATCAGTAACTTTTTTTAAAATTCAAAATGGTTTGTTAAGGATCCTCGAAAAGACATTTTTATTTATGCTACGTATTGCCTAAATTATGCTTTCTTAAGGACATCATTTCAATTTTTTTGTTTCTTTTTATTCCATTTTCACGCCTTTCTTTTCATACAATTATCAATATATATATATTTATTTAGAGACTTCTTGTATTTTTTTTTCTTTGGCTTTAACTATAAGAAGGAATTTAAATATACAATTTTAGAATAGTATTAAAATATCTAAGCAAACATATTTAAATTATAAAATCTAGGTTCAAGTACCTTCACACAAATTAATACTTTGTCAGTAGTAATAAACATTAAAAAGGCATATTAGAAAAATTTAAAAGATGATTTATTCCAAAAACTATTTCATGGAGAAATGAGTGTTTGTATAGCTATTTTCTAATGCAAATTTATTTTTATTATCGAACAATTTGTCTAATTAATAAACGCTATATTAATAATAATGTTTTAATAATTTAAAAGTTACATTTGAAAGTAATTATACTGGTATTCTTTGAAAATCAATTTGAGACAGTTTTTCCTTGCAAAACATTATTCCAGAAAAAAAAAGAAAAAGAGAAAGAAAAAAAAAAAAAGAAAAGAAAAGAAATATTTTAGAAAAGAAAAGTATGACCAAAAAACTCCTAAAAAATAAATCGTGCCACGTGATTTGCTCCATTTTCTGGATAAAAAAAAAAAAAAAAAAAAAAAAAAAAAAAAAAAAAAAAAAAACAATCTTTAGTGAAATAAGGAAATGAGGTATTTATGATTATATTTTTAAAACTTATGCAACAGAATCTGCGATAAGTACATCTTCAAACATTTCCTCAGTACATGTTATCTGGTAAATACTGAGCATTCTAAGCTGATTAATCACTATTAGCTCTGACACCTTCTCCTCCCATCTAAGCTCCTACCACGCCTTCTATTCATACCGCAAGGATAGAGAAGGGGGTGAAAAATTCGGCTGGCGATTTTGCAAAACTTCCTGTCTTCAAAGAGGAGTTATTTTTGTGAAAACATATGCTGTTATTCAAGACATTTTCAAAGTAGTTTTTCCAAAGATACCGAAACGCTCAGAGGGTTAAATAGGGTTCGTCCCATTCTTACATACTAACTACATACAAAATTTCAAGTCTCTATCTCAATTTGTTCGGGAGATAGAGCGTTTACAGACAGACAGACAGACAGACAGACGGACGGCAAATTTTTTTTCTAAAAATATGTTTTTCGGAATCTCCACTATCTGAAACGTGTAAATCCGTCAAATTTTTTTTTTTCGATTTTCAAAACGATTGCAAGACTTACCCTATACTACGTATGATGGGTAAGTAATAAAATTCTGAAATGTAAGAGAATGGTGAAAATGGCCCGCCTAATGAATTCACTTTTTAAATAATAAAAATATGTTTCGAAATTTTTCAGTAAAATATTTTCAATTTTATTTCTTCTAGTTCCAAAACAAAAATTCTTCTTATTATTTGCAAATAGTACGTGTTTTAACACCACAATAAATCTTAAGAAGATAGATTCAACAACTGTTGAGAAAAGGATACCGAACAGACATATTATAAAAAAGTTATCAAATCTTTTAGATTTTTAAATCCCAAGATTTTAAGAAATTCACATTTTACACATAAACATTTCAAAGAACAATTTTATTTTGCTGAAGAGAGGTGTAACGAAAAATTAAAAATTAATATTGTTGACATGTTTCGATTCCAATCTAATAAGATAAGAACCATAATCTTAATATAGTGGTCACCGTGAAACGATTTGTATTTGTATTTTTATTATGTTATGATTATGGTTCTTATTAGATTGGAATCGAAACTTGTCAATAATATTTATTTTTAATTTTTCGTTACACCTTTCTTAGGTAAAATCAAATTGTTCATTCAAATAAACGGACATATTGTTAAAAAAAAGTTCATAGAGATGCGTGAAAAGTTAATTAGTTCTTGAAAATTAATTTATGCATGAAATAAATTTCTTTTCATTTATATATGGGCTATAATGTGCATGTTTACTGTAAGACACTAGTTGGATGTGCTATTCCCAAAACTTTTTTCTCTATCATAAGTACATTTTAATAGTTAAAAAAATAGTTACATATGTAAATGCTTTAATAACTTTAATTCAATACTATACAAACTTTGATGTTCATCTTAAATTTCTGCTTCACTCAATTAATCGGAATAAAAACGAGTCTCCGTCTATGCACGATCCGATGGACAAAAGAATGATAGGCAGATTTTTTTTTTTTTCAAATTCAGGGAAAACCTACTTGTCATACGAAAACATATTCATGCACAAAAATTTAAGTCCAGTTCTACGCATAACTTTTGATAGTAAAATAATGAAAATGGCACAGACATTGTGATTATAGTGCCCCCTTCCAGCAGATGTTTTTCAAATTCAGGGCGGATCTACTAGCCATAGCCATACATTTACACAAAAAATTTTGTTAAATTCTATGCATAACTTCATACACTTTTACGTGATGCAATATTGAAAATGGCACAAAAATCGCTATTACAGCGCCTTCTTCCGGAGGATTTTTTTTCAAATTCAAGGAGGATCAACTAGACATAGCCGTACACCCACACAAAAAATTTGGTTCAATTCGATGCATGACTTCATGCACTTTTTGTCGATACAATATTGAAAATGGCACAAAAATCGCGATTGCAGTGCCCCCTTCCTGCGGAATATTTCAAAATTGAAGGAGGACCTGTTTGCTACAGCCAAAAACATCCACAAAAAAGTTGGTTTAATTCTATGTATATCTTCATACACTTTTTGATGGTAGAATGGAGACATACGGACACACACACAGACACTCGGATAGATTCACGGACAGACAGACATTTTGTAAAAACATGTTTTTTGGAATCGCTGACCCATAAAATGTGTAAATCCGTCGAACACCAGAAGTTGAAAAAAATTTCGATTACAATACCTTCTCCTATTGAAGAATAGAAGAAAGTAAAAATTCACCTGTTAGGTAGTTTCACTACAATTTAGTCAAAAACAACATATGGCAACTTTTAACTTAATTTGATAGTTGATGAAAATCCATGCATTAATATCTGAGATTGAACTATTCTAAAACTTAAAAAAATCTGTTTAACAGCATCACCTGTTGGATAATGTACACCAAAAATCCAGGTAAAAAAGTAACCAGGATCAATTTTTATCAGCTACTAGCTGAACTGAAGTTTAATGAAAATCCATACATTAGTTTTTGAGATACAGCTATTGCAAATTCGTGAAAAATACAGCATAGCAGCGCCGCCAAAATGAATGGCGATTTACATCAAAAACTAAACAATACTAATCTATATTAAGGACTAATTGAATGAGAAGTTTGATAAAAATTCATGCAACATTTCTTGAGATAGAGCTATTGTGGAAATTGTGAATAAGGCAGCATGGCAACGCCATCTGTTGAGCGATATACGCTAAAAACTAATCAACTCCATTTTATATCAAAGTACAATTGAATCTTAAGTTTAGTGAAATTCTGTGCATTAGTACTTGAGATAGAGTGCCCAAAATGTTTTTGTCACACACAGACTCACAGAGCGACAAAAAAACCAGACTCACAAATTGTGTTCAGGACCTTTTAAAACATATAAATCCATCTAAAACTGGAAGTCGAATGTCTCCACAAATCCAATACTTTCTTCTTGTAAAGATAAAAGAAAGTAAAAATTGTTTCATTGATTTTTTAGGTTTTTTTAGGTGCGTTGGTAATTATTAGCTCACAGGCATAGCCTGAGAGCTTATGTGCCCGTCCGCTCTGTATGTATGTTCGTTCGTGTGTAACGCTATAACTCATGATAAAAATATCCCATCCACTTGAAATTTTGTTTATAGGTATATCCTGATAAGGCGTTTCCCTGATTATTTTTTGGAGTTCATTCGATATGTATAAGAGGGGGAACGGGGGGCTCATGCCCCTCCCCTTAATTGATATGAATCAGTTTTTCATGTAGAAATATTAGGTTTTTTTTTTCAAAATTTACACATAGGATTATTCTGATGAAGTGCTTCCGTGATTGGTATTAGGTGTTCATTGGATAAATATAAACAGGGGAAATGGGGGTTCTAATGCCCCCTCCTTAATTTATATAAATGGGTTTTTCATGCAGAATTATCAGATTTCGTCCAAATCTCTGAATAGTTTTGGAAGTTTAGTGGTTAAATATATAAAAGATAAGGATAACTCTTCTTAAATTATATAAATGGGTTTTTTATTAAGAATTTTCCGATTTGCTCTAAATTTTGGATGTGGATTTTTTATATGATAAAGCATGTCCCTGATCAATTTAGAGGGTTCAATGATTAAGTATAAAAAGGGGAAAGGGGGGAGCTGATCCCCCCTCCTTAAAATTTTTTTTTCCGAACGGAATTAACCTTTGAAAATATAAGGCTGTAATGTACAATTAGTATGCGTAGCCTGTGAGCTCAATGCCATCAGTTTAACTGGGCAGTATTTTTTTTATGTAAATACATAGCACCTTATGGTCGTTGTCCAGTCGGTCCGTATGGTCGCATATAACAGAGCATAAACTACCAAATTGAATCGCTTAAAATTTAAAATATATAATTGTTACAAAATTTTGTTGAATCTTTTAAAATTTCATGTAGATCAGATGTATAGTTTGATTACATGGAGAATCAAAAGTATTCCGTTAATTTACGGCCAACAGGAAAAATGTTTCAAGTACATCTTTATGATGTTACACTCTTTCGAATATCACAAAATTGATATTCATCTATGCAGTATGTACTAAAATATACATTCTGTACAATCTGTGGTGCAAAAAACATTTGTTATTAATTTACAGGGCCACACAAAAATATTCCATTACATAATGGTATAGGTCGAAATATTGTTTATGGCGCATTTTAATTATATTTTTTTAATGTTTTATAGATCTGTTACACATTTCTGAGGTTTACTAGAAGTTACTTTCTGTACAATAGAAAGCTGGCAATATTTACAGGGAGACACAAAAGATTTCGGCGAATATAATGTACACGAAATACTGTATACTATTTCACCAAGGTTTAAATATTTTTAAAACTTCATTTTAGTACAAACACACCTCATTTGCTGTATTTGACGTACAATTTCCAGCTTGTTTTATTTCAATTCTATTTTTTTGCTTGAATAAAACATCCTAATTAATATATGACATCATATTCAAATTAGAATAAGAAGAAGCATTAGCAAAATCATTAAAAAAAAAACAAAAGATGATTTTATCTATGATAAAACTAAATCTGTTATAATTAGGGTAATTAAGTTCATTAGCAAACGCTCTAGATTTCATTTTAAATATTCGATAAACTCTTTTTGATTACATATATAATTTATTTCCGATCATCAATTAGCTGTCTTTGTTCATGTATTTTAAAAGTAATTAGTGAAGTGTATACTTAACTTCCGAATTGCAACTTCATTATAGTTCGAGTATTTTCATGTAAGTTAAAATAAACAGCGATAGTAACAAAATTATATTCATTTGTGATTTTTAACTATTTTAAAAATTGTTAATGAGAATTTCATAAAATACATTGTAAAAAAAAATTGTAAAGTTACTAAGATTTTTCAAGTAGATTTGTATGCCAAGAACTGTTTATGTAACGATAACGACAAAAACTCATGTAACCTTCCTCGGTTACATGTAATTTTGCTGTTATCGTTATATGAACGATCTTGGAATTACAAGAAAAATTTTTGTAGGTTTACATTTTTTTTTTTTTTTTTTTTTTTTTTTTACATTTAGAGAAATGTTTTAAAAAAATAGTATCATTTATTTAATTTCAGGATTTTACTGTAATTAAGCGTTTTATTTCATTAATAAACAAAAAAAATCTACTTTTTGTTTAAAACATAATCTTAAAATTTTTAGTATTTTCAAAGTTTTTAGTGAAGTTTTTTTCATTTTATTTCTTTTAAGACAAAATGAAAATTTCTTCTTATTATTCTAGTAAACTCCAAAAAAATTGGGAAAATTACAAAGATTTTTCTAGAATTATATTCCAAGAACTTTTTATGCAATGGCAGCAATAAAAATTCATGTAATGGATACAGATTTGCATTTTGAATCAAGAAATGTTTAAGGTTACTAAGAAAGTTTTTGGAAAATCGGAATCCGAGAAATTTTTAGTAACGGTAACGAGAATTACAGATAAAATTTTAGTAAAATTACGAAAATTTTAGTAGATTCTTTTGTAAATTTACAAATGTCTGTAGTTTTGCTTACAAGTTTTGTAAAATGATATCATTCTCTTGTTCAGTGTACACATAAAATTTTAGTATGCATAACAGATTTCGGTAAAGTTAAATTACTAATGTTACAGATTATTTTTGACAACATATTTTTTCTGTCACCACAACAGATTTTAAGGTGACATGTTCAACAGTTCCTTAGAAAAGTGTAACGAACAGGCATGATGTTCAAAATATTTCATAAAGATATATAAAAAATTAATTACTCCTTGAAATCTAATTTATGCATGAAATAATTTTTTTATATAGGGTAACACCCCCAGTAATTGGCATGCACCAGTGATTGGCACATTTTACAAACATGTCCTAAAAAAAGATTTATATCCAGTCTTTTAAAAATTCAAGATCATATATCAGTTATATGCTCATTTAAGTTAAAGATTATAACTTTGATTTATTTTACAAGATGACAATAGAGCCTAGGAAAGAGAAACAAATCTGGCTTGTATGAAATTAGCCATTTTGTTGCAAATTCTTGTTATTTGGCTTAAGGAAGGCATGCTTTTCAATTCATTATTATCTGATTTATAATATATTTTAAATTTTAATTGACAACAGTTTTGTTTAGTTAAAAAGGGTTACTTTAATTGTGTAAAAGTATTTTCGACACAAATAGTTGGATTTCTGAATTAATGGTAGTTGCCAATTAATGGTGCTTCAATTTTGCTAGCTCCGAGTAATTGGCACCTATTCCAATTACAAGGAGTTCGCAAGGAATTTGAGATTAAACCATTTATTTTGGAAGTACTTTTAAAATTATCGACTAATTTTATTTATCATTTGTTTTTATTTGAAAATATAAATTTTATCAGTAATTGGAATCCATTAAAGCTTCATATGACAATTACTGGGGACAGCATGACAATTACTGGATATTAATGTAAGTATATTGTATTGTTTTAAGCTGTTCACATTTCAGATTAATATGCTGATTTCTTACTCTCAAAAACCTGAAATATGGCTTCTTCATCTACAGTAAATTAATTTAAAGCGATTAAATCCAATGCAAAATGTAAAGTTTTTTTTTAATATAAACATATGCCAATTACTGGATCACAAGGTGTCATACATAGGTGCTCTAGGTGCCAATTACTGGTGATTTCAGCATCTTTTTATAAATATATTTTAATAAAAATACTTTTTCAATTTTTTTTTGCTTTTAGTGGGCAAAATAGATGATTTAAAAATATTTCCAAGTAAATAGCTTATTTCTTTGTAATGAAAATTTAAGTAAGTTTAACAACAAATTCTTTATGTGCCAGTTACTGGGGATGTTACCCTATGTGCATTAAAAGATTATAAGATTAAAATGATATAACATATCACGTATGCCGAATCCTTTAATTCACCTTATTTATACATAAAACCAAAATAAAATACTCAGATTACTTAAAAGTGTTTTTTATTAACAAAACCTAGTACTTTCGAGCATGTCATGCTCATCATCAGGGTTAAAACAACAAAAGAGTAGAAGTCGAAGGCTGAGTTCTTTTATACGAAGTGGACTGATCCAAAGACAACGTAAAAAGAGGGGGGGGGGAGAGAAGTCGGAATGTTCCAAATTCGATAGAAAGGGGGGGTTCAAGAGATTTTGAGCAGATTGTACCATATTCTTGGAATATCGTACGACAAAGTATCGTTACAAGTATTGTTAGCTCGACATAAAATTTCAATTGATTCCATGATTTTAATCTTCTGATAATTTGATATTTTCTTTAGTAATTTAGCTTTTTTTAAATCTATTATAACTTCTTGTTCCTGGCACAGTTTAGAGAGAGCGGTATTGCATCGATTAAGTCTGATATCTGCAATGTGTTCTGACAAACGCTTCTTAAATTTCCTGGTTGTCATTCCAATGTAATCTGTTCTCTTTTTGTTCTCCATTATTGTGGCTGGGATTAAATATACACCTGCTGAATCTTCCATGGGGATAGGATCGATGCTATTGTGAAGTCTTGTGCTTAATTTATTAGGGGGGGAAGCAATTAAATGTAGATTGTATTTCTTTAATTTAAACTTTAGACATTCAAAGAGACCAGGAAAATATTGAAATTTGTGCAACTTTGTTTCGTTATAATTAAATTTACTATTACTGCTGCCGTATTGAGCTTGGTAAATAAGTTTATTTATAAACTTGAGTGGGAAACCGTTATCATTTGCTATATTTCTGATTGTGTCTAATTCCTGATTAATATATTTCTTACTGCAGATATTGAAAGCTCGGTCTATATAGAATCTGTATGCTGCAACTTTATAATTACTGGGAGAAGAGCTATTGAATGAAATGGTATTGTTTGATCGAATTTCTTTTCTATAGAAATTTTTCCCAGTAATTAATTTCCCAGTAATTTTCCCATATTTTTTTCTCAATAATTATAAAGCTGCAGCATACAGATTCTATATAGACCGAGCTTTCAATACCTGCAGTAAGAAATATATTAATCAGGAATTAGGCACAATCAGAAATATAGCAAATGATAACGGTTTCCCACTCAAGTTTATAAATAAACTTATTTACCAAACTCAATACGGCAGCAGTAATAGTAAATTTAATTATAACGAAACAAAGTTGCACAAATTTCAATATTTTCCTGGTCTCTTTGAATGTCTAAAGATTAAATTAAAGAAATACAATTTACATTTAATTGCTTCCCCCCCTAATAAATTAAGCACAAGACTTCACAATAGCATCGATCCTATCCCCATGGAAGATTCAGCAGGTGTATATTTAATCCCAGCCACAATAATGGAGAACAAAAAGAGAACAGATTACATTGGAATGACAACCAGGAAATTTAAGAAGCGTTTGTCAGAACACATTGCAGATATCAGACTTAATCGATGCAATACCGCTCTCTCTAAACTGTACCAGGAACAAGAACTTATAATAGATTTCAAAAAAGCTAAATTACTAAAGAAAATATCAAATTATCAGAAGATTAAAATCATGGAATCAATTGAAATTTTATGTCGAGCTAACAATACTTGTAACGATACTTTGTCGTACGATATTCCATGAATATGGTACAATCTGCTCAAAATAACTTGAACCCCCCTTTCTGTCGAATTTGGAACATTCCGACTTCACCCCCCCCCCTTTTTTTACGTTGTCTTTGGATCAGTCCACTTCGTATAAAAGAACTCAGCCTTCGACTTTTACTCTTTCGTTGTTTTAACCCTGATGATGAGCATGACATGCTCGAAAGTACTAGGTTTTGTTAATAAAAACACCTTTAAGTAATCTGAGTATTTTATTTTGGTTTTATGTGCTATAATGTTTATAATTATTGAATAACAAATAAAAATTACCTCTATTTTTAAGTAAAATACATGGTGTTAAATATTTTGCAATAACTGCTTCATTTTACTTGCCAAGATGTCCCACGTCTTCTTCATATGCACAGGAAATTTCAATAATTTATATGATAATATAATACATTAGGCTCATTCCATGGTAACTTACGTTACATTTCGAACTATTTTCAGTAATTTTAAAAATATAACACACACAAAATAATTATTCAAAATGTAAATTTGACACTGTTTTCTAATTAAATTTATTCGAAGCCCAATTTACCAGAAAATTACCTAATTTTAATGTTATTTCTTTAGTTTTTGTAATTATATTTACTATAATTACAGCCATTACTGAAAAACGAATGTAAGTTACCACATAAAGTTTAATTTATATTATCATTTTTTAGGCATTTTTCATGTAAATTGACCCTTAGATAGGTTTAATTGACAAATCATGTTAATTTTACACAGAAATATTTTTTAGAGTTATATTGCTAAAATTACAGCAGTAAATTCTTCTAAATGCAACGTAAGTTACCATGGAATGACCCTCTAATTCTTTTTCATAAAGTGCTTAATGATAAAGTGCAAAGTCGTAACGTTTTGTTTACTGATTTCTCTAGGCTTTAAGAAATTGTATAAAAAGCGCGATTGAACTGATGACAATTTTAATACATTTGAAATTATTCAAATAGGTGTAAAAAAAAAAAGAATAATAAATTAAAAACATAAATACAAACTGATTCATACTTTATTTGTTTGATTTTTTAAATTTAAATTCTATTTTATTTGTTTAAACATCCTAATTAGTGCATGAGATAATACTGAAATTAGAATAAAAAGATTCATTAGTAGAATCACTAAAAATACATAAAAGATTTTTTTAACAGCGATAAATCTGAATCTCTTATAATTACAGTAATTAAATTCATTAGCAAATGCTCTAAATTTCATTTGAAATATTCGATGAACTCTTTTTGAATAAATATAATTTATTTCCGATCATCAATTAGTTGTCTTTATTCACATGTTTTAAAACTAAATACTGGATTGAGTAGTTAACTTTCGAATTATAACTTCATTATATTTCGAGTGTTTTTATAAAAGCTAAAAATAAATGGCTGTAGCAACAAAATTACAGTCATTAGAGCTTTTTAATTGTGTTAAATAATGTTAATGAGGATTTTATAAAATTGAAAAATGTTTGAACAGAAGTATATCAGAACATTTTATCATTTATTTAACTTTAGGATTGTACTGTAATTAAGTTTTTTATTTCATTTATTAGAAAAAAAAAATATTTTCGTTTAAGAAGTGTATTTGAATAAAAAATAATAACCAGTGTTACTTTACATCGTTAAAAAAAAGGCTAGTTTTTGTAAAAAGCTAAGCGTTTAGCTTTACAAAAGAGTCTTCTGAAATTATAGTAATCTTAGTAAAGTTTTATCTTTACCCCTTATAGGGGAGAGTGGGGATGAATTGTAGAGGGGATGAATGGGACAACAGAAATTTATATATGTTCCACAAACATAAATAATTTGATAATTTACCTGATAGATGGTAGTACTGAGGTCATTCAACAGACATAGTTTCAAAGCAATATTCATAACAGAAGATTAGCTATTGCACAAAGTGTGTTTTTCAAGAATCAAAGTAAATTTATCTGTTTAATCATTTTAGTATTTAATTGATAGTTAACCCACTCAAAACCTTATAATTTTTTTAAATGTTAAAATGATATAATCTCATGTTATATTTATGATGCAAATGAACAATATTGACAGTGCTTGCTAAGCCTAAACACTGTTTTATATAACTATGTGGCTATGGGAATGAATGGGACTGTCCCATTCATCACCAGGGCTATTCCATAATGGATAAAATTACATTTTGTCATTAACTAGAAACCAGATGTTAAGAGGAGAAAACGAGGCCAGTGTCGTTTTCTAACCGATACACCAGAAAAACAATATTTGGAAAAAGAAATTGTAAAAAAAAAATAAGAAACTAATAAGAAAAATGAATTGCCTGCCTTCAAGAAATATTTTTGGTAAAGGTATGGACAGTAATGATGAATCTGACTATTTATCACTTCATAATGAAGATGAAAGTGATTTAAACATGATTTCAAGGGATATGGATCACCAAGTTTGCAGCTTAGATAATATAATAGAAGACGATTTTCTCCTAAAAAAGATATGTGGAAAAAAATATTTATCGCTACGTTTCTAGGGTTTTAAAGAACAATAATGATAACCTTCAAGTACAATTCTTGAGAAAAAGGATAATAATTCCTTATTTTAATATACCGATCCACCAGAAATTTATTTTGTTAATCTGGAAAATATTGTTATGAAACTACCAAAGCCTAAACCTCTGGGAACTGCCAGAACCAAAGGACTGTTGTCATTTGATGTTAGCTTCAGTCAATATGTAGTAAAATAAAATGTATCACCCAGTTTTCAAATAAAATATGTTTGGAATATTTTTTTTACTTGTCCCATTCATCCCCCATCCCCACCAAGGGGATGAATGGGACAGTATGAATGCATGTTTAAAAACATTATTAAAAATTCAAAAAACAATTGTTTATTGAAATTAGTATGTCAATAAGTTGCTACATGCTGAAGTATTCTTTAAGAAATATTTTTTAAATTAACAACTGTATACAACTTAAGTTATTAGTAAAAATGTAAAAATCGTCCCATTCATCCCCACTCTCCCCTAAAATACTTTCAATAAAAATACTCCGATGTAATTTTTGATATATATTTATATAAAATAATAGTCCTAGTTTTGGAAAAAAAATACATCGAAGTACTTTTATTGAAACAATTTCATAGAGACAGCTCCGAACTTAAAAATTAGCATTAGGGACATGGGATGGTAAGAAATTTCGTGATATATTCAGACCCCTAACATCGTTTAGATTTATTTATCTTGTTAATATTGTTATACAGTCATGTAATAGCATGTTTTCCAATATAAAAAAATAATAATAAAACAAGAATATGTGCTAAAATAAAAGTTATTATTCTGGGACCTAAAAGTCAAAATTATATGACAATAACTCATAGCTGATTTAATACAAAAAATAAGAAAAAATGCTATATTTACCTTTTTATTGATAGTGCGATAGTTAAAGGGAAATGGCAGGTAAGTGATATACCATACGAAGTACAGTTACGGCATAATGCAAATGCTTTGAGCAGGACACGGATGAACAAAACCGGAACCGATAACATCCGCTCGACTAGAGGAAGACGTCGTATGGTTACAAAGACGTAATCAAACTGAAAGTATTGAGTTAGTAAAATAAAAAGAATTTGTGTCCCAATATCAGATACGAATCTGTTTGGAACTGAAACATACTTTGTTAAAAAAGAAACTGTTTCTTAGCACTTTCGGGATGAGCGTCACGTATTCTGCATTGGGCGAAATTTCCATACCGAGGCCGGTTCAAATCCGTGGAAATAAAAATTCGGCGCGATCTGGTATAAAAATATTAGTCTGGCACAACCAGGTATAAAAGTTAAAAGTTCGTTCACGACAGGTATAAAATTTTGATTTGAGTCTGGGCCGGGCCAATATTTTTTATGCACTCTGCACCGTACAAAAAAGTCCGAGCATGGCCAGGTATGAAAATAAAAAGTTCGGCCAAAGCCCAGCCCGGAATTATTGGCCGAGCCCGTCATAAGAGCAAAAATGTCTGCACGAGACTCGCCGGGTGCGTGTGAATTTCTCCAAAACATTGATTTTAATGTCGATTATTATAAAAAATTGCCTTGTATGAGAAGTTCTGATAAAAAAACTTAGGTTTTTTTTTTTTTTTTTTTTTTTTTTTTTTTTTTTTTAAATGATTGTTATTTTTATTTTTATAGAAATGCCATAGGTTGCGATGTTTATTTAATGAATCTCTATTTGTTGTATGTAAATTTTTAGATTATCATTAATATTCTTAATCCATATTCTATATACTGAACACTTAAAAATCAGAAGCTACACAGTAAAATCTTCAAAGACCGAACTGCACAGAAAACAATAAAGTGATTTACAGACATGCAGGTGTAAATGTATTTTGCATATTCATTTTGCATCAACATATTTTAAAGTTTAAGACAGCATTCCATCATAGACAGATTCTTTTTTTTTTTTTTTTTTTTTTTTTTTACAAGTTTTACTATATTTTAATTTAGATATATTTTAATTTAGCTATATTTTATAAACTTAGAAATGGATTATTTTTAAAAAGAACAAATTTTAATGCCTAATTGTAGAATCATGGTAATTTAAAAATGTATGCAATTTTTGCAAAAGTTTTAAGGCCAGGTCAAATTTTACTGATGTGTGTATGAATCAGGTCACGCAGAGACAATGATTTTCATTCGGGCTGGATCAAAACCAGAACTAAAAATTCTGACTAGTGAAGACTGGGAAGAATGAAATCAGTCTTGGTTCGGAACGGAAAAAATAAATTAGGCCTGGCCAGATCTTTCAGAAAAAAGTAAGGCCTGGGCCTGAGTAGACCCGGAATCAGATGGTGACTGGTTCAGCCCAAGTACTATGGATAAATGTAGCTCTGAGCTCTGCCCGAGTTTCGAGCAAGACTCGGCTCGTTCTTATCTTAGGAGGAGCTCAGGATCATTGATTATTACCACCAGTCATTTTAAATTCTAAGTTTTACTGCATTTAATGAAAGCATTTTTTCGATTCAATTGGGCGGAATAATTTCTGTTTTCAAAAACCGGTGATAAAACATTTAAAATTCTGTAAAAGACACTCGTCGCGAAGGAGTTAATGTACAAATATATAACACCGAACGAAAATATACAGGGTGTCCGAGAAAGATCCGTACAACTTCAAAAATTTATGGAAAAAGAAACAGTAGGGTAACAGCGAAACTAATTAGGACATTAGATAGAATAACTCAAAAAGTTTTTTTCTGCAGTATTGTTCTGACCATAGATGGCGTTACATGTCATGTAAAGGATTATTAAAGCATTTTAGTTATTTTAATGGCGGATCGCGAGAAGAAAGCTCAATGTGTTGCGTGGTTTATCGAAACAAAATCCGATACGCAAACACATTTCAGTCGCTGAATAATTCTTTTCCACAGCGTTGGATTGGCAGGGATGGTCCCATTGTATGGCCACCCCGGTCTCCTGACCTAACACCACTGGATTTTTTCTTTTGGGGTTATATTAAAGATACTGCATACCGAACGCAAGTTAACAGTCTCGAAGAATTAAAGCAAAACATCCAAACAGCTGTAGCTACTGTTGATGTTAGCATGCTGAAACTGTCGTGGATGGAATTGGAATATCGTCTTGATAGTGTTCGTGCTACGAAAGGGTCTCATGTAGAAATTTCCTAAGGTAATAACTTAAGTTATAGGAAAAAAAACTTTTTGAGTTATTCTATCTAATGTACTAATTAGTTGCGCTGTAACCCTATTGTTTCTTTTTCAATAATTTTTTGAAGTTGTACGGATTTTTCTCGGACACCCTGTATAATAACCTGTACCGAGTTACCTATGATTCCGAGAAGCTTTTCTCTGGAATCATTGTATTTTAGGGATTTAATGAATCAGTCATAGAAGCAAAGTTTGATTTGCTTTCACTGACTTTCATAAACTTTTCTAGGTAGTTTTTGTAGTATGTTATTCAGTTATCTTAAACCAAAATATCGGTTTTTAAATATGCTGTCAATTTTCAATATTTTCAATTAGTTACTTTCAGCTGTGCAACCGAATTTTTATATACAAGAGTAAGAAATTAATTTTAATTTTAATGGTAATGTGAATGGTATTAAATTACTATGTTTGTTTATAAAACATGTTTTTTGAACAGGAAATTGTTTAGTTGAGAATGGCTAGCGATAGAAAAGCCTAAAATATAATCCGAGTTGAGAAAATTGATTAATATATTAAAAAAGTTTCTTGGAATCGTTTCTGAAATTCAGTAGAAACAAAAGAAACTGTCTTTATAAATGCCTTTTTAAATTTCGATAATTTATTGTTTTTTGAAGTTTCTGAATGATAAAATGATTCTTCTTATACAGGGTTCATACGCATCAGGGGATTCCTGGAATTTTAGGTGGTTTTGTACCAGAAAATTCGTAAAGTTCTGATTGCTATGTCTAAAAATTGAATTTTCCCCTTTAAATAAGGCAAATATTACTTTACAAGCATTCTGATAGAGTATCCTTGAAGCGAACGAACCCTGTTATGGACTCTTTTCGGAATTATTGGTCGGTAGGAAGAATTCGTAGTTACATTGTATTAGATTATGTATTTTTTTATGGTGTAATTTGCAACCCGCAAATTACATCCTGTAACCCAGAAAAAAGTTTTGTTGAATCAACAAAAATTTGTTTGGTCCAACAAATCTTTTCGTTTAAATATGGGTCAATGAAAATTTTGTTTAAATTAAAAAAAAAAAAATGTTGATTTTTTTTTTAATTTTGGCGATTTACACCAAAATCTTATTCAGCAACAATATATGTCAACTTCTAACTGAATCTGAAGCTTGAAGAAAATCCGTGCATTAATTTTTCAGTTAGAGCTATTGCGGAAATAGTGAAAAATTCAGCATAGAAGCGCCATTCGTCAACTGGTTCGACTGAAATTTCAAAAAACACGTTTGCATTTTCCATTTCTTAAACATATTATACCAAATTCTACCGCATTTGCTATGATTTTTCTATAAGTTTAACATGTAACAGCAGTGATTAATTTCCTAAACTTCTGGGGATGTTATGTAGAAAATGAATTTTTTGCGTTGATTTTACGTAGAAGGATCCACTCTCCAATAACACAAATATCAATGATTAAATAATGATTGCTAAAAAAAAAAAAAAAAAAAAAAAAAAAAAAAAGCATTAATGACAAACATCAATTACAAGAAAAGTACTTTTATAACTTTTATAAATAATGTCTGATTTAATAAATTTAAAAAATATATCATTTAAATTACATTATAAAGCAACATCATTACTCTTAACAACATTTCATTAATGTTCTAGCTATATAAATAAAAAACAAATATACAACATTTGATGCAATATCAGGTATTGCATATTAATTTACTTATTTTTTTATTTTCCATTAAAGATACAGAGGGTGTTCCCATATTTTTGTAATGATTTTGACTCGAACAATGTGTAACGGTTTGTAACGATTATGAATTCTCTATTATTTAAATTTAAATGAATAATAATATATGGTATCAATTCAAATTAGAGTTTAACTATTGTTTGTATCATTAAATATATACTTTGCTTAAACACTAGAACGTCCAGAAAGAGTCGATTCAACTCTAACCATATTATTAAATTTTAATTCCAGTTAGAATTTTTTTCTTGGAATAATTTAAATTAAAACCACGCAGATTTATGTTAAATAAATTAATTAAATAATTTTGAAAAAAAATTCTGGTGAGAAATATTATTATCAAATTTGAGTAAGATGCCCGGACCTTTTAGTGTTAAAATATCCACGAAAAATAAACAGTGAATCGATTACTTTATATCATCAATAATGACGATCACTGGAGATTTTAGACCTTTTGTTAAATATCTAGAAAAATGTATGAATTTTTTCAAAACTAAAGAAGTCTAAACAAAATAATACATGACATATGTTTCCGTGAAAAAATTTCCCCGAAACCTCAAAGGGGACCGCCAACAAACTAAAAAAGAACGAATATCTTTTGGATAACCCTGTAAAAGTTAATATAGCAAAAGCATTCAAATTGCAGAATATAATTAAGAGGATTATTGTAATAAATTGTGTTTGCATGGGGATAGATAGCATGCATACTCGTAGAGAAATTAAACATTTATAAAAACAAACCTAAATTTTGCCAAATTTTTAACTATAATTTGCAGATTTTTTAATATAAAAAATGCTCTTTACAGAAACTATGACAAACAATACTGTATACAATACCTTGGAATTAGAAATAAAAAATAATAAAAATTCGATGAAAAATGAGCAGGTTTACATCTGTTTTAAAAGAAGACATTCCATCACTTTACCCAACAATGTTCAATATGCCAAGTTCCATCCATATAAGGTTACCAACTACATCTCTATATTAATTGTTGTATTTTTACCAAAAAAAAAAAAAAAAAAAAAAAAAATATATATATATATATACATATATAGCCTCTGATGTGTGTTCTGTGTATTATTGTATTTTTAGACTTTTAATACAAGATTTTATAAGCGTAATCTCAAAATATTGGTTGGATTTTGGAAAATTGTGCTCAAAGAATGGAAGAAAATCACAACCTTGGTATTTATATATATATATATATATACATATATAAAGATGTAATGTGATAGTTGAAATAAGCTATAAAAATGAACATATAAAATAATAATAAAATTCTTGCATTTCTTTTTATATATTTTTTCAATATCTTTGCAAAAATGTGCAAACACCCTCTGTATATCTACGTTTGCGATGAATTCATCACTGTCCGAAATATTTTGTTGTTCAAGGCTTGAGATTTACAATAACAAAATTTTCTTAACCTAGAATTTTCTATGCAAATTGATCGATTTCCATACATATTTATTCGACTAATATCATCCAGTACTTTGTAAGTTCCATCTTCATTGTCATAACGAACAGTTCCTTCAAAAACACTCCCACCTGGTTCCACTTCGATGATTATTAGATAATCAACTGGCGCATTAATCTTATCGCCCAGGACGACGTGTCTGTTAATGACGTCATTCTGATGTTTAACAAATCTAAGCACATCATCATTGGTCTGACTAAAACGAGCGTCGAAAATTTCTTTAAGTCTAAGAGTCGCGCATGCGTCCTCAAATGGTTTGAGGATTTTGTTTAGCGTGTCCACCAGAGCAATGGCACAATTAATTACTATTGGTTCTGTAACCGTTACAGATTTGTGTGTTTGGCACGTACACCAGTGCGGAAGTATGCTGGCTTTGTTACAAGTCCTGTCACTTGGGATGGGATTCATAAGGCTCATGCCATGGGGTGTTAGCAAGGACAATGTCTCGGAAGATGGCTGCCGATTAAGTTGCATCAGATGTACGAGAGTTGCATGAACATCAAATGGTGTTGTTAGACGATTCTGATTCTCGCGAAGGTTTTTCTCAAAATCCGGATATTTCTGCAAAAACCAAGGCGGAAAGTTTAAATAGATAAATGGCATTCTTTCTTCAAATTTTCCAATATATGTTTGCCGTATGGGACCAAACCGGATACCGTGATCACTGAACAACACAAGCAGGCTCTTATTCAGGGCTCCTTCGGAATACAAATCTTGCAAGAGATGAAAAGTTGGCTCATCGGCGTAGCCAGCTGCATTAAGATTATCGTGTGTTAGCCGGGCGGCAAACGTAAAAGCAAAATAAGGTCTGTGTTCCATCGTCCTTACAAAGTCTCTCAGGTAATTGTATAAAATATCCATCTCCAACTGAGAATGCAAACAATTCTCTTTACTCTCTTTCCTAATTATTGACTTTTCAAGAGCTAAAGCAAACGGACGGAAATAATAATCTGTTGGGGGGTTTCGGAAGCCATTTTTTAAGAGGTTAAAAGTCGCCATATCAGGCGCATCTTCAACAAAAAGCGTTCTATATCCCTTTTTTGAATATGTCTTCCATATAAAGTTTACATCGTCGAAAAAAAAGTTTTTCAAGCTCTCATTCCAGTAATGCTCTATGAAATGTCCGGTGAGCAATGGCATTAAATTTGGAAAAGTGTTATCAGCCACTTTAGTGTAACCTTTTAATTCATAGGGATGCAAGTGTTCTTGTAAAAATTTACGAGTTTTGTCAAAATGTCTCAAGAAATTTAGTTTCGAAATCGAATCGATGCCGACGAAAATGATGTTAAGCGGGGTGTCGTCTGATGAATTCCCACTCCTTTGTGATTTTTCTCTTTCTACATCAGGCTTTAAAGGCACTAATGGAATATACTGAGTGAAATTTTCAACATTTCTTATAGAACAGTTGACAACAAGGAATTCGTCTTCCAAAGATTTACCGAATTCTAGTTCCTTGTAATCACCAAACACGAACTTATTATCTGTCCTTTGATTTTCTGGACCAGGATCTCTCAGTATAGCACGATAAATGCAGGACAAGTCATCTTTCTGTATGCCATAGTACTTGCTCAAGATATCATAGTCCACGCTAATCACAGCATTTGGCTTTGTCTTCATAAATTGGGGCCTACCAGGGCATATGTAAGGTGATTTGATTTTATTGAATAAAGGAAGAACTGTTGAATCGAACGGATCAAAGTCAGGTATCTGGCATCCCGGGGTATTGAGTATGAATCCTCGACTTCCCTCAAGCCATTTAATTTGGATCGGTTTTGCTGTTTGTTGCAGCTCATTTCCTGAGTATAAGAAGAACAAGACTAAAACCAGGAAGGATATTGATGATATGATGACAAAAATACGATGCAGAGATAGTCCCATAGATAATGAAGGGGGAAATCCCTGTGTTCTTCATGGGAGTCTGTGAAGAAAAGAAAAAAAAAATCCAGCAATTAATTTGAGAAAACAACAGGCAAAAAGAGCAAATGTAATTGTAAATTTTGCAAATAAGTTAATTGTAAAAAAGGAAAAAAAATGTTTCGATATTTATTCGTTTTTATTCCTCATTCTTAGTTTCTTATCTCATCAGTTGTTTAAAGACATTAAATTATTTGATTTTTTTTTTTAGAATGAATCATGCACTACAACAATTTTTGTCTTCTTAAAATATATTTTTAGCATGCACGAAAAACAAACCTAAAACAAAACGACATGAAATTCATAATTGTAATTCTAATACAGTGTGGTCCAACCATGGTTCGTAGGGCCTCCATTTTCGAATATTAATCTTTAGTTTATACAATTTCAGAGTTTCATAAGGCAAATATTATTATCAGGAAACCTGGTGTTATCGAGACCTCGCAGACCACAGCTGACAAAACATTACCTTTGAATGTATAAGTTTACACAATAAAAAATAAATTTTTTTAAACAGTCTCGATTTCAGAAGGAAAAAAAACAAACACAGAAATTCTACTGGCAGCAATACTGCCTGCATATTTCTGTGAATTGATGAATATCCGTTTTTTTTTCTCCGTTACAAGAAGTAAAATATCCGTCAATTGAAGAATGTTGGGGAAAAGCAAAAATGACAGGTGCGGGATTAGAGCCAGCCATCTCAGAACTACGGAGCCAGTGCGTTAGCACTGAACTATAGTTGAAGGCAGAGACACGCTTTGAAGTAAATATGTTAGATTCAGATGTGTGTGGCTTGATTAATTTATTTAAACAGCTTTTCATTTTGAAGTTAATTTTGGGAAGATTTCGCTTTTAATGAGATTGTGTCTGGGGATTTTATACTTTGATATATTAATATCGGATAAAAATATGAATTTCAAATAATTTTACGTAGATTGATAGAGGTAGAGTATGAATATTATGTTTTTATTCGATATTTTCTTTTCTTTTCTTTCTGAGTAGTATATATTTTTTTCATTTAATTTTTTTAATTAAAATATCTTTTAAATGAGTTTATTTAAAGTATATTTTAAATGCGAATATTTCTTTATAAACAACTTTGTAAATTCAACATTATTTCAGCTTTGCTAATCATTTAAAATCACAGCCAGACCATCGCCCAATTTAAATCTTTGTTATCTTTTTTAAAAACCTGGAGAATCGTCTTTCTACTATCCAACATACTTAAATTTTGTGCAAGAATGAGATGATTTTATACCAAAACAAGGAAGAAAAATCACTCATTAAGCATAGATTATGAAACACTTTCCAACACTTCCTGAAATCTTTAATAAAATGTTATTAACTCTTTAAGTAAGCATTTTAGAAAACAGATAAAGCATTTGAAAATCTGATTTCAGCAGTTACCTTCTATAGCCAAATATGTATTCCAATGTTTTTGAATAGTCCTGTATTTGATCTGTAGGTTGATATATATGATATATAATGGGAAAATTTAGTTAAGCAACAAAACGTATAACAGGTTTAAATATCTCTTTTAGCAATTTATACTAACACAACACAATAAAAAAGGACAATTTTAAGGAGATTGTACTCGTAATCAGAACACCAGTACAATTCACTTTTTTAACGGAAAAATAGTAAATTGTACTGGTATCCCCATTACCAGTACAACCTCCGTAAAATCGCCCATTTTTTACACTGAAAGAAACTTATTAAAATAATTTTGTTCAAAAATGTAGATTACCTAGTACGTTTATTTCACGCCCCTATTTAGCTAAAACTTTATTCAAATTAAAACACTCTTAAAACTACTGAAATCACATTTCGAAGAATTATCAGCCATATAGCCATGTGTCTAATTCGTTACATGGCCCTGTATAGCATTTTATCTATATTCTACAAGCATTTCTTAAAACTAACTAGCATTAAACTAAATGCAGTTCAGACTAAAAATGTATAGCATATTTTAAAAACACCTTTAAGCATTTTGCGCTCTTACTCAATAACCATTACGAATTCTTTTGTGTAGTCCTGTACATCAACTATAGCGTACTGCGTAGTATACAACTACATAGTATAAATAAATATAGTGAAACTTAAAATCGATATTATAATTAAAAATTCTTTTCCAGCCATCATCGGTAATATATAGCACTTCGTATACAATATGCTGTCTGAAAACTTTCGTGTGTCCCTGTAACTGCTATGAACTTCGTAAAACGCACAAAACAACTTTCTAGTAAGCGTTACCGACATCATAAAGGATACCCGAATATTTTCTGAGAAAATATTTCTAAAATCTATGTTTAATATTTTATGTGCTAAAAGCTGATGAGCATGGGAGGAAGATTTTTAAACGTTAAGATGCCACACTACTAACTGAAAAAGACCCGGATGATAATGTAAAGTCTACGTAAAATTCTTTTCAAATATTTCGCTCAAATTTTAGTATTTTGATTTTTTTTTTTTCATAAAATAGCTAGGACGATTCACAACCGGGCTAGTTTTTGTCTTTTTCGATTTTGGTTTCAGATTTTTTTAAAAATACTTTAACTTTCACAACCGGTTTGAACTGGTTATGAAAACTGTAAAACTGAAATTTCATTTAAAATTTGTTTGTGATGGGTCCAGGAATATTAATGTGTAATCCATATAGTACGTAATATGAGGCGTTCAGAAATCAATCTGATTAACAAAATCAAATAATAAAAAGAATATTACCCAGTTAAACTGATGGCATTGAGCTCACAGGCTACGCATACTAATTGTATATTACAGCCTTATATTTTCAAGGGTTAATTCCATAAAAAAATTAAGAGGAGGGGGGGGGGACAGCTCCCTCCACTTCCCTGTTTTATCTTAATCATTGAACCCCTTAAACTAATCACGGATATGATTTATCATATAAAAATTTGGAAAAAAACTGATAATTCTGCATGAAAAACCCATTTATATCAATTAAGGGGAGGTACATGAACCCCTCGTTCCCCCTTTTTTTACTTATCCAATTAACACCTAATACTAATCACGGAAGTACCTCATCAGAATGATCCTCCATTTAAATTTTGAACGAAAACTGATCATTCTGCATGAAAAACCCATTTGCACCGATTAAGGGGAAGGGCATTAGCCCCCGTTCCCCCTATTATACTTTTCGAATGAACTCCAAAAACTAATCAGGGAAGGGTCTGATTAGAATGTACCTATATCCAAAATTTTAAGTGAATCGGATATTTTTATCATAAGCTATCCCGTTACGCACATACGTGCATACAGAACGGACGTTCACATAAGCTCCCAGGCTTTGATATCCAGTGAGCTAAAAATGCACATTTTAAACAGTTAAAGTTGTCTATCTGTAAACTACTGTTCTTTTATCATTAGTCTAGGAATATTAATGTTTAATGCACGACATACATAATGTATGACTCGTTATAATCATCATAAAAATGATGTTTATTATTATTATTAATTTAAATATAGAATTTATTAATTTAAATATAGAATGAAGTCTTTAAAATTTAAATCTTTGAAAATATCATTTTCCTAATAGTCGTTGTAATTAGTTAAATTACAATTATTATTATTATTATTAATATTATTATTATTATTATTATTATTATTATTATTTGGTAGTGTACGAGAAACCCAAGATAGTACTGCAATCTTTTGACAAACTGTAGAACTTGTTTCTAATTTCTGAAGTAAATATATTAATTTCTGTAGTAAATGTATTAATTTTTATAGTAAATTAAAAAAAAAAAACTTAATTTTGGCATTTAACATTATTTACTGCCTCTCTTATTAATTCTCAGATAATTCTCAGAATGGATGGGAAATAAAATTTTGATAAATAAATTATTCTACTACTTTTAAAATAAATATCTAAACAGGTTTTTTTTTTTTTGAACAAATATATATATATATTTTTTTTTTTTTTTTGAAAAAGCTTTAATTCTATTGCTGTATTTGGTATTTATATGTAAGATCAAAATAAATGTATTTATGTGTCTTTTAAATGTATTTTTATCTCTTTTAGCATGTATTAGCTTAGTATAATCGTTTAAAGGCGTCATATTTGCCTAATTTTTTTTTCTTACAATTGGAACTTCTTGTATGATTATCAGATTATTAAAAAAGACAGCTATATTTCCAATATGATGTCATATGTCCGCACTTTTGATTCTTTTAGGGCGTATTCAGCTCAACTTACCGGTCACTTACCGATTGTAGACAAGTACGAAATGAAAATCAAGGCGAAGTGTGACGTCAGCTACAATTCAACAAGATATTTTTCATTGGTGCCACAATTCGCTTTCGTACTGCCCTACAATCGGTCGGTAACATTGGTTACTTTGGTAAGTTGCGCTGAACACACCCTTAATGACATCACATTTACTTTCTTTCTGTACTTACTCATATTCGTACTCCTTGTACTGTTGTGAAATATTTTTTTAACAAATCTCCCGCTGCCTTCGGTAGAAGTGAAATACTTTTTTTTTCGCCTCCACGTACAGTAGCGTTTTATGTCTATAGATGTTGCCATGATCACAACGCGTTCTTGATTTCTCTATCAGAATCTTCCGATTAAAGATAGTATTACGCAATAAATAAATAAATAAAAAAGTTTAAGAAAAATGTAAATTAACAAATTACATCATCTATTTAGAAATGATATTTTCGAAGATTAAAATTTTTGTCTTATAAATAAATTCTATATTTAAAAAATAATAATAACACCGTTTTTATGCTGATCAAAACTTAGCTTAAGTAATAACAGAGTCTTATAATACGTACGCCATGGATTAAACATCAATATTCCTGGTCCAATTATAAACAAATTTTATATAAAATTTCAGCTTTACAATTTTCGGTAGTGCAAATGTTTAAACTTCTAAATATTGCATATTTTCAATTTTTACACAGTCGTATAGAAAAAAAAAATGTATTTTTAAATGTAATTTGTTTGAAAACTGTAACTCATTTTGTTTCTGAGCTATTAATTTTTGTTTGTACTTTTAACACTTTTTTTTCATTGTGGCAACAGAAGTACTTCATTTCTATACATTAAACACGGACCAATTAGAAAACGAATAAAATTTGGACATCAGAAGCATTCAGATATGTCTAAGATATCTCTATTCTCGACCAAGAGATACAACCATTTTCCAAATCGTTAATAAATAAAAATAAAAATAGGTAAGTAAGTAAGTAAATAAATAAACAAATAAAAATTAATTGTGAATAACAGTAACATATTTTCATTTTCAGTAAATATTTTTTCATCTCCAGAGATGACTAGTTAAACATGATATTGCATTACATAAAACCATAATACAGCTCATATTCAAAATATTAGAATTACCTTTTTTTTAGAAATTGAAAATATCGTTTGGTAATTTAATGTCTTTTAATGAAAATATGCAAACGATATTTTTATTAAGAACTTATTGTTGATTAAACTTACTTGTTATCTTAAATTTAATATCATTTTTGAAAAGATTAATTGCAAAAAAAATTATTTTGAAAAGTCAAAATATTAGAATATTTATTCAAGTGGTTCAAAATATTAGAATATTTCACATTAATTCTCCTTTAATTATTACCAATTCTTAACTGGTGGCATCATTGACTAAATTCAGACTATTTTATTTAAAATCAGTATTCTTTTTTGCAGTTTGTTTCTTTTTCGTCTTAAAATGGGCCGTGTGAGTGATATTCCTGAATCTACTAAACTTCGTATGGTTGACTTGTATCGGCACGGTAAAAATCAATGTTTTATAGCGAATTATTTACATTGTTCGCAATCGAGCGTTAGTAAAATACTAACACAATATTCAAAAATTGGAAAATTTAAAAATTATCGCCGAAATGGTGGCCGAAAACCAAAAACATCTGCTAGAGATGACAGGAAACTGAAGCGTATAGTTAAGAAAAACCGTTTTAAAAGTGTGCGATTCTTGCACCGAAAATGGAAAGAAGAAGGAGTTGAAGTTTCTACATCGACAACATTAAGACGTCTCCATAAATTTAAATTTGAATCTCGTGTACCGAAAACAAAACCTCTCATGATTTCAAGACAAAAGCGTATAAGATTGAATTGGTGTAAATCAAGACGTTTATGGAGCAATGAAGATTGGAAAAATATATTATTTAGTGATGAAAGTATGTTTTGTGTTTCATATGGTAATCAAGGTATTCGAGTTTGGAGAATGAAGCAAGAAGCATTTGATAAAGAATGCCTTAAACGTTCCGTAAAATTTGCTGCTAGTGTCATGGTTTGGGGTTGTATGAGTGCAGAAGGACATGGAAAGTTATGCATCGTCTACGAAAAGGTTAACTCTCTAAAATAGAGAGAAATTTTAGAATATTACATGATTCCATCATCAGAAGATTTATTTGAAGATGATTTCATCTTTCAACAAGATTTAGCGTCTCCGCATACCTCGGTGTCAACTAAGAATTGGTTCCGCCAAGGCAACATTAAGGTACTTCCTTGGCCACCAAATTCACCAGATCTTAATCCCATCGAAAACTTATGGTGTATAATGAAGAAAAAACTTCAAGAAAATCCTCCTTCAAGTAAAACTGAGTTAGTGGCACGTATAAAGTCTATTTGGGCTAATATTGATAGAAATGTTTGTAAACATCTTGTATATAGTATGCAAGATCGATTGTACGCTGTTATGAAAGCTAAAGGGGATGCTACAAAATATTAACTACCATTTACTTCATATTCATAAGGCAATATTGTTGCGTAAAATAAAATATTCTAATATTTTGAACCAATCTAAATTTTATTCTAATATTCTGGTGTGTTTAAGGAAGCTGTATACCTAATTTATTGTGCTGTATTTTATATTTTATAAATGTTAAAATCTTATCTAAACATTCCAGATTTAATTTAAAGAAATTTAATTGCATTTACTTAGTATAAAAAATAAATAAATGACAAATAATTTTTTCTTATTACTTTTTCTCAATTATTCTAATATTTTGAATATGAGCTGTATAGGTCAAAAGGAATATTGCAGCAAATTTCAACCATTTAGCTAAATTCTGAAAATATTTAAAGTATTCCAAATGTCACACTGGCACCAGTATTTTGCAAAGAAAAAAAACGGTTAACGATAAACACGGAAAAAAAAAAATTGCATTAAACCTTTTCCAAATAAATTTGGTCGAATTTTCTGGTGTCATTGTGACATTTTGGAATTAAAATTATGTGGTAGAAAATTCTATCAGCAGAGCTCAAGGGGTTAACAAAAAAGAATATTTGGATGTAAATTTAATTGAGAAACTGTTTAACTATTTAACTAATAGACTAATGATTTACATAAAAAAATACCATTGTAATCAAATAATTTCACCACAACGCTGCATCGATATAAAAGTCATATTTTTAAAAGACAAATTAAATCAGAGAATATCACAATTTATTCAAGTACTGCTGACAATATAAAAAAATTTGTCCCCTAGTTCAATAAATTAAAATTTACCTTTTGTTCAGAAAGGTCATGTATCCCAACTAATGCAATTTAGTATGTGATCAGTATCACACGTAATCTTACGAAGCTCGGGTAAATACATATGATAAGAAAGAGTTTTTCGTCGAACTTTCTTAAGACGAATGATGAAAAATTCACATTCAATGTTCATCTCAGTGATCGACAAAATCCTTTCTGGTTTCCGTATCATATTTAAGCCAGTCTAGATCTTCGTTGCATGCATGATTTTTGCCAAGCGAGCTATTTCCAAATTATGCCAAAAGAAGAATTACATGTACAGTTGAACATTTAGCAAATATTTACAGAAAGAATTAAAGGTAAAGAGGAATTACTTCTGGAAGTTAAGAGCGTCAAACGTACACTGGAGTTAGATCTAATATGTACAAAGGAAAATTTGTCTGTCTATAATTCTATACAATTTCACAGTTTGGAAGCCAGAATTGTGAAATGTTATGTACATGTTACGATCGAGGCAATTAAAGAAAGTCGAAATTAAAATAATTTGTAATTCATTTTTAATTAATGAAAAACCACCAATTTGACAGCAATTTCCTATGAAATTTAAACGTTTTTGATTACAACATCTGTCAAGAATAAAAAATCCACAATAATTATTTTTTTATTGCAAGATTTCCACTTGAAAAATAAAAATGAAATAGTTTGACGAATTAAAAAAAATAATGCTACATCATAAATATAATGGACGCCAGCAGGTAAATATGCAATGCCGTATGAGTTTGAAAAACCTATTGACACATGATAAAAAAAACAGTTTATGAAAATTCTGGAATACTTTAACAATTTGAGTTCTCTGAATTTGTATTCGCCATTTTAAAATCTATTCCATATACAGGATGAACCTAAACTCTTGAGCAAAACTTTAAGGGGTGATATTACACATCAAGACAAACAATATTAAATAGGAAACTCAGGGTGCCAAAAGTCTTCCAAAGAAGATAAACATCATTAAACTTTAGGGTTCGAAATTTCAAATGATTATAAAAAAACGGCAAAATTAATTTATTCTTTTGCAATTTCTGCTAAAACTATTCTTTATGTCAGTATTTTCTTGAAAATAATTTTTAAAGGTAAAGTTCAAATAATGCCGATAGAGGGCGCTTTAGACTTTGGAGTAATGAACAACTTACTTTTTATCGTTACTTTTTGTATCTCATTAAATGTTTTCGAAAGCTTAGACTTAAATTTTGAGCTCAAAATCTGAATCGTTTGGAGTTGTTAAGTAGCGCACCTATGAACTAAACATAACTAAACATAAACACCTAACTGAATCTATGTTCAGGGGTTGAAATTTGAACCTCCCCCCCCCCCCCCCGCGTCTTCTGAACACAGCTCAGTTTTGTGCTACTTAACCACTTCCAATGATTTTGATTTTGAGCTCAAAATGTCTAAACTTTTGAAAGCATTTAATGTGATACAAAAAATAACGGTAAAAAATAATTGTTCGTTACTCCAAAGTCTAAAGCACTCTCTATCGGCATTTTTTGAACTTTATCTTTAAAATTTATTTTCAAGAAAATACTGACATAAAGAATAATTTTAAAGAAAACCGCCAAGCCTGTCTCCTTTAGAAGATGTTTGGGATCCTTAGTTTCCTATATAATATTTTTTGTCTTGATGTGTACGATCGCCTATTTTTGCCAAACAGCTTAGATTCCCCCTGTATGTACTTGTGCGTATGCGTGTATATTAGAATTTCCTCAAATGGGTTAGGTTCCTAAGGTTCATTCTTAATAATTGGAATAAAGATTCCAGCTTTTGTTTAACAATTACAATTTTATACATTTTCATACTAGGTTTTCGATTGATTAATGAGTATAACAATTCGACTGTTGATTTATTGTTTGTTTTATGTTGTATGTTTAGTTTTGAAATTGATTTTTTTAAAAGCAAACATTCTTGAAATTCCAGACAACGCCATGCACTTTAACTTATATAAAATAAAATCAAGCTTTGAAATAATCTAATGATATAAGCATATTGACGTTAAATTTGCTTATCTAAAACTAAAAACACGTCTCAAAATCTTCCTTATAATAAGTATTTCTTCCTCTTTCATCTAAAGATGTTGACTTAAAGATGGAAGCTGAAACTTATTAAAACATATTCGAGGAATGTAAAACAAGTTTTAGTACTCAGGTATTTAACGTATCCGCACACTTTTAAAATATCAATTTCGATGAAAATTCTCAAATATTTTTATTTAGTTTTCTTATATAATGAATATTTCTGTTTCTAAATCTGTTTTTATTTTTCCTGTACGTCTAGTAAAAATGAAATTAGACCTCTTTTTTGAAAAAAAAAAAGGCCGAATGTAAAGCACTTCCCCCCTCTGCTATGCTTTTCAGAGCACAGAGGGCGCTTTTTGTCATTTTTCTTTTCCTACCCCCCCCCCCCCCCCCCGCCCCATGAGAGTTGTGCATTAGCCCGGCATAAGAAATATCACACTGTTGACACTTAAAATGCTGAACGCCTTAACCAAGGTGTATTTTGCTTATATATGTGCAGCTTATGTCTTCAAACTTCATCCTGTAAATGTGTTATGTGTGCCTTGTGATGTTTTCATGTAATAAATGTTTTGTGAAGTCAAGAATTCTTCTATCTTTAAAATGCTTGTCACACGATGACACTAATTTAAACTGAAGTTGAAAACTTTAAATGTATTTTCTGAATAATTATATTTTCATCGGAAAAGGTAAACGACTATATTTCTAACTCAAAATTTTAGTATCCTGTAACCACGAATTTCCTTTATGCAGCTTTTTGATGATATCTAAAGTGTAACGAACTAAAGAATTTGCTGCAAGTGACTTATTTGTTGATAAATAGCTACCGGGTATCCTAAAAAGGACTGACAGATTTTAAAAACGATAATAGATATTCAGAAAATTCTTGCAGGAGAGTTATGTATGATGTCAAAAGTTTTTTTTACTGTGATTCTGGATTTTACTTCGAATTACATACAATAGATGGCGCTGAAATTGATAGACATTCTGTTGAGTCGGAAACATACATCAATTAGAACTAGATTTTACGTTATTTTTCATTTACGTTAAAGATTATAACTTTGATTTATGCTATTAGATGACAATAGTGCCTAGGAAAGAGAAACAATTATGGCTTGAATCAAATTAGCCATTTTTGTTGCAAATGCTTCTTTTTTGGCTTAAGGAAGGCATGCTTTTTAATTCACTATTATCTGATTTATAATATATTTTAAATTTTAATTGACAACAGTTTTGTTTAGTTAAAAAGGGTTACTTTAATTGTGTAAAAGTATTTTCGATACAAATAATTTGATTTCTGAATTAATGATAGATGCCAATTAATGGTGCTTCAATTTTGCTAGTTCCAAGTAATTGGCAGCTATTCCAATTACAAGGAATTCGCAAGTAATTTAAGATTAAACGATTTATTTTTGAAGTACTTTTAAAGTTATCGACTAATTCTGTTTATCATTTGTTTTTATTTGAAAATATGAAATATTATCAAAAATTGGAATTTATTAAAGCTTCATATGACAATTACTGGGGACAGCATGACGGTTACTGGGTATTAATATAAGTGTATTGTTTTAAAGTGTTCACATTTCAGACTAATATGCTGATTTCTTACTCTCAAAAACCTGAAATATGGCATCTTCATCTACATTAAATTCATTTAAAGTGATTGAACCCAATGCAAAATGTAAAGTTTTTTTTAAATATAAACATGTGCCAATTACTGGATCACAAGGTGTCATACATTGGTGCTCTAGGTGCCAATTACTGGTGATTTCAGCAAATTTTTATAAATATATTTTTATAAAAATACTTTTTCAATTTTTTTGCTTTTAGTGGGCAATATAGATGCACAGATATGCATTCTTTGGTTTAAAAATATTTCCAAGTAAATATCTTATTTCTTTGTAATGAAAATTGAAGTAAGTTTAAAGACAAATTCTTAAAATGCCAATTACTGGGGATGTTACCCTACATTGTAAATAATAATAATAATAATAATAATAATAATAATAATAATAAAAATACATTAGTGGTGATTGGAGAGCAATTAAATTATTGCTTTTAGATAGTTTTTCGAATGTAATGTTGTAAGCGAAATATTTTTAGTGTCCATGTAAAAGAACGATAAATACTTATGCACATCATATTATACAGTAAATATCTTGCAGAGAACCTCAGTAGTTTATATTAAATTCATTATATTTGAAATTGTGTAAACCACTTAAAATATTCCGCAAGATGTTTTTCCTCGTAGAACTTTATGTAACCGATTTTTATTTTATTTATTTATTTATTTGCCTCGAACCCTGTATACGAATAATAAATGATTTACACTCTATGTTATACAGAAAGAATATTTTAGTGAATTTTATAAATGTAAATAAATTTCGTTATGTTTTTGAATATGTGGCATATTAATATACATTCCAAACGAATTTTTTCAATATACACAATATAATTAAAATCTTTTGAGTGATTCTGTGCACGAATAAATTCTACACATGCAATATTCAATACTAGTGCACTTCAGTGCTATATATGATTTTCAATAAATTAAAAATAGTGTAATATCCTTAATGTACACTGAAAAGGATTTATACCCTCAGACCATATTGTAACATCACTCTTTTGTTTATGAAATACTTTCAAACACTTACAAAATACTTTAACAAAGCTTCACCGTTTAAAAAGAGAAATATGATGTTTAAATAAACCATTTGAGGGAAGATTAACATACTTGAACACCCAATTCTAGAAATTCGATAGTCGGAAAAATACATAAATTCTGTTGCGTAACTCTGTATATATCCTACAGATTTGAAATATACTACTTAATATGAAAAAAAAAATAATTCAATTAGGGAACGCATAGCATAGATCAAATTTTTTCTCCAATAATTTCTACCAGTAAAAGAAAATGTCCTCGAAATATTTTGTTCTACCATGCATATAATCTGTTATAGAACTGATATGCATCAAGATAAAAGTAAAACATTAGATAAGATTTTAAAAATATACCGTAATTGAAAATTCACTACCAGCTTTTACTATTAATAGACAGAGTGGTAACCGAGTTCTTTTGTGAGTGACTAGGAATAAAAGAATCTTCTGCTTAGACAATGTATGGGAATTATTTTGAGTTTCCCTGTAAATGAACCATAAGTGCTACGCACTTCATTTTCAATATGGAATATAAAAATCCAATGCCATGATAAATCTTAGTAAAGATATCAGCTACATGGTAATCTGAAAAATATTTACGCGAGATAGAGCATGGCCAAACAATCAGACAGACAGAATGATCAGAGAATTAGAGGGCTAAATACTTTTTAACTACGTTGAAAAGTCTTAAAAAGGATAAATTTCATTGATAGAAGACGGAATCGAAATTATATGGATTGAGTTTCGAATCGGCCCGTAAAAGCAAAAGTGCATTTTCGAATGAGACATATTCCATACCCTAAATCTCCTTAATTCGCATCAGTACTAAGTGAGATCAGTTTCCACCTCGACAGAATGTCTACGCTTTCAGCGCCATCTATTGTTTGCAATTCGAGCTAAAATCCAGAATCACAGTAAAAGAACTTTTGATATCTTGCATGATCCTCCTGTAAGAATTTCCTAATTATCTATGACCGTTTGAAAATTATTGAATTTTAAAATCAGTCAGTACTTTTTAGGACACCTGGTATTTGTATGAAGTAATATTACTGAAAATTTCTATGTAAGTGTTTATAATCAGCTGATTTTTGGCTTATTTTTGATTTCCATACGTTGACTAGTTTTTAGTTAATTAAACTCAAGCGTGTCTAATATGCATATCTTGAAAAAAGTTTTGTGCTATATGCATTTTTTCTTTTTTTAGAGCCAAAACTGTTTATATATATACAGGGTGAGTCATAAATATCGAAACAATAGGCTATCTCTTTAAATATTGCCCCTAGACCCATACTTCCAATTGCAAAGTTTCATCAAAAAAGGTAAATTTTTTTATAAGATAAGTTGCAACTCCATGGGGGGGTCTATTTTAAAAAATACGAAAATTAAATTTTTATACGATTCCCAGAGAATAAAACTTCCAGTTAGAAAATTTTTCCTTATCCTTTTCTAAATCAAAAAAAAAAAAAAAAAAAAAAAAAAAATCCTCTCGATATTTGCAAATTCCTGGAAGATATTAAAATCCAAAATTTTTCAAATTTCGTGACTTACACCACTTTAGCATACACCTGAGTGCAGCGATATCAGTTCATTTGAAATACAATTTCGGGATCGACCATTAATTTACGCATTATTAAATATAGACCCAAGACAATACTTTAACTTTTAGATATAAAATGAAAGCGTATAGATTTCTGCTTTAAACTTCCTTGAAATATGCTAGATGTCTGCAATACCTCGAGCTTGGCGCCAGGCTTGTAATTGGCACGACCCATTGGTCGGACCGTCTTATTAAACACTTATTAAAAGTGTTATTAAATTAAGTGATATTAATTAAACTCTCATTAACCGTGTCTTTAAAACTTATTGCCGCAGGCAATAAGTTTAGTAAAAATAGTAATAGCGATAATGACACTTCTATTAACTGGATCATATGGAATATGTTTTAATGTTATTGTATATTTTAATGTTAATGGAAATATATTTTAATGAATTATTGAGAAATTTTTTCAAAAATCTAGTTTGTACCATTCAGCTTCAAAATTTATGTGGTTTTAAATCTATTTCTACTTTTTTCTATCTTTACAAGAGAAAAGTATTGGATTCATGAAAGTTTTGAATTCCGGTTTTCGACGGATTCACACGTTTTAGGGCTCAGTAATACCGAAAAACATGTTTTTACAAAATATCTCTCTGTGAGTCACTGCTCCTGTATCTCTGTATATGATATACATTTTGTGAGCGCGCTATCTCAAGAACTAATACACAGAATTCAATAAAAATTATATTTACTTAGTTCTTGATATACATTGATGTTGATTAGTTTTTGGTGTGAATCGCTTAACAGGTAACCCTACTGTAAAGGCTTTTGTGCGATTTCCGCGATCGCTGTATTTCCAGAATTAATGCAAGGAATATCATCAATCTTCAGATTCAATTATTCCTTGACATGAATTGATGTCAGGGCCGGCGCCAGGGGTGAGGCAAGTGAGGCGGCCGCCTCAGGGCGCACCTTAAAAGGGCGGCATTTGATAAATTTAAAATAGACCAAAATTTGAGTAAAGACATCGACTGACGGCCATTCATGAAAAATTTTTAAAAAGTTTTGTTTTGCCAATAAAGATCCGATGACCCCTTTCCCCTTGAAAAGCTGTTTTCCCATGTTTTGGGGAGGAGAGGGAGGGGAAGTACACGTTTTTACTGTAATAGATTTTTTTTTCTTTTTTTTTAAGCTAAAATTTAGTATTGTTTGCCATGTATTTTTTAATTCGAAATCGAACTACACTTCCGCAAGTCGATACGGTTATACGTTAGAAAGTTAGGCAAATTTTATGAATACAAAGTCATGAATAGATTTATAAATAAAAAATTATGAATACACGGATATTTTGGCAACTTTACAAGCACTGAAGAAATTTGATGATCCTGATTTTGGTTCTTTCTGTTTTGAGAACGTTTAAAAAGCTTGGTGTTATTTGAAATGATATAAAAGCAAGTTTTCAACGTAAAATAAATATGACAAAGCTGTGCTAAATAATAAAACAACTTTCAACATTGTATATTTATAAAACCTACTATAACTTTTATAAATAATGATCGTATGGATTTGCGAATGATGTTATTTGATCCAGAATTTGAAATACTTAACAAATGCTACCCACTTCACTTCATTTTAAAAAGTTGAAGTATCCCCATTCCTCGATGTACCTCCCGCCCTCCCCCCATAAAAAAAGCAAAACAAAGCTTTGTTTTGAGGGAACTCAACATATTTTCATGTCTTGTGACAAAGCAGTGTTCATCGCCAAATTTTCGTCAATCTGAATAAAGTATAATTTTTGCCAAATTCGTAAAACGTGCCGTAACTTTGAAAAAAAAAGGGATCGTAATCGATTTGCAGATGGTGTCATTCGATTTAAATAAAAAAAAAAGAATGATACCTCATTTGACTTACTTAAAGAAAAAGAAAAAAAAAATGTTGACACCCCCCCTCCCGGGGTAGAAAAGAAAAAACCCTTTCTTTTGCTTTTTATTTTATTTTTTATTTATTTATTTTTTTTTTTTTTTGGGGGGGGGGGGGGTATTCCTCGTATTTTCATTTCTAGTGCCAAAATAAAGTTCTCTCCAAATTTTGGTAATTGGCCATCGGTTTGTTTAAAAAACTATTTTACATGTAATGTATATTGAACATTTAATCCATTATATGTAGAATTAGGTTTTAAATTTTTAAACTGAAATAGTAAAAGTTGTTCTTCACGTTCTTTTTTAATTTTTAGTGTGATTTTCAATGCCATTCATAGAGAGTTTTTCCATCCTGATGCAATTTTTTATATTCGCAATTTTTTTAAAAACTTTTAGTCTAATATATCTACAAAGGGATTCTGTTTTTGACTAACATATTAAATTTTGTCACCTGCGTTTTCAATGCAATTTTTTGCATTATTTCGCATTCATGCAGATTTTTTTTTTTTTTTAAGTGAATTCCGGTTAGAATTAGAGATGGGAAATATGGTTATTTTTGGTTAACAGGTTACACCAGTCCACAGTAGCGCTGGTAACAGGTTCCAACATCCTGTTATTTTTGTAACAGGATACAATAAACAATTTATAAACAATTGCTAAATATGTTCTCAAACGGACAACACATAAGATATGGGCCCCCCGTGGAGGGAGGGGGGGGGTCTTTCTAAGGGAACCCAACCCGTATTTACGCAAGGAAATCCAAAGTTCGAAGAAAACCACGGAAAACTCCGAATGATCGGGCTGACGACCGCGATTGGGTTTTGTTCTAATCCAGCGCCTGCCGTCTACCAGTTTTGAGGGCAGAATCTCTCAGCCACTGGTGGGGCAACAACATTTAAGAAAATATCTATAGGCACATATATTTTTAAATATAAAATAATGTATCAAATAGGAAATACGAAAAGCAGGAAAATTAGAAAGTACAAGAAAACATATTAAGAGAATTTTTCAAAAATCCATTTTCCGTATACCGCGTTTTCTCAATCAGCACTGTTGATGTTTTAAAATCTGAGATGAAATGCATTACTGAATTTTCGTACAGCAAGTCAATGCGTGCTGCCACTACTAGAGCGGCTGCAAAACATAAAACAAATATTAACTGAAAGGACAAAGAAACTTGTGAGATAGGACAGATGGTAGAGAATGAAATTTTTTCCAGACTCAGTTTTTTTTACTAGTTTCTTAATAGCAGATATGTATAGTATGCAAGATCGATTGTACGCTATTATGAAAGCAAAAGAGGGTGCTACAAAAAATTAACTACCATTTACTTCATATTAATAAGGTAATATTGTTGCGCAAAATAAAATATTCTAATACTTTGAACTCATCTAAATTTTATCCTACTATTTTTATGTCTTTCAGAAAGCTGTAAACCTAATATATTGTACTGTATTTTATGTTTTGTAAATATTAAAATCTTATCTAAACATTCCAGATTCAATTTATAAGAAATTTAATTGCATTTACTTAGTATAAAAATGATTAAATTGAAAGTAATTTTTTAATAATTTTTCTCAATTATTTTAATATTTGGAATATGAGTTGTATTAAAATGGTTCCAAAGTTCACTAGCTCATACTTTTTTATATGGATCCATACATAAATAAACAAGTTGGAAATTGCACGTGAACGTAGCAAATGAGGTGCGTTCGTACGATAACGAAGTTTTAAAAATATTCAGATCTTGCTGATATAGTAGAGCGTACTTCGGATACAGTATAGTAGTCGAAATCTTTGTGTTTCTGTAAATATGCAGAAAGTAATTTTAATTACACCTCAGAAGCGTATATCTTATTCATAAAATGTGAAATAGTTGAATATAATTAAAACACGCCCCAAACAATGTTTCCCCGTATAGCATTATGTAGTGGAATACTTTTGTGTGGCCCTGTAATTTAATAACACAAATTCTTTGCATCACAGATTGTACAGAATGCATATTTTAGTATATATTTCATAGATTCATACCAATTCTATTATGTTCGAATTAGTGTAACATCATAAAAATGCATTTGAATATTTTTCCCATTGACCGTAATGTAATGGAATACCTTTGATTGTTCCTGTAAATGATCTATGCATCCGACTTTCATAACATTTGAAATGACTCGATAAAATTACGTAATAATTATGTTTTAAATTTCAAACGATTAAAATGCATTTGAAATTTTTTTCCCATTGACCCTAATGTAACGGAATCCTTTTGATTGTCCCTGTAATTGATCTATGCATCCGATTTTCATAACATTTGAAATGACTCGACAAAATTACGCAATAATTATATGTTTTAAATTTCAAACGATTAAAATACATTTGCAACATTTTTCCACATTGACCGTAATGTAACGGAATCTTTTTGATTGTCCCTGTCATTGATCTATCCATCCGATTTTCATAAAATTTGAAATGACTCGACAAAATTATGTTATAATTATGTATTTTAAATTTCAAACGATTCGGTTGGGTAGATTTTGCGTTGTTATATGCGGAGGGACAGACAGACAGACAGACAGACGGACGGACTGAGCGACAACAATAGGTGCTACGTATTTACATAATTACGAACGCACCTAAAAATAAGACTTATTTCCACAAAATTTTCACCCCCTCCCCTAAAAAAAAGTGACATTTTTGGAGTGCCGACAGAAGTGAAAACTTGGACAATTACGTTTTTATTTTTTGAATTGTCAGGACATATTTTTTTGTAATCGTCAGGTAACATTTTATTGTGCAGGATATACTTTTAAATAATGTGTTTTTTTTATTCATTATTATAAAGTACTACTAAAAAATTGCATTACAATTTTCATTTAATGCGCAATTGTGCATGAAAAATAGTGCATATTGTTTTACATAAAAAAATTGCAATAAAAAAAAGACTGAATAATATTTATATGGCGCAGATGTCATACACACATCACTTTGGCACAATTTTTTTCTGATACCGATTTGGCAAAAAACCTCGAAGAAGTTTAAGAAATTTAAATTTCAACCCATTATGGGTCCGTAACGTGACCCAGAATAACGGGAGAAAATTTTTTATGCTAGATTTGTAATGTATGAAGCATAAGCTTTCGATAGACATATTACATTAAAAAATGAGAACGCCCTCCCCCAGCCCCCTCTCCCAAAAAATGGCCCTATGGGGAAAAACCGGAAAATTGAAATAGCAAAAAGAATGGCGAGTAAAAGTTAGCTACGCTAGAATTTTTTTCTCCGCTTTAGCTCCCATAGAAGCAAAGTTATAGCCTTTTAAAGATTGAAATGAAGTGAAGAAATGGGCAAAATTAGGTGAGTCACCGAAAGGGGGGGGGTGTCATGTTAAAAATGGTAGAGAACTAAATAAGCGAAATTTGAAGGTGTATGTTTGGGGGTGACCCCCCCCCCCCCAGAAGAGCCCTTTAGAAATCAAATCCACAAATCTCAAATTCAGTCTTTCTGATATTTAATAATAAAGAATACTGCCCAGTTAAACTGATGGCATTGAGCTCACAGGCTACAAATACTAATTGTACATTAAAGCCTTATATTTTCAAGGGTTAATTCCGTTCGAAAAAAAATTAAGAAGGGGAAACAGCTCTCCCCTTTCCTCTTTTTTTATACTTAATCATTGAAACTCCTATACTATCAAAGACATGCTTTATCATATAAAAAATCTATATCCAAAATTCAGAGCAAATGAGATAATTCTTAATAAAAACCCATTTAGCATTTATATAATTTAAAAGGAGTTATCCCCCTCTTTTATACTTAACCATTAAACTTCCAAAACTATTCAGAGATTTGAACGAAATCTGACAATTCTGCTTGAAAAACCCATTTATATAAATTAAGGGGGGGGGCATTAGAACCCCTGTTCCCCTTATTTATACTTATTCAATGAACACCTAATAACAGTCACGGAATCGCCTCATCAGAATGATCCTAATCTAAATTTTGAACGAAAATTAATTCTGCATGAAAATCCCATTTATATCAACTAACGGGGGGGGGGCATTAGAGCCCCTGTTCCCCCTATTTATACTTATTCAATGAACACCTAATAACAGTCACGGAATCGCCTCATCAGAATGATCCTAATCTAAATTTTGAACGAAAACTTAATTCTGCATGAAAATCCTATTTATATCAACCAACGGGGGGGGGGGCATTAGAACCCCTGTTCCCCCTATTTATACTTATTCAATGAACACCTAATAACAGTCACGGAATCGCCTCATCAGAATGATCCTAATCTAAATTTTGAACGAAAACTTAATTCTGCATTAAAATCCCATTTATATCAACTAACGGGGGGGGGGCATTAGAACCCCTGTTCCCCCTATTTATACTTATTCAATGAACAACTAATAACAGTCACTGAATCGCCTCATCAGAATGATCCTAATCTAAATTTTGAACGAAAACTTAATTCTGCATGAAAATCCCATTTATATCAACTAACGGGGGGGGGCATTAGAACCCCTGTTCCCCCTATTTACACTTATTCAATGAACACCTAATAACAGTCACGGAATCGCCTCATCAGAATGATCCTAATCTAAATTTTGAAAACTTAATTCTGCATGAAAATCCCATTTATATCAACTAACGGGGGGGGGCATTAGAACCCCTGTTCCCCCTATTTATACTTAATCAATGAACACCTAATAACAGTCACGGAATCGCCTCATCAGAATGATCCTAATCTAAATTTTGAAAACTTAATTCTGCATGAAAATCCCATCTATATCAACTAACGGGGGGCATGAGCCCCCCGTTCCCCCTCTTATACATATCGAATGAACTCCAAAAACTAATCAGGGAAGCGCCTTGTCAGGATATACCTACATACAAAATTTCAAGTGGATCGGATATTTTTATCATGAGTTATCGCGTTACGTACATACGAACATACATACAGAACGGACGGGCACATAAGCTCTCAGGCTATGATAGCCTGTGAGCTAAAAAAGAGACGAAATCATTTTTTATTTATCCTCTTTCTTCAACAACCGCGAATGAAAACCAAACAGGAAACGAAACTTTAAATCAAAAGTCGTTAACGATCAACATTATCCTCAAACAAAACGTTTGAAAATAAACAACAGTTACGAAGCGATAAAATGTTCTTTTGTAATGTAAAAAACTACATTTTTTCAAAAACGGGTGGAAAATCTAACAGAAAAGAGCTACATAACTGAGCTGAATTGAAAAACTGGTGAAAAATCTAACAGTTATTGAATTAGCGAATATTAAGAAGTTATTTCTTCTGTGGTTGCATAGGCGTAACCAGCTTTTTGAACGGGTGGGTGCCCAGAATTTTTAACCTGAACTTGCTGGATACTAACAATATCTTATTAGTAAAACCTTCTAAAACGGAAGCCTATAAAACAGTTTTAAATTCCGTTTTAGGCAGTTTTTTTAATCTTAGAGTGTATAATTGCGAGATTTTTTTTAATAAGGGGTTTTAAGGGTGTTTTAATAAGGGGGGGGGACGCAAATTTTTTAAATAATTGTGAATGGGTCTGCGCAAGCAGGGGGGGGGGCTGCCCGGGCTGTACTTGCTGGATACAAACAATATCTTATTTTATATAGTAAAACCTTCTAGAACGGAAGCCTATAAAACAGTTTTAAGTTCCGTTTTAGACAGTTTTTTTTAATCTTAGAGTGTATAATTGTGAGATTTTTTAATAAGGGTTTTTAAGGGTATTTTAATAAGGGGGGGGACGCAAATTTTTTAAATAATTGTGAATGGGTCTGCGCAAACAGGGGGGGGGGCTGTCCGGGCTGTACTTGCTGGATACAAACAATATCTTATTTTATATAGTAAAACCTTCTAAAACGGAAGCCTATAAAACAGTTTTAAATTCCGTTTTAGACAGTTTTTTTTATCTTAGAGTGTATAATTGTGAGATTTTTTTAATAAGGGTTTTTAAGGGTATTTTAATAAGGGGGGGGGGACGCAAATTTTTTAAATAATTGTGAATGGGTCTGCGCAACCAGGGGGGGGGGCTGTCCGGGCTGTACTTGCTGGATACAAACAATATCTTATTTTATATAGTAAAATCTTCTAAAACGGAAGCTTTTAAAACAGTTTTAAATTCCGTTTTAGACAGGTTTTTTCTTTTAGAGTGTATAATTGTGAGATTTTTTTAATAAGGGTTTTTAAGGATGTTTTAATAAGGGGCGGATGCAAATTTTTTAAATAATTGTGAATGGGTCTGCGCAAGCAGGGGGGGGGGGCTGTTCGGGCTGTACTTGCTGGATACAAACAATATCTTATTTTATATAGTAAAACATTCTAAAACGGAAGCTTTCAAAACAGTTTTAAATTCCCTTTTAGTCAGGTTTTTTCTTTTAGAGTGTATAATTGTGAGATTTTTTTAATAAGGGTTTTTAAGGATGTTTTAATAAGGGGGGAACGCAAATTTTTTAAATAATTGTGAATGGGTCTGCGCAAGCAGGAAGGGGGGGGGGGGCGCTGTCCGGGCACCCAGTCCGGACATTCAACATTGTTCGGCAAACGTCTCAAAAGAAACGATTAAGGACGTTTTTAATGAATATTATTATTATTTTAGAGGTACAAAAAATGAAATCTTGATTAAAGCAACTGAAGGAAGATGCTGTCATTAAGAACCATGTGTTATTTATTTAACAGGGACTTTTCAGTAACATATTAATGCAATATTAGGTTCTAGCGTAGTAACACTGTTATTTATCCTAATACGATAAATAATGCCCATCCCTAGAATGCTTTAGCTTTCATTGTAGTAAATTTCGTCCACTGCGATTTTCAAAAGGTTTTTTATTTCGTTTCTCGATTATTCGTCATTAGTAAAAGGAAATGTATTTTAATATTTAAGATTAATATAAAGAGATTTCTTTTCAGTAAAATTTATTTACATAGAGCGATTTTTGGAATTTTTCTTTGAATTTTACGGTGAATTACGCAGCATTAAAAAAAAAAAAATGTTTGTAAGGTTAGTTTCGTTAGAAAGTTTTAGCCTAATTGAATGAAGAGCCTTATTTTGAATTTCAGACAAAAAAGTGATGTTTTGATAGTTGCATTTTTTAATTGCCTTGATACTTTTTATGTTGAATTAAATCATATTTAATGATTAATATGCAATTTTGAAGCCCTGAAAAAATTTTCTCTTTCCTATAGAAAATATCAAAGCTCACATTTGTGAATGCCATTTTTATGAAAAATGAAATCCCAATAAGTTTGGAGTGATATATCTCTTGCAAGCAACAGCACCCAAAATTCCTTTGGCATAAACTTATAGTATAACACTACCTGCTTATTAAAATTGATTTGTTTCCATGGGGCACTGTTATTTTACATTGTTATGTTGCCACAAAGTACAGTCAAAATGACGTTTTTGTTCATTTTTCGCTCTTAATATCTTATTTAAGCTATAATACCCCAAAGTTTTTCTTATAGAATATGAAAGTGCACTACTAGGACAAGCTTAAAATACAGTACTGCACGGAGATGTTGTTGCTGTTAGTAGCTATAACCTGTTAAATATTCAAATTTTCCAAAATCTGCAACATTTAAAATAATTTATTTCAATAAAGCGCCACAGTTGAATGAAAAAAAAATAATGTCACGCAATAGTTGAACACATGTACAAAAAAATGGAAAAGAAAGAGAAGTGGGGCCTAGTGATATTTTTTAGTAAAAAGACAAAATTTATAAGAAAAGCAATGTCCATCATCACATTTTTTCCCAAAGAGAAAATGAAACATCCCATTTCTCTTTACGAAGAGGCGACAAAAAAGGGATATTTCATTTACTCACAGGGAAAAAATCATAGAAAGACGAAAGAGAATTCGGATGTTTCATTTTTTCTTAGGGGAAAAATGTGATCGTGGACATTGCTTTTCTTGTAATTTTTGTCATTTTTTTGTCTAAAATTATCATGAGACCCCCTTTTTTTTTCTTTTTTATGTTATTGTACAGCTTTTCTACTATTGCGTGGCATATTTGTTTTCCTTCAATTGCGGCGCTTTTTTGAAATAAACTACTTTAAATGTTGCAGATTTTGGAAATTTTGAATATTTAACAGGTTACAGCTACTAACAGCAACAATATCTCCGTGCAATACTACATTATTTAGCTTGTCCTAGTAATGCACTTTCATATTCTACAAGAAAAACTTTGGGGTATTATAGCTTAAATAAGATATTAAGAGAGGAAAAAAGACAAAAACGTCATGTTGACTGTATTTTGTGGCAACATAACAATGTAAAATAACAATACCCCATGGAAACAAATAAATTTTAATAAGCAGGTAGTATTATACTATAAGTTTATGCCAAAAGAATTTGTAGATGTTGTTGCGTGCCAGAGATATACCACGCCAAACATATTGGGATTTCATTTTTCATAAAAATGGTATTCGCAGCCTCGAACTTTTTATATTTTCTATAGGAAAGGGGAAATTTTTTCTGGGCTTCAAAATTGCACACTATTCATTAAATAAGATCTACTTCAACATATAAAAAAAATCAAGCAAATCAAAAAATACAACTATCACACTTTGTCTGATTTTCAAAATAAGGGCTCTGAATCTTTTCAGCTGCTATTTAAAAAATCTTAAAGATTCTTTTAAACATTTTTTCGCGTTATTTTTAGGGCTATTTTATGACATTTGGGAAAGAGTTCCGGCTACTGTCTTCTAGGAAAATATATTCAATTTTGTTCTGTAAATTTTTTAAAATTATTTTTAAATGATTTTTATCGCTCTTCCGGGTTTTACGTTGATTTTTTAACTTTCTTGGAAGGAATTCTATGCAAAAAATTTAGCTAAATATATTAAAAATTCTCCTCCGCGATTTTTAAATATTTAGTTATTTTAAATGCCACTTTCAATGCGATTATTATTATTATTATTATTATTTTATTATTATTTTATTTATTTATTTACTTTTTTGCGTTCTGCTGCGAGTTTTTGACATTCGTTATATAAACTTCTTTTTCAAAACTGTAGCCTAAATATAAGAAATTTTTATCTTCTGCGATTTTCGAAATGTTTGCAATTTTCAATGCAATGTGTAGTATTTTTTTCTTTTTCTTTTTTTTTTTTTTTTTTCGGTTTGCGATTTTTTGACATTCATGAACGGAATTATTTTTCAAACATTTAGCCTAATTTTATATTAAGGTGTCCTGGAGTAATAACACCACGTTAAGGTTCTACCAATTTTCACGGCTTAATTTAAGATTTTTTTTTTTCCAAACAAATGTGGGATTTAATGGAGCAATTTATTGCTTATGTGTACAAGAAAGAATATTTTAGCAGATAAGTATTCATAAAATGCTTTGGCGTGATTTCTTGACAATGTTATTTGGCATTATTACATGCAAACGAACTATAAAATATGATAGAATAATGATATGGAATTATCTAATTCTAAAGATTCAAACTCTACAGCCCTAGAAATTGACAAATTTCTCTTACTTAACATTAATCGCGATATCAAGGTGCAGTAATGATCATTTGATATTTTATTCATCTGACATGAAAAAATTAGCACTACTTAGGATGTACAAATTCCTCTTTATCCTTTTTGGTTTCCAACAATGACGATAATGTTCTCTCGTGTACAAAATAAAAAAGAAACCCTCTCCATAGCACTGAAAACAATTAACAAGATCAGAGGTTCCCAAAGTGTGCTCCGCGGAGCCCTTGGGGCTCCGTCTGAACTTTCCAGGAGCTCCGCGACATTCCAAGAAAATAAGCAAAACATGAAAGGAATTAGCATAATGCAAGATTTTCAAAAGTATGTAAAAATTTGTGTGCGTGTGTCAAAAATAAATGTATCTGTAACTTAGTTGAAAAATACAATAATATACTTCAAAGGCGTTTTAACATTTGCATTATATATATCTACTTTCTGTATAATATTTTTGGTTTGAATTGCTTTATTTTATATTTATATCCTAATTGTGTTTTAAAAATTATATATTTTAAATAGGGGCATTTCCATGCGAACTTGTTTGTCTGTTACGTACTACGATTTTTAGCTACCAGTATTTTAAAACGAGAAAATGTGACTTAGTTTATCGAAGATATATCATCAATTGAATAAGGCGAAGCAAACTTTTCGAAAATAACGGTGGCCAACAAGCATAGCGATTTTCAGTTGTGTAACAGACTAACAAATTCGCATGGAAATGCCCATAGGCTACAAGAAATAGTATTCTGAATCGAATGCGTTTCAACGTGAATCGAAACAGAAAAGGCCAGCCAGTGCGGTTAACTCTGCTTGCCAAACAAAAAGAGACCAGTTCAGTACTTTGGAACTTGGCCTATTTATATGTTAATACTTAATTCTTACTAAATACCTAACTCTTACTAAAATATTTTTAAATGACCATTACATTAAGTTTGAAAAAAAATGTTAGAAAGTATTCAAGTTCATCTTGAAGGTCTGATAAATTCATTTGAGCATTTCTTCCCAACTGCTCAAAATAAGATGCTGGACGATTTTAAATGGATACTAAATATTTCAGTGTAAAAACAATACCACACAGCTTAAGCTCTCAGGAATACGAAAATCTCATTGATTTAACATCTCAGAGCGATTTAGAAATCTCTTTTCAAAGCAAGCGTGCCACTGAATTTTGGTTTCATTTGACAGATGAATTCAAAATCTTGTCAGACAGAGCAAAATTAATTTTACTTTCATTTTCAAAGACGTATCTGTGTGAAGCTGGATTCTCTACTTACACTAGTATCAAAATAAAATACAGAAACCGATTAAATGCAGAACCAATAAAATAACTGTCCAAAATTATTCAAGCACATTTTTTGCACATTAAACTTTTATATATTATTATTCATCAAACTTTGCAGAAAAAATACAGGCATTTAATATTTGTATATGTTGCATATTGTATTATTTTTATTTTTGGGGATTTTAATTTCCTTAAATGTTTATTTTTATTAATTTTTTCTTATTTAAATCTTCTATCCTACTTTTCAAAATTGAATTTAATTTTTAAAACAATATCTGTTGCTTAAAAGGTCTTAAAAAAGAAAAAAAAAAAAAAAAAGATTTTGTATCATTTAATATCCCTCACAATATTCATTTGTGAGTAATGTGTGCATATAGTATTTCTTTTTATTTTTATATGTTTGATTTTTTTTATAAATCTGTTTATTTTATTTGTATTAATTTTTAGTTATTTAAAATTTTACACTGTTTTCTTTTTATAATAAATTAATGTTTGTCATTGAAAAGATATTTTTATTGTATTTTCTATCATTTATTAGATCTATATCAAGACCTTTATTAGATCCACATTACATTTGTATATATTGTGTACATTTATTTATTTTCTTATATAAAAATTTGAATTCTTTAATCTGTTTATTTTAGTTATATATTTAAATTTTCTATACTGTTTATCTCTGCACAACAATGTTTGTCGATTATAACGCCCCTTTTATGTAATATTTTGTATTACTTAAGAAACCCCTCATTAGATTTATTAATATTTACGGACGTTGTGTACATATATATTTTTTCTTTTTGTAACTTTAATTGCTTTAATCTGTTTATTATATTTTTATAATTTCTTAGTTATTTAAATTTTCTATGCTGTTTTTCATAATTACACTTAATTTTATAAGCAATGTAAATTGCTCAAAGTGATTTTTTTTAGCATTTTGTATCTTTTTACAACCCCTCTTTAAAATTTTCTTTTAATTGGTCTCTGCCCCACTTTCCAAATAAATTTGTGGCAATCTAAAATATATATTGGTACTTTACATTTGTCATCACAATAATAATTTAAAATTTTGCTCAGTTCGAACCATTACTTAGACTTTTTGTCAATGAGTACACACCCTGATATAAATTTAATCTCACCCATGTATCCCATTTTGTTGGAAAGTTTTTTCTACATAGTTGCAATACGTTTAACATGCGTAGTTTTTAACTGCATGTCTGTTTTCAGGAAAAAACAATGACGAAAGAAATGGTTTTTCAAAACTATAATTAATGGCCAAATACTTTAAATAAAATATCCAAAAAAATTAACAATGCTGCACTCAAACAATGCAGCTCATACATTTTGCCCCACCCACTTAAACACTAAAGCGATGACTTATTTCTAAATGTATTTTTCTTTAATTGGCTCAAAAAAAAAAAAAAAAAAAAAAGAAGCTGAGAGACGATTTATTTTTTTTTGCCTGTTTAGAAGTACTTGAAACTTAAAGAAGAACGAAAAAATATTCCATAATCGCTTGATTCTATTACGAGTAGGCGAGATTAACGAAAGTGTGTTACATAATTACTCATGGGTGCTTAAAACTAGATTTTTTTTAAATTTTTTCGCGAGTAGCCTATTGGAATTACACTGAAGTACCTCTTTGCAAACGAAAACTGTACAACTTACATTTTTTTTTCTCTGTCTGTTGTTTTTCGCCATTAATTATAATAGTTTTACTTAAGCCCGAATGCAATGCATAATCCAAACATAGTTACCATTTTGATCTTTAATTCGGAGTTCATACTGGTAAATCCCAAAAGAATATCTTTTATTTTAAAATTGGGTGTCATTAACTCCTTAACAGTATTGCTTGAACATATCTCGAGTAAAAAAGAATTTGTTTTCATTGTTACAAAGCGCTTTCAGAAATCACAAATTTTTAACTATACTTTTTGCTGTGTATAAAAAAAACATCTCGATTATACAAAGTCGATATTTTACAACAAAAAAAATTTTTAGTCCTTATTTTTATTTTATTGTATCCAATAATGGAAATATTAAATAAAACGTTTAATTGGTTGTACAATAGAAAATTTGATTTTAAAAATTTCTAGCATGAATTCAGAATTTCTTTATCAGCAAAGGGCCAAACTGAGAATAAACTCTAATGTTAGAAATTACTGGCTCGGATTTTTATTGCAAAAGACTTTTCTCTGCTCCCTAGGCATAAAAGACAGTAATTGTAAATCACAGAGTAAAGTTGTTTTAAGCTATTGCATAGCTTTTATCGCGGGCTTTGAGCGCGGCGACCGAATCCAAAAATTCCGTAACGCGAAAAATCCTAACACATCCGTAACGAAAAAAACCTAACACGGCTAACGACGTTACAGCTCGGCAGACTTCGGCACCGTGCCGAAGACTGCCGAGCTGAAACGAAGTTAGCCGGAGTGTTTTTCTATCTTCTTTAGACACAATATTTTAGTTCAACAGTGAATGGCAGTTGCTGGTGAATAGCTGTACGCGTAAAATTTGTGTATAAAGTTTTTAAATATGAATAAACAAAGTGCATTTATTAATGAAGAAAGTGGTAAAAAAATAGTGAAAGAAAATGAGTGAGTACTCTATATACATACATTTTATTATTATCACAAATGCGGTATTTTTAAGCTATTGTATAGCTTTTATCGCGGGCTTTGAGCGCGTTGACTGAATCTAGAAATTCCGCAACGAGCAAAAACCTTACACTTCCGTAAAGAGGAAAACCAAACACTCCGGCTAACGTTGTTTGCATATAACTCGCGATCTAATTTTCGTAGCTCGGCCAAATTTTGTTTCGTAAATTTATTATGATACAGTGTTAATTTTTGGTGACAGGAGACCCCCCGCAATGAGGGTCGAAAAATTTAAAATGCTTATAACTCGCTATCTAATTTTCGTAGCGAGGCCAAATTTCGTTTGGTAATTTATTATGAGACAGTGTTACTTTTGGTGACAAGAGACCCCCCCCCACACACACGGTGAGGGTCGAAAAATTTAAAATGCTTATAATTTGCGATCTAATTTTCATGGCGCTGCCAAATTTTGTTTGGTGTTTTATTATGAGACAGTGTTGATTTTTGGTCACACAAGAACCCCCATGCTGAGGGTCGAAAAATTTAAAATGCTTATAACTCGCGACCTAATTTTCATAGCGCGGCCAAATTTTGTTTGGTAATTTATTACGAGACAGTGTTTATTCTTGGTGACAGGAGACCCCCCCCCCCCATAGTGAGGGTGGAAAAATTCAAAATGCTTATAACTCGAGATCTAATTTTCGTAGCGCGGCCAAATTTTGTTTGGTAATTTACTATGAGGCAGCGTTGATTTTTGGTGACAGGAGACTCCCCCCCCCCCACGGTGAGTGTCGAAAAATTTAAAATGCTTATAACTCGCTATCTAATTTTCGTAGCGCGGCCAAATTTTGTTTGGTAACTTATTATGAGACAGTGTTGATTTTTGGTCACAGGAGACCCCCCATGGTGAGGGTCAAAAAATTTAAAATGCTTATAACTCGCGATCTAATTTTCGTAGCGCGGCCAAATTTTGTTTGGTAATTTAATATGAGACAGTGTTAATTTTTGGTGACAAGAGATCGCCCACGGTGAGGGTCGAAAATTTAAAATGCTTATAACTCGCGATCTAATTTTCGTAGCGCGGCCAAATTTTGTTTGGTAATTTATTACGAGACAGTGTTTATTTTTGGTGATAGGAGACCCCCCCCCCCCACCATAGTGAGGGTGGAAAAATTCAAAATGCTTATAACTCGGGATCTAATTTTCGTAGCGCGGCCAAATTTTGTTTGGTAATTTACTATGAGGCAGCGTTGATTTTTGGTGACAGGAGACTCCCCCCACGGTGAGGGTCGAAAAATTTAAAATGCTTATAACTCGCTATCTAATTTTCGTAGCGCAGCCAAATTTTGTTTGGTAATTTATTATGAGACAGTGTTAATTTTTGGTGACAGGAGACCCCCCGCGGTGAGGGTCGAAAAGTTTAAAATGCTTATAACTCGCTATCTAATTTTCGTAGCGCGGCCAAATTTCGTTTGGTAATTTATTATGAGACAGTGTTACTTTTGGTGACAAGAGACCCTCCCCCCCATTGTGAGGGTCGAAAATTTTAAATGCTTATAACTCGCGATCTAATTTTCATAGCGCGGGCAAATTTTGTTTGGTATTTTATTATGAGACAGTGTTGATTTTTGGTCACAGGAGACCCCCCCATGGTGAGGGTCAAAAAATTTAAAATGCTTATAACTCGCGATCTAATTTTCGTAGCGCGGCCAAATTTTGTTTGGTAATTTATTATGAGACAGTGTTGATTTTTGGTCACAGGAGACCCCCCATGGTGAGGGTCAAAAAATTTAAAATGCTTATAACTCGCGATCTAATTTTCGTAGCGCGGCCAAATTTTGTTTGGTAATTTAATATGAGACAGTGTTAATTTTTGGTGACAAGAGATCGCCCACGGTGAGGGTCGAAAATTTAAAATGCTTATAACTCGCGATCGAATTTTCGTAGCGCGGCCAAATTTTGTTTGGTAATTTATTACGAGACAGTGTTTATTTTTGGTGATAGGAGACCCCCCCCCCACCATAGTGAGGGTGGAAAAATTCAAAATGCTTATAACTCGCGATCTAATTTTCGTAGCGCGGCCAAATTTTGTTTGGTAATTTAATATGAGACAGTGTTAATTTTTGGTGACAAGAGATCGCCCACGGTGAGGGTCGAAAATTTAAAATGCTTATAACTCGCGATCTAATTTTCGTAGCGCGGCCAAATTTTGTTTGGTAATTTATTACGAGACAGTGTTTATTTTTGGTGATAGGAGACCCCCCCCCCACCATAGTGAGGGTGGAAAAATTCAAAATGCTTATAACTCGGGATCTAATTTTCGTAGCGCGGCCAAATTTTGTTTGGTAATTTACTATGAGGCAGCGTTGATTTTTGGTGACAGGAGACTCCCCCCACGGTGAGAGTCGAAAAATTTAAAATGCTTATAACTCGCTATCTAATTTTCGTAGCGCAGCCAAATTTTGTTTGGTAATTTATTATGAGACAGTGTTAATTTTTGGTGACAGGAGACCCCCCGCGGTGAGGGTCGAAAAGTTTAAAATGCTTATAACTCGCTATCTAATTTTCGTAGCGCGGCCAAATTTCGTTTGGTAATTTATTATGAGACAGTGTTACTTTTGGTGACAAGAGACCCTCCCCCCCATTGTGAGGGTCGAAAATTTTAAATGCTTATAACTCGCGATCTAATTTTCATAGCGCGGGCAAATTTTGTTTGGTATTTTATTATGAGACAGTGTTGATTTTTGGTCACAGGAGACCCCCCCATGGTGAGGGTAAAAAAATGTAAAATGCTTATAACTCGCGATCTAATTTTCGTAGCGCAGCCAAATTTTGTTTGGTAATTTATTATGAGACAGTGTTGATTTTTGGTCACAGGAGACCCCCCATGGTGAGGGTCAAAAAATTTAAAATGCTTATAACTCGCGATCTAATTTTCGTAGCGCGGCCAAATTTTGTTTGGTAATTTAATATGAGACAGTGTTAATTTTTGGTCACAGGAGACCCCCCCATGGTGAGGGTCAAAAAATTTAAAATGCTTATAACTCGCGATCTAATTTTCGTAGCGCGGCCAAATTTTGTTTGGTAATTTATTATGAGACAGTGTTGATTTTTGGTCACAGGAGACCCCCCATGGTGAGGGTCAAAAAATTTAAAATGCTTATAACTCGCGATCTAATTTTCGTAGCGCGGCCAAATTTTGTTTGGTAATTTAATATGAGACAGTGTTAATTTTTGGTGACAAGAGATCGCCCACGGTGAGGGTCGAAAATTTAAAATGCTTATAACTCGCGATCTAATTTTCGTAGCGCGGCCAAATTTTGTTTGGTAATTTATTACGAGACAGTGTTTATTTTTGGTGATAGGAGACCCCCCCCCACCATAGTGAGGGTGGAAAAATTCAAAATGCTTATAACTCGCGATCTAATTTTCGTAGCGCGGCCAAATTTTGTTTGGTAATTTAATATGAGACAGTGTTAATTTTTGGTGACAAGAGATCGCCCACGGTGAGGGTCGAAAATTTAAAATGCTTATAACTCGCGATCTAATTTTCGTAGCGCGGCCAAATTTTGTTTGGTAATTTATTACGAGACAGTGTTTATTTTTGGTGATAGGAGACCCCCCCCCCACCATAGTGAGGGTGGAAAAATTCAAAATGCTTATAACTCGGGATCTAATTTTCGTAGCGCGGCCAAATTTTGTTTGGTAATTTACTATGAGGCAGCGTTGATTTTTGGTGACAGGAGACTCCCCCCACGGTGAGGGTCGAAAAATTTAAAATGCTTATAACTCGCTATCTAATTTTCGTAGCGCAGCCAAATTTTGTTTGGTAATTTATTATGAGACAGTGTTACTTTTGGTGACAAGAGACCCTCCCCCCCATTGTGAGGGTCGAAAATTTTAAATGCTTATAACTCGCGATCTAATTTTCATAGCGCGGGCAAATTTTGTTTGGTATTTTATTATGAGACAGTGTTGATTTTTGGTCACAGGAGACCCCCCCATGGTGAGGGTCAAAAAATTTAAAATGCTTATAACTCGCGATCTAATTTTCGTAGCGCGGCCAAATTTTGTTTGGTAATTTATTATGAGACAGTGTTGATTTTTGGTCACAGGAGACCCCCCATGGTGAGGGTCAAAAAATTTAAAATGCTTATAACTCGCGATCTAATTTTCGTAGCGCGGCCAAATTTTGTTTGGTAATTTAATATGAGACAGTGTTAATTTTTGGTGACAAGAGATCGCCCACGGTGAGGGTCGAAAATTTAAAATGCTTATAACTCGCGATCTAATTTTCGTAGCGCGGCCAAATTTTGTTTGGTAATTTATTACGAGACAGTGTTTATTTTTGGTGATAGGAGACCCCCCCCCCACCACAGTGAGGGTGGAAAAATTCAAAATGCTTATAACTCGCGATCTAATTTTCGTAGCGCGGCCAAATTTTGTTTGGTAATTTAATATGAGACAGTGTTAATTTTTGGTGACAAGAGATCGCCCACGGTGAGGGTCGAAAATTTAAAATGCTTATAACTCGCGATCTAATTTTCGTAGCGCGGCCAAATTTTGTTTGGTAATTTATTATGAGACACTTTTACTTTTGGTGACAAGTGACTCCCCACGGTGATGGTCGAAAAATTTAAAATGCTTATAACTTGCGATCTAATTTTCGTAGCGCTTCCAAATTTTGTTTGGTAATTTATTAAGCTATTGCATAGCTTTTATCGCGGGCTTTGAGCGCGGCGACCGAATCTAGAAATTCCGTAACAAGAAAAAAAACCTAACACTCCGACTAACGGCGTTTCAGTTCGGCAGACTTGGGCACGGTATCCTTCAGTATACTTCGGCAGACATTGACGGAGTATTTTTCATATTTTTAGAGGATATCAAGTCTCAAACTTGCGTTTCTTATTTCAGTTACCATAAACGTATTGTTTCAATGATAAAATTTCGTTATTAACCTGCATGTATTGTACAGTAATAAAAATATTTTAAGCGATATTAACTTCTCATTTATTCAATAAAAGAAAAAAAAATTGTTTTCTTATCGGTCATCACGCTCAAAAAGTGTAACTTGAATTAATATCAAAGAAAAAGAAAAAACTTGAATTAATATCAAAGACAAAAAAAAAAAAAAAAAAAAAAAAAAAAAAAAAACTACATAAATAAAAATATATAAATAATTATAACTGCATAAGTTGATAAAAAAATGCTATGCAATAACTTTACCGCGGCAGTCACTGAGTGCCACACGTATTTTTTATATTTTTAATTATATAGCCTTAAAAATTCTTCCCAAAAAGGACTCTGCGAGCCCAAAAGTTTGGGAACCGCTGTAATAGGGTATAGATGTAAATCTCACCGTAGTCATTTATAGATATAATATACAATTTCCTATTGTAAGTAGTAACAAATGTGACGGAAAAAATGTGTTGCAAATTTTGAAAACTGTGTATGATGTTAGGAAAATGAGGTAAAATATTTTGTCAATTTCAGGTGGAAGGAATATTAGATTTTTTTTACAAGTATGCTAGAAATACAGCAATGAACTTTAAGAATTTTTAATTTTGAGGCTGATATAGTAGTAAAATCAAGGCGTAGGGGTGTTCTGATTTTTTTTTTTTTTTTTTTTTTTTTTTTAATGATACAGTCATTTAAGAATGATTTTTTTGAACTGATTCGTGATTGAAATGACAGTAAAATACTTTTATTTTTATTTACATTTTTTTTCATTTTTTTATGGATTCTATACTTAGTTAAAAACTCCAGTAATTTTGATATCGAAATTTAGTGGTTCAAATAGTAGAAAGAAAATAATTGAGAAAAGGTTTTGAAAATTTGCTTGCACATTAATGGAAAATCATAATATTTTCCTTAAAAATGTTTGTCTAAAGATATTTTACTTTTAGAAATGAAGTTAACATATGTTTTGTGTGCAATTTAATGCTTATCTGTCGATTTACTTTTAATAGTTTCCTACATAGTTGAAAAGATTTAGTTTATATAATAGTTAGTAGAGATTTATAATTCATACTAAAAAATAAATTAAACAGTTTTAAAGACATTAAATTATTTGTACAGAAGGCCGATTTTAGGTTATAATTAATTTTATAATAAAATAAGGAGAGAAAAAAGAAAGATTTTAATTTTGAAAGTTCAGGGGGGAGGGAATAGGAAAAAATCAGATTCTTCTCGGCGGCGGGAGGAGTTTTACAGATGCCATTTACCTTATTGAAGATTCATTAATAGAATAAAAAATGTAAATGAAAAGTGATTAGGGATTTTAAATTTTGAGTACATGAAAAGAACGTCGAGGGAGGTTGGAGAAAATATTAATGTTGCGTGGGTTTGATAAGATCAATTATTTATTGTTAGAATAAAATGCATATATAGCTAAAAATGTTTTTAAAAAGTTTTCAAATATTTTTAACTTATTGAGGTATGGGGGAGTGCGACGCAAAATAAATAAAAAAAATGGAGGGGGATGCAGGGAGTTTATTAGATAACTTAACTTATATACATGATTAAAGATTAAAAATGGGATTGAAAGATAATAAAGATATTTAAAGACTAAATTATGTATGCTTGGTGAGGAGAAGAGAGTGAAAGTGTCAATTTTGGTATGAAGAGTAAAGTTATATGATTGATTATTACTTCAATAAAAGTTTCTGAAAAATAAATGACTTTTAAGGTTTAAAATTTGTGAGTTGAGGGGAAAAATAAATAAGCAGATTTATTTATTTATTTTGACATTTTTCTCTCTGTGTGCGTGGGGGAGTTTATTAGATGATTTACTATTTATTTTCCTTTCAAATATTTACAAATCGGTTTAAAAAGTAATAAGAGGAAAACTTTTAAAGGCTAAACTTTATGCACTGAGTAAACGGCGGAAACGAATTTTTCGGTTGTGGGGGCAGGAATTGAGATAATTAATTGAGATAATTTGGGAAAATGTAGCTTAAAAAGAGTACTTTCGTCTGACATAGTTCTGAAAAATGAAATTCGAATACTTCTTGGCATAGGGCGACTATAAATTTTCATTGAAAAATTGAAAAAACAGTAATAATCGGGTAGGTGCATAAATTAACGGTAATATCCAGATAAGGTTTCTATTTATTTCGTCGTTCCGTCGTTCGTTTAATCTTCAATAAATCTAAAAATAACATAAAAATATAATAACATAAAAAAAGTAAAATGTAGGCAATATATTTAATTGTTGTGAAATTAATGTTTAAAATGTAAATAAATACTTAATTTTATTTACATCTATTAAAAATAAATGTATAACGGTAATAACCAGATAAGAATTACATTTTTAATTGGTTCTGAATTAATAAAAAACATTTATATACAAATATTTTCGCAAAAAAGAGGTTCTTATATCAAAATTGAATGCAGTTAAAATTATTAAGCTCTAATCTATTTTATAAAAGTAACTAGCAGTTACCCGTGACTTCGTTCACATAACATTTAAAGAAGAAATAATTGATCAATCAAGCAAAAAATTTCGATGATGAAAAGCATGTGTAATTAACTTTTTATCGTGAATTTATGGTAAAAAACTTCTGATAATCCCTAGTTGCTAATTTGTTTGCTGGTCAAAATTTTCCTTTCAGCGATTAATACTAATAGATAGAAACATTTTTGAATTCTTTTGTTCAGCCCTGTAGTTTTCCAAGTGCCTTTAATACACGAAAGTATCTTTCTAAAATTTATTTCAAACAAAAATATTTCTTATTATTACCTAAATTACATTTTCAGAAATTATCATCCGAAGACAACCTTGTATCCAGTTCTTTGCGGGACCCTGTTTATCATTATATATATATACTACAAACATTTCTTAGTTTACTAAATGCAGTTCAAAATAAAAATGCATATTTTATTTAAAAACCACCTTTAAGTAAATTACGCTCATATTCAGTAACCTTTCCGAGATCTTTTGTGTAACCCTGTATATCTAAATTTATCTATTTATACTATTACCATTTATACTCTCCATTTAATATGCATACATTTAGCGAAACTTAAAAGCACATATCATAATTCAAAATGCATTTCATCCATGCAACAGTCATCATCCATGATATACAGTACTTCGGATAGAATATATAATATTTGAAATCTTTTGTGTGTCCCTGTAAATGCTATGCATTTCGTATTATGCATGAAATAACTTACATTAAGCCTCAGCAACATATATCAATTTGATTATACATGAAATCGTTTACCATAATTAAAATATGTCGGAAACTGTTCCTCCCTTTATTCCTATGCAATGGAATTCTTTTGTCTGACCTGTAAATGAACAGTAAGTGCCCTTTTCACTACATACTTTACAAAATGCCTATTTTAATGCACTTTGTAAATGCATATAAATTTGAATATGTTCTACAGGCTGTAACATCGTTAAATTGAATTAAAACGATTTTTCCCCATAATGCCGTAATATAAGGAAATTTTTTGACCATCCCTGTAAATAAACTAATCATGGTAGAAACTTCATTTTCAATAGGTATTCGTGCTAGGTAAACGTTAATAATGTCCAAAAATCTCATGGAAATCGGAGTATATTTACGAAAGTTGGAAAGCGACCAGACAGACAGACAAACCGAAAGCATAATAACTTTTCAACTTTGTTCGAAAGTGTTAAAAAATCGAGCCAAAAATATATTAATCAGTGATTTTATTTTCTACCTTTTCCCCACAAAAAATTTCTTCCATTGATAATTATGAGTTTTGAATAAAAATATTCATTTGTATGTAACTTATAACTAATTAATTAGTATAAGTAAAAAATATTTCTGATTCATTTTAAATATGACGTCATTATTTATCTCGCCCCATTAGCTACTGATATTCATACCCCTTGTATTTTTAACGACTGCTATAAAGTACTGTTTTATTTCAACTATGACGTCACATTTTCATGAGTGAACCATTTTATTAAAAATATAATTCTTTTTCATTCTTTTTACTTTTAATTTATGTCACCATATTTTACACAAAAATTCCCATTAACTAAACAAATATCCTTGTTAAATGTATTATAAAAAATACACCTTTTATTTTTATTTCAAACATGACGTTATATTTATTTTCCTTTAAATTATTTTATTATAGTTTTTCGCGTGGACGTTTTCTATTAAAAATTCATTGCCGCTGAAAAATTATTATTCCAATTTTTTATTTTCTTTTCAACAGGAAAGGAAAATGGTTAAATTTTATCTGAAAAATGCCTATTGATTTTGTATGAAAAATATTTAAATTTTGAATTATTAAGGAAAATATTTGAATAAAATAAATAAAAATTACCCTATTATTTAATACGGACTTCTAACTTTATGTCTGCAAAATTTCAAAGCAATCGGTTCAGTAGTTACGGCGTGAAAGCGGAACAAACAAACAAACAAACAAACTCACTTTCCGATTTATAATATTAGTAAGGATGATAAAAAGATATTTTTGAAAACGTTAAACGCTAATTACTCAAAATATTAAAAATGTGCCTTACCTTGTTATTAGCGGAAGCCTCAGATATATTATACCTAATATATTTTAAGTATATTTTAGGTAAAATTTGTTAACTCACTCAGTAATCTTTTGCAATTCTTTTTACTTTAAGGGTATATTTCGATTCAAACTGCTTATTTTCCAATTTATTTTTGAATTCATTTTCGCATCAAACTTTCAAATTCTCTTATTTAGAAAATACACAAGGTGCCGTGATTATCGATTCTCTCATAAATGCAGAAAATATTGCAAAAAAAAGCAATCAAAAACAGCATTTTAAACCGAATTTTCCGAAGCGGGAGGTCTGCGAACGAAAAATAAAGTCGTACTGAGAAGGTTATTGGTTATAAATCAAATTCTAATGAATTGAGCGTAAAATAACATCACACGGCACCTTGTACGTCTCTTCAAAAATCCCCTCAGCAAGTTTCATGTTTCTACTTTTAAAAATGTGTCTGAAATTGTATCGGAAAATTTCGAGCTGTTGAAGATGAAAAACCGTTTTTTCGAATACACCCTTAAAGCAAACTGTCGTTTATTTCCTTTTTAAAATTGTGCCATTGTAAAGGTAACGTGTTTTTCAAGTGTCGCGCTATATACACTATTAAAATCCGACCGTATGTATGTTGCATATTTGTGACGCTATTTCCACGGATGCCGGAAACGGAGAAACGTCGCGTTTCTTTTAAATTGAAGTAAAAAACTTCGGGATAGAGGTCTGCACGGGCCGGAATTTCCAGCCCCGGGCCCGGCCCGTAGGAAATTTATTTCGGCCTGGCCCGTTGTAAAGCTCAAAACTTCGGCCCGGCTCGTACAGAAATCAGTGAAAACAGGCCCGGCCCGTTTTGGCCCGTTACAATTTCTACGATTTCTAAAAAAAAAAAAAAAAAATCAGATTTTTATCATATAATTAAGATTTTTTTAAAGAATACTGCATACATATCTATGGAATGATTTTGCAGTATATTTTACAGGAAATACACATTAACAACATTAATGATTACTTAGACTTTTAGGCTTTCAACATTCGAATAAAGATTCATTAAAAATTTAATATGGCTTAGAATAAAAGAAAAAAGAAAGAAAGCTAAAAACATCGTTACTTTTGAAGATGTTTGATAAAAGAAGATTTATAAAAATATTTCTATATCATTTTATTAAAGGTTTTAAATCCAAATTCATTCTTGAATTCAAAGAAGCTCCTTTCTGATACATTTCTAAATTCACTTTTTTCTCAGAAATGCATAAGATTAGCATGTATCTTTATTCAAAAACTATATAATCGAGTGGTGTTATCCATTTTTTGATACAAGCAATTCAAGAATACTACAAGCAAGTAAAATACTGTCATAATTAGCGATTTGAATAGAATTTCTGGAAGCGATAGCATGGGAAGGGAGAAAAACCTGCAATCATTTGAGAAACTATTACATCTCGAAAAGGTCATACAAGTATTTTATTTACCAAAAATAAAAAACGCTATTCGATTCCAAATCCCTTCAATAGTTAAGCTTATTACTTTTATACTTTTACAATTTAAAATTAATCAGAAATTAATTTAAAAACCATCAAGAAGTATATATCCGAAGATAAAGCTAACATAAAGTCTTTATCGCTGTTAATAATTTTACAAATCATGTTTTCTGCCATACAAATCTTGAGAACAATTAAGTCTAGTTCCGGTCCAGCCAGTCTATATGTAGAAAAATAATGCAAGCTTGATCTCGGACCGGCATGAGTCAGCTAAAAAAATATTAAAACGAGTTGCACACAATGTAATTCTCCGATGCTGATCTCTACACTGTACATTTTTATATTGATGCTGTCAAACTAGTATGGCTCTTGACGCACATTTATACTTCTTCTCATTAAAACCATTGAAAATAGCTCATATTTTATCGTTCCAGCCAAAATCTTCAGAACGGGCCGGTAGGCCCAAAAATTTGTTTAATCGGCCCGGCCCGTCTGGCCCGTTCAATTTTTTTGCCGGCCCGAAAAAACTATTCTAAATCTGCCGGCCCGGCCCGTTAGAAAATTTGAAACGATTCCGCCGGCCCGGCCCGTGCAGACCTCTACCCCGGGATCCAGAATTGCTCATTCGTCTGCCTGTCCCGGCTGTCCGCCTGTCTGCATTTAACTACTCAAAAACTACCCAACCGAATGAAACTTAAGATATATATTTATTAGATAATTTGCCGAGTCACTTCAAATTTTGTGAAAATTAGATGCATAGTTCAATTACACGGACAATCAATAAGATTCCGATACATTACGATCAATGGGGGGAAAAGTTTCAAGTGCATTTTAATGGTCTTACACTCTCCCAAACATAAAAAAGTTGATATGCACCTATGAATTATATACTATAATATACATTCTGTACAATTTATGGTGCAAATAATATTTCACATTGATTTACAGAGTCACTCAAAAATATTCTATTGCATACTTATATATTGATGCAATGTTTAGTATGCATTAATTGTATTAAGCTATTTAATACTAACAATTAAACTATTTAATTTCCATAATTAATGAACTATTAAACCAGGCCTGTCCAACGTTTCAGTAACAAGGGGAGCATCTTGCCTATTGACATTCAATGAAGGGCGCCATTATTTACGTGACTAAAAACATAGGGCAATACTATTGCATATTATTAGTATACATTCACGTCTTAACATAATGGAAATGAATCATACAGCAGTAAACAAGACCCCTACTGTTCTGAAGTTGCAAATATTAAATTTCAAATTATAAATTTTTTTAATAAAAAGTTTATATTAAAAATTTCTGTAAGGTAAGGCGCCAGAAACTTTAATCGCGTCTATAATAACAATAATACCAAATAAGTAAATATAAAAATCAGGCATATTGCTAGGTTTATCTTACAGTGAGAAAATACGGTATCATTTTTTTAAAGGTGAAGATTACTTTTGTGAAAAGTATAAAAACAGTCAAGCATGATAGTACCAAAAAATGTGGGTGGTTTCAGTAGGACAGTCTGGAAATGCTTTCATAGATGGAAATCATTCTGCACTGTTTATTATTTTTTCTAAGCAAAATTATAGGGGGGAGGGGGAAAGAAAAAACCCTCTAAAATTTCAAAAGTCAAAAAAAAAATTAAGCCTTTTATTTTTTATATAAAACAACCAATGGGCCTATGTGACAGCAGTAAAAAGAAAACAGCTGAGATTTCATGCACATGTATCTTCGAAGGGGGGCAGGTGAAAACTTTATTTTTCTATTACTTCTTAATATTAAAAAGAGCTATTTCCAACTGTTAACAAAATTTAATTATCATAATTACACTATATAAACATTAATTAATTACAAAAAGTTTCAAAAGTATGCATGATTAAATTTTCAAAGTATGTCTCTGGTTTTTAATATACAACGGCAAGCCAACAGCATGCCAAAGACAGGTTTTAAAAATATCTCTGATAAAAAATTATTGATTTTAAAAGAAGCATTCTTAATAAGGCAGTTTTGCTTCTAATACAGTTAATAACAGGAAATCTTCAAAAGGGCGCCAAGAAAATCTGCAAAGGGCGCCATGGCGCCCGCGGGCACCGCGTTGGACAGCCCTGTATTAAACTATTTAATGCCCGTCTGTCCGTCTAAACCAACCAACGTAGCGGACGAAGGCCGCTAGTATAATGCATATTTTGCGCTATATTGGAGTTTATTTTTTAAAACTTGGATATTTGATTGGGATTCATTTACAAATGTATATTGCATTTAAAATTTCTATACTAACGCAAATTTCTTTATAATTCATTTTTCTGAATATCAGAGATGAAAAAATTGTAGTTTTTAAAAACTATCAAACGTTTTAAATCAAAAATCGTTTAATCTAGCTTTTAGCAAAAATCAAGCAAGAACATTTTTACCAGAAAAAAATAATTCAAAATTATTCCTGCAACCAATATTATTCTTACCAATATTATTATTATTGTTACAACCACGATGTTTACAACAGTGGTATTCAACAATGAAAAGTAAAATTTTAACAAAGGAAAAATGACGTGTTTGCGTTAGTATCGAAAACTCAACAATTTCTTACTGCATAGCATTTTATTGGACAGGAAAATAATTGCATGCTTTCATTTTTGCTTATTTAAAAATTAGCTACTTTGATTAACTTTGCATGATTTTTTTTTTTTTTTTTAAATATTAAGAGGATTCATTATACGCCCCTCATTCTTATAAATCCTTATATTTTTATTATATTAAAATAAAAATTAACAGTATTTTCAAGATCTTGCGTGATTCCAAGCGTTTCTTGTTCAGAGCGTTGATATAATTCAAGGCAAGAAACGCTGTAGTAATCAAAAAACGCATAACATGCTCAGGCCCTAATAATGTGATAACAACATAGCTTTTAGAAATGTTACGCAGTTGTGTTACAAACATTTAATTTTTTTTTAAATACAAGTTATTATAAAGTGGTGAAAACTAAAATGTAATAATTGACTTTAAAATCGAGTATATTCTTATTTGCTTGGTAAACAATTTTTTTGCTGCACAATGAAAATTAGTCACTAACATTTTTAAAAACTATTTTAAACAACATAGGAAAATGTGTATTTTACTTCCGTTATTAAAGTCTCTCTGAAAATTTATCGGTAAAAAAACACATTTCCGTATTATGTCTCATGTTTTTTTAAATCCCAAATTACGTCTAAGTTACGAACATGTATGATTAATTAATGAAACTGTTTACCGATTAGGGGCGTGAAAATATTGTTATTTTCAAAAGCGTACCCAATCAAGAAAAATTTCAACAAAAGAAGTGTTCGTTAACGTATTTTAGTCAAAACCGAAAAAAGACATTACAAAATCGAAACTTAATTATAATAGCATTTCTCGAGCAATCTTAGTACCATCCGAAGCCAGTCACCGCTTATTGTATTATAGCAGGATGACATAACATGTATCTGAAGCAAAACTCATTTCAGTTCAAAATATCCTTATGTATTACGTAGGAATGACGCAATGCATACATACGCCAGTGTTTTTAGTTGAGTTACATAGTATCCACAAGAAATTGGAAGCTTTCATTTTGAACTGCTTTTATACATAAAAATTTACAATTCTATAAAATGCGGAGTTCTTTATAAATTATTTATTGTGGTTAATATTTTAAGGAACTGAAATATAAATCAGGTGTAACTTGAGATTAATGAAGAGAACGCTGATTATTTTCGATAGATTACGATTGATTTTTTAGGATTTAGATAAAGACTTAAACGCTGTATTTTATTCTTTAAATGCGAAGTGATAAGCGAGAATGTACTTTTATTTTCATTGATTACTATTTCTTTAATAAATAAGTACAATTCAACTTAGTATTTTCCAATGATATTGAAATGTTCTTCACTTACATTAATGTTTTATAATATTAAAAAGAGTAACATGCTTTATTATTAAAAATATTTTTAATTAAATTTTTTGGAAAATTAACGAATAAAATAAAGGAGGTTATGGAATTCCAGAAAACAATAATTCTTGGATATTCTACTTCCCTAAATCTTAATTCTACACTTCTTCTAAATGCAAACTATGGCGAAAGGTTAAAATTTTTCTCAGCGAAATGGAACCCTCCTGGCCGTATGTTACTTGCATTCATGCAGTTCCTACAACAGCATGGAAATTATTTTGCAGAATGAATGTTGTTCTGAATTATGAACGGGATGGAATTTGGCCGAATGGTACTTTGGGAGGAATTTTAAAAAAAATCAATCATTCAGAAATAGATGTTGGAGTTAATCCGCTTTTTATGAATGAACGTAGTACAACTGCAGTGGATTTTGCTTATCCGTACGAGTTGGATGACTTTACATTTGTAACTCGAAAACCGGAATATAGACCACATATTTTAGGCATTTTTCAAATGTTTTCGTTGCCTGTGTGGTTAACAATTATATCGGTGCTCATTGCGATGCCTATAGTGAGTTATGCAATATTGAAAAGGAGGAACACCTTCGGTAAAATATCTGTCGGCGTTTTCGCAATATTGATGAAGCAAAATTCATCTATAAAACTTTCGTCTGCCGCAGAAAAAATTTTTGTTTATTCGTGGGTTGTAGGAGCTATGCTTCTCTGCTTGACTTACGATTCCGTATTTTTATCTTTCCTCTCGATTCCTCCAGTCACTAAGATTAAGGACCTTTCAGACTTGGCATTAGCTATAGAAAGAGGAGATTATCATTGTATTGCTCATCCGGCGTGGGGTCATGTCTTGAAGAACTCAGACCAGGCATATTTAAGAATAATCGGAACAGATATCGTTAAGAACAAACTAAGTTACGGGAAACCTTTAGACAATTTTTTACGTGAGTGTCAAAAGCAAAATCTTGCTTATATAGTGGATACAAGATTTATCGATGTTCTGCCCCCCAAAAAATTCTTTGCGTCAGAAGATCATTTTCATCAAGAAATGAAGGGTGCAATGGTGGTCCGAAAAGGCTTCTGCTGCAAAGATCTGTTGAATTCATTTGTACATAAAATAATGGCTTCAGGCCTGTACATGAAATATCTAGCGGATGCAGTTTTTGTGTCGTCAATGGAATTGAAATCACTCTTCCCGGATTTTGGAACCACTAACAGAAAACTGACACTTACCGACGTCGCCCCCGCATTTATATTCATTTTAACTGGCTATTTCATATCATTCATGGCTCTTATTGTTGAAATAGTTTTAGGTCGAAAGGAAATGAATTCTATCAAAATCAATAGAAAGCGAGAAAAAAAGACAGAAAATGTTTCTGATACAGCTCCAGTATAATTCGTTTATCACAAAATTTTCGTAATTTAAAATGTGTTGTATTTGAATTATCTCTATGAAAATATTACCTCCCTATCTGCAATACATCTTTTTGAAATTATTATATTCTAGGATTTTTTGAACATCTTTTTTTTTAAATTCAGATTTACATTTATATTTTATGTCGAAAATGCTAACAACGCGGAGAATTCCCCAGTATCTCAAACATTTATTTTTCCCTTTTAAAAGTGCCTTAATCTTATATTATCAGAATGAAATTTTTTATGTGGCAATAACCAAAATATTTTTTTTCATAAGTTTTGATTATGATAATAGTTCACGTGCTCGAAAAAGTGGATAAACACAACGGATTTTTGAGAAAAAGAAAAAAAAAGGATATAAACTGTGTTGAAGAAAGACAATATTTCGTTTATTCTATTGTCAAAGAATTAAGATATGTGAAAGGATTTATAAGAGAACACCGTATTGATTAAAGTACTTTAAATGTTACTTAAGAATGAAAATAACTTGAAGGGAAAATGAATCAGAGTAAATGATTGGATTTAAATACGGGCTATTTCATATAATTCCTACTTCTCATGTTTAAAATAGTGTCCGGATGAAAGAAAATATCAATATAATAGATTGTATCAAAATCAACCAAAAGGGGAAAAAGAGTACCAGTATATGGTGTAACTCCCATTTAATTTGCTTGTCACAGAATTTTCATGAATTAAAGTTTGTTATGACTTTATTTTGTCTATACTAATACTACTCGATCTTCTACAATGCATTTTTTGAAATTATGGTTTGCAAAGAAATTATATTCCTTTTGTTAAAAAATGTTTTTGCGGAATTATAATTTTCATATGCTTCTTTATTTTTAATCGAAAATACCAAAAGAATTTCGACAGAGATAGTTTCATACACATATTTAAACATATAATTCTTTCTGTATAAAGTCGATATATCATTATGTATATATTTTTTCAACAATTGTAATTTTGTCTGTAAAAACACAATACAAAAACTACTCTAAAGTATTTTTCTTCTCTCGATAATAACTGATATTCTCTAAATCAGAGTCCACCATATCCACGGAGCCCTTGAGTCCTCGCCTGAACTTTCGTGAGGCTCCTCGGTGTTCCAGAAAAATAAAAAAAGTGCAAGAAATTGGCATATTGCAAGTGAATGATTTTCAAAAATATGTAGGATTTTATATGTGTGATGTCAAAAATAAATGTATCTATCACTGGATTGAAAAACATATTAACACACTTCAAATCTATACTTCGACTTCGAATGCTGATTTGACCGAGGCGCCTGTGGCTAAACCACACATCCCCGGTTAGAGATAGATGTAGATGACAGGAGAGCAACTATTGACCTGAATGGTAGCAATGTCCAGTACTAATAGAATCAAATCTATATAATATTTGCATTATACATGAATCTACTTTCTGTATAATAGTTTTGGTTTAAATTGCTTTATTTTTTGTTTCTGAATTTAATGTGTTTTATAAATTCGATTTCAAAGCAGAAAATAGTCAATAATCGATTTAAAATAAGCTACAAAAAGAAGTCAAAGGAATGTAGCAGTAGTCATTGTGTTCTTCATAGACACGCGCTATCCTCAAGAACTCAGATGAACCCTCTTAAACTTATGACAGTAATGAATGATGCGATAAAAATAATAAACTTTATAAAACCAATACCACTTAAAAGCAGACTTTTCAAACTAATTTGCGAAGATAAGAGAAGCCAGCTCCAGTCCATGTTGCTGCATACTGAAGTAAGATGAGTTAATCCGAGTGACAGCGTTCACACGTTTCTTGCAGATGTTGAAGGCTTTTTATAGATCACAACTCTCATTTAGCTGCAATTTTAAATGATGAAGACAGGTAATGTAAATAAGAATATTTGGTAAACATTTTTAGTAAAATGAACGAAATGAGTTTATCGTTGCAAGGAAAAAGTGCTACTGTGTTTGATGCAAACTCCAAAGTGTCGGCATTTAAAAAGAAATTTACCTTTTGGTCTGAAAATGTACAAATGGCTGATACAAGTTGCTTTCCTCTTACTAAAGTGTTCTTAAATGACCATGACATCAAGTTTGAAAAAAAAAATCATAAAAGTATTCAAAATCATGTCGAAGATCTGATAGATTCATTTGAACCTTACTTTCTAGCTGCTCAAAATAAGATGCTGGACGATTTTAAAATGGGTACTAAATCCATTCAGTGTAAAGACAAAACCGCACAGCTTAAGATCAAATGATTACGAAACTCTCATTGATTTATCATCTCAAAGCGATCTCGCATTTCCTTTTCAAAGCGTATCACTGAATTTTGGTGTCATTTGGCAGATGAATATAAAATCTTGTCAGACAGAGTAAATTTAATATTACACCCATTTATAACGATATGTGTAAGAAACTGGATTCTCCAATTACACAAGTATCAAAACAAAATACAGAAACCGGTTAAATGCAGAACCAGACATTCGCTTACAATCACCGACAATCGCACCAGATATAAAAAAAACTGCTAAAACAATTCAACTATATTTTTCACACTAAACTTTTGTGCATCAGTGTTCGTCAAACTTTATGCAGAATGAAAAAATAATTATCGGCATTTAATATTTTTGCACATTGTATATTTTAGTATTTTTATTTTTGAAATTTTAATTTTCTAGGACGGTTTATTTTATTTTGATTAAATTTTACTTATTTAAATTTTCTATCCTAGTTTTCAAAATTGTATTTAATTTTTAAGACGTCTGTCTCTTAAAACGACATTATAAAAAAAAATCTTGTACAATTTAAAATCCTTCACAAGATTCATTTGCATATAACGTTTGAAAATATTTCTTTTTATTTTTATAGCTGTGATCTTTTTCATTGTTTACGTTTTTTGAATTAATTTTTAGTAATTTGAATTTTGTATACTGTTTTTCATAGTAAATCACATTTGTCGCCGAAAACAAATTTTTTATTGCATCTTCAATCATTTAAAGCCCCTCATTAGATCCATATTACATTTGTGTATATTGTGTATGAAGGTATATTTCTTTTTTATATATAAAATTAAATTCTTTAATCTGTTTATGTTATTTGTATATTTAAATTTGCTGCATTGTTTTTCATTGTACAATAATCTTTCTCGATGCCCCTTTTTGTAATATCTTCTACCGTTTATTAAACTCCTCATTAAATTTAATTAATATTTATATATTTTGTGTATATAATTTGTTTTTTTCTTTTCGTAACTTTAATTGCTTTAATCTATTTATTTAATTCTTATAATTTCTTTGACCTGTTTAAAATTTTCTTTTAATTGGTCTTTGCCACATTTTATAATCAGAAATAAGTCTATAGCAATTTAAAAAATATATACTGGTTTGGTTCTTTACATTTGTCACTACACTAAGAATTTTAAATTTTCATCGGCTCAACCCCTTGCTTAGAGTTTTGTCAATGAGTACTTGTCCTGATATTAATTTAATCCCACCCATATATTCCATTTTGTTAGTTAAGTTTCTCTACTAGTTGAGGCTCGTTTAACAAGTATAGTTTTTAACTGCATATCTGTCTTGAAGCAAAAAATATGACGGACTAAAGTGTCTTTCAAAACTATAATTAATAGCCATATACTTTAATGAAAATATCCAAAAAAGTGAACAATGCTGCACCTAACAATACAGCTTAAAGATTTTGCTCCGTCTACATAAACACTAAAATAATGACGTGTTTCTAAAAGCATTTTTAAAAAAAAATTTTCAAAAACAGAAGCTGTGAGGCGATTAATTTTTATTGTATGTTTAGAAGTACTAAAAACTTAAATAATAACGAAAAAATAGTCCATAATTGCATGATTCTATTTCAAGTAGATGAGACAGGCGAAAAGACGTTACATAATAACTCACTGTAACTGTAACTACTCTTTTTTTTTCTTTTTTGCACGTGTAGCCCATTGGAATCGAAAACTGTAAAACTTACATTTTTCTGTGTGTATGTGTTTTTCGCCATAAATAATAATAATTTTTATTTAGCAATTATAATAATTTTTATTCAGCAGATTTTTGTCTGGTCCATAGGATTAAAAACATATTAATTTGTAAATCACAGCGTATTGTTGCGTTTTGGGGGCTCCGCCTTAGAAATTCTTTCTAAAAAGGACTCCGCGAGCCCAAAAGTTTGGGAATCGCTGAACTAGATTAATAATGCCAGTGGATAACATTATTACCCCCCGTACTTATTATATTTACTGCGCAGATATTTTAAACTTCAAACTACTTCGCGAACACATCCAAAATTTTCTACAACATTTTAAAAGTACGAGAAAAACGCAACAAATTTATGTAATAAACAAAGTATTTTCTAATAAGTGTACAGTCTTTAATTTCAGAAAAGTTACCTCGCAAATTTTAAATCGGGCGTTGATGCTTGCGTGCTCTTTTCAGCAATAATGTTTACAAATTGAACCAATTAAGTTTTAGCGGTTGTTTGTAAGCCTGATGACTCAGAGTCTTTCTGTATAGAACCCGTAGATGTCACCTCCTGGATTCCTTCATAAGCGTAATATTAAAACTTGATGTTATTACTCCAGGACATCTCATATTTTAATCTTCTGCATTTTTTTTTTTTTTTTTTTTTTTTTTTTTTGTATTTTGCGCCAATTTTTACCTTCAGCAAATAATTCCCGTTATAATGTTTTATCCCACTGTAATAAAGTTGTCCTCTGCGATATTTGTCGATTTTTGTATTTCCGGAGATTTTCCATATATTAATAAAATAAATCAGTTTTAACATTTCATCCCAGTGTAGTAAATTTTATCCTTTTTTCAATAAAGTTTATTTGGAATCCACAAGCAATTTTTAAATTCTTGTAACTTTTGTATTTTCTCTTATTTCGCGGCCTTTTTTTTTTTTTTTTTGGTAAACGATTTTGTTTTAAACTTTTTAGTATAATACAACAAATTTTTTTCTCTTCATTTTTTTTTTCAATTTTCGGTAATTTGGATTACAAATTTTTTAGCCCACTAGAGTGAATTTTCCTCTGCAATTTTTTTTTTCATTCCGCAGCGATTTTTTAACATTCGTATTCGTGAAAGGAATTTGGTTTCAAACTTTTCTTTGTACTGCAAATTTTGTTCAGTAAAGTTTTTTTTTTTTTTAAATAGATTTTTAAAGTTATTTTTAACATGATTCTTAGCATGTTTTTGTGTACTACTTCTTTTTTTTTTATAATTGTAAAAAATAATTCAGTTTGAAAATTTTAGCCTATTCAAAGTATATTTTATCCTACGTGATTTTCAATGTTTTGGGATTTTTAATACGATTTTCATTGTAATTTTTATTTTTTATTTGCGTTCCGCGAAGTTTTCTGACATTTAATAAAATGAAATCGCCTCCAAACATTTATCCAAAACCCATTATTGCCAATGCAGCTTTAAATGTTTTTTTTTTTCCTTTTTCTTTTCTTTTCTTTTTCTTTTTCTCTCATTTAGAAACGAATTTTTATTACATACTATTGTTAGTAAGCTAACTTAGTTGTAATTTTCAGGTAATACATTAATATTTATCCACAAGCTTATTTATCCACGATTATGGAATTTTTCGCAACATTTATTGCAATTTTCAACATGATATTTTTATATTCGTAAAAGGAATTTTACTACTTAATTCACCTGCGACTTTATTTGCAAAAAAAAAAAAAAAAAAAAAAAAAAAAAAATCATTTAGAACAGTTTAAACAGTTGTATGATGCCTTTCTGAATTTTGTTATTCTTTAGCGACCCCTTTTTTTTTTTTTTTTTTTTTTTTTTTTTTTTAGTTTCGAAAAAAAAAAAAAAATTTCGCTTGGTGGCAATTTTTTGACTTTGCAAAAGAAATCCTGTTTTAATCAATTTTTGAAATCTTAACGATTCTTTATCTGCCACTTTTAGTGCTCTTTTTATATATATTTTTTTCTTTTTTCGCGATTTACTGCGATTTTTCCGCATTAGTAAAAAAAATCCGGTTTCAATCTTCCAGTCCAATTTAGTACTTTTTTTCCAACGTTTAATAAGAGTTTATGGAATTTTTTTTTTTTTTTTTTTTTTTTTTTTTTAATATTTCGCTATTTCTATTGCGATTTCGCGTTTTGTATTATGGAGTCCGGAAATGCAGCGCCTATCACGTCAACTACGCGAGTAACTTAAATTATTTTAGCAAATGAAAATTTAATTACTTTCTATATTGATTAGGATGATTTAAGAAACGGTTTTCACATAAAAAATTCAAGGTGAATTTATAGCTGAATTAAATATTTCATTGTTGATAATTGTGTTTTGAAAATAATAAGGTCAGGTGAGGTATTTATGACCAACCCTATAATGGAGAAATTATGTATCGTAAAATTTTATTTCACGCTTAGATATTAATCTCATAAATGTATTTTTCATTTTAGACACTCTTTATCATTAGTTTGAAGCATTTTTGAGATCCAAATAGAAATTTGAAACAAAGTTACCAAAATTTTTAGTAAACGAATTTGCCAGTTTGGAGTTATAATAGTCCCCCAAACAAATGTGTGTAACGCAGGCATGAAGATGAAATATAGTGAACATGATTTCCCCACTAGTGATCTTAATTAACCCTAGCTTTTGTGATTATGAGTTTTTGATGGAATAATTATAACCATATTTTTAACTTTAAAAAAAAGGGCTATGAGAATTAAAATTTTTTGAAGTGTTCTTAAAGAGTCAAAATTACTTCCTTACTAAAAACACCACTTTTCCAAATAGAAACAAGCAAAAATAATAATAATAATAATAATAATAATAATAATAATAATAACAATGTTGAAAATGTAAAAAGTGTTCATAATTACCCCCTCCTGACCCTATTGTTACTGTAAAATTAAATTTTCATGTTAAATGTGTCAAATTAAACTTGAATTCATAATGTAATTTTCTCTGCATGTCATAATTTTTCTATTTAATGTCAGTAATGTACTGTGAAATCTGCTCTGATAAGTTTATTTATTTCTTTATTTTTATTCTTTCGCTTTATAATACTGATTACGACACTATAATGTGTGATTACGCCAAAGCTATAAATGAAGAGAAATTACTCCCTTCTTTAACTTTTGTCCTATTTTTAGTAGCTGTTTTCTTATTAATATTACCAATAATTGATTTTGTTTTGTATATACGATTTTAAAAAGATAAATAACGTGTTATACTAACTGCATCATTATTTTTCTATTTGAAATTTATACACAAATTTTATAAGAAATGTGATTGATTTTAAATATTTTTTCACAGTAATACATATTTTAAAAGCATTCTTTACTTGTTGTAACAAGATTCTTTTTCTAATATCCATAACGTGCGTGATTTTCCGAAAGAAAAAACAAGGCAAAAGAGATTAAAATAAAATAATAAATAAATTGCACAGTTCGATTATTTTAAATTCCTTAAATGTAAATACATTTTATGATGCATTTTACATTATATTTATGCAAATAAATTATACTTTTTATATTAATTTACTGATTTTTAAAAAACTTTAAGCAATGGTTAAAAAAAAAAAAAAAAAAGAAAAAAAAAAGAAAGAAAAGAAAGATGGTGCATAAGGGCGGCAAAATAAGGCTCGCCTCAGGCGGCGAAATGCCTAGACGCCGGCCCTGGTTGATGTTATTTATATTTTGTTGTATATGGCTCCACGAGTGGCGCTGCAACACTGAATTTGTTATGATTTCTGCAATAGCTCTACTTTAAGAACTAATGCAGGGATTTCCATAAAAAGTCAGATGCAGTTACTTCTTGACATGAATTGGTTTTGTTTATGTTTTTGTATCAATCATCTTTCGGATGGCGCTTTCATAATGAATTTTGTATAGTTTACACGATTTCAGTGATATCTTGTACTAATCCAGGGAATTTCGTATCTTTAGAGTCCTCCGATTGCTACATCCGAGTAGTTTATTCCAAACGGCATTTAAAAAAATATTTATTCGAATGTTAAAGTCGAAGAGTTCGTATAGAGAAAGTATAACGTTTCTGTTGCGTTTTTTTTTTTTTTTTTTTTTTTTTTTTTTTTTTTGATGCGAAGCTCCCACTAATATTTCGTGCTAAGTGTATTTAATTAATCAAGGTTTAATGCGCTCAAACCAAACATCATTTAAGAAATTCAATTGAATAATTTCAACTTAAAACGTTTAAATGAAATATGCCGACACCTGTTCTTGTTTTAAAAAGATAACTGATTCGCAAGTTAAACAAAATTTAAAATGTATTTATATTTGAATTGAAAACTGTATTTTAAACTCTAAAAAATGAAAAAAAAAAAAAAAAAAAAAAAAAAAAAGCGTAGCGGCTTTTGAGTCCGCTTACAGCGGTTAACACGTTGGGGATTTTTTTTTTTTTTTTTTTTTTTTTTTGTTTATTCCGGCCAATTATCTACAATAGGGATATAGGCCGTGAGGGGAAGGATGCCGTCCGTGAGGGTCTTTTTAAGGGAACATAACCCATATTTACGCAAGGAAATCCAGGGTTCGAAAAAAACCACGGAAAACTTCGAACGGTTAGGCCGATGGTTGCGATTGGGTTCGAACCCAGTACTTACCTTCTACCAGTTTGGAGGCCCGTAATTAGAGGCATCTTTTACGCATCGTGTAGTGGCAATTTTAACAAGAAAAATATGAAGTTGACAGGGATAAAACAATGACAAAAATTGAAATCGGCGTGATAAAAAAAATTAGGTTTAAATAAGCTGACTCATTTAAATAGTAATTAAAGAAGGCGAAAATGGCAAAACTTAAACAAAATCTGAAATCGAAACTACACAAGACGGAGTAAATCACCTAGACACTTTTGAAAAGCATTTAAATGTTAGGAGCCAATCTTTCTTTAAAACTAAATGCACTTTTCTTCATCCGATTTTTTTTATTTCAGTATTTCTCATTTTTAAACTTACATAAGTCAGTAACCGTTGGTTACGGTAACAATTCAATAGTTTTTTAACACCTCAAAAAAAAAAAAAAAAAAAAAAAAAAAAAAAAAAAAAAAAAAAACCGCCGAAAGATGTTTTCACTTCAGAAAATTTACTTTTAAAAATATGATTTGTTTACAAAAAATTGCATCTTTTTTTTTTTTTAAATTGCTATTTTAAATACTTTTATTTAAAAAAAAAAATACTATTTAAAATTCTGAATCAAAATTGAAAATTAAACATTTTTATTTAATCAAAAGAAAAAAATTCAACGCGACAAATAATGTTTTGAGTTATGACAATTTTAATTTATTCTAAATTTTTGGGAAAAAAAAATATTAAGAAAGTTTATGATGTGATAATGCTTACAAATTATGTGGTTAACCATCATAAAACATTCAAAATTCATACTCTATAAATAAATAAATAAAATAAATGTTTCCTGGACAACATACAGCAACATTGTTTCTTCAATTACACGCATTTCAATTTGTGTCTGATCCCTTGAAACCTCACGATTTATTAAAATTGTCATAACTCTCTGAGTTTTGGAGATATCAATATGGAATTTTTTTTGTTCAATTCAGGAATGGATAAGGAAAATTTTTCTAATTGGAAGTTTTATCCTCTGGGGGCCGTATAAAAATTTAATTTTCGTAATTTTTAATATAGACCTCCCATGGAGTTGCAACTTATCTTAACAAAAAATTTACCTTTTTTGGTGAAATTTTGCAACTGGGAGTATGGGTCTAGGGGCAATATTTAAGAAGATAGCCTATTGTTTCGATATTTATGACTCACCCTGTATATATATATATATATATAAATGCTACAAAATGACCAAATTTCTTCAAAATTTTAAAAAGTTGCATATATATTATATACATATATTTTTAGAAACTTCTCTATTCTGTGTTAGATTACACTGAAAAACATAAAAAAATGGGACAAAAGTAGACTTAAAAAAAAAAATAATAATAATAATAAATGTCTCCGAACGTAGTCGAACATCTTAAGACATAGGAGAGTTGACTTGGGTACAAAAGATTTCTTATTTTTCCTTTCAAAATAATGGGTTTGATTTGCACACGAGTATTTGATATTTTTTTCAACGTATTTTCATATTGAAGTAGGCCTCCTCATAATTTTTGCATAAAATAAAATAAAATAAAACAACGATATTTTGGCACTGATTAGATAACGCGGTGCACATGACATCTGTGTCAAAATTAGTTAAAATCATGTATTTAAAATCAAAGTTAAAGGATAATAAAGAAAAGAAAGTTTAAATGATAAAAAAATAAATTACAAAAAAAATAAATAAAAACAAAAAATAAAATAATTACATTCCAGATGTAACTAGTGTTAGCAATCCCAAGCCAGAATAAAGAGTAAAGGTTTATTATAGACTGGAGCATTTCTAAAAATGTCTGCCTATTTTATCCTAAATTTTGCTTATCCGAACTACGGTCGGTCGCTCGGATAATCGGCGATGTACTGTACTTCTATAGTCTTCATTTTTAATTAATTAATTTAGTATTGTGTCAGTTTAATGCAATCGATTTTAGTCGATTTAATTAATTAATGACCATATTTAATAGATTTTAATTTTTTTTCTTAATACTTCATTATTGAATATATAAGCAGCAGCTAATAATATATACATTTTGTGAACTCTAACATTTTTTAATGGTTCAGATACAGCGAACCACCTTAAATAACGAATAAAACCTTCGGTTCCTTGGTTCGTTATAATAAAGTTCGACTTACACAATATCTCCAAAAATGCATGTCTATAAATCGTTACTAATGATATGCATGCATTTAATGCAAAAAAAATCTAGAAGTAATTCTAACAATTGTGGAAGCTTTTAAATTAATTTAAAGAGTGTGTGTCTACAAGCGACATCAGGACTGAAGAAGTTATACCGTCACTTCAGAGCAACAGTAGGACATCTAGAAATAATTGAAAATGAGATGTCTCACTTACTGCTATGAAAAGCTGCATCTAGTGGAACAGGGGGGAAATTTTTATAAAACACAAGTGAGATATACTATTAAACATAATAATCCAAGAGCCGACTGCTCAAAACCCTAAGTCATCGAGTACAAGAAAAAATCCTTTATTTTATGGAGGAGTTGTAGTAGAGCCTGCCGGAAGCGAAGTGGTTTTTAAACCAAAAATTGATGCCACTAGTGATTGACTCGTAGGTTTAGCATTGTATTTGCCGTACAATCAAAAGCGTAAAAACTGGGTGTAGAAGGTTTTGTGCGGTCTCGGCTCTTAGACTATAACTTTGTCTTTCTTTCTTTCTCTCCCTCGATTTTTTTTTTTTGTGCGTTTGTATTTATATAAATTCGTAGCACATATAGTTGTCGTTCAGTCTGTCCGTCTGTTCGCATGTAACAACGAAACAGACTACCAACCGAATCATCTGAAATTTAAAGTACATAATTCTTACATAATTTTGTAGAGTCATTTCAAATTTTATGAAAATCGGATGTATATTTCAATTACAGAGGCGATCCAAAGTATTCTGTTACATTACTGTCAAGGAGAAACTAAATTTCAAATGCATTTTAGTAGAGCTACAATTTTACGAACATTATAAAATCGATATGCATCTATGAAGTATGTACTAAAACATACATTTTGTACAATTTGGGGTATAAAAGGTTAAATGAACTTGAAGACTGCAGAGCGAAAGCTTTTTTCTAGTGTACCGGTATACACAATAAAAATCATCAATCATCTTTCAGTAAAAGGTTAAATGAACTCGAAGATTGAAGTGTGAAAGTTTAGTTCTAGTGTATTGGTATACACTGTAAAAACTATCAAACATCTTTCAGTAAAACGGAATTGCAAAGGACCAAAGATATTTTTTATTTTAGACAACTCCTTGTTTTACCAGACATAAATTGAGAATGCTCCTTCTATCGCTATCATGAAAATATTCCATATGAGAACACCTCCTTGATAAAGGCGAAAGCCTTGATGAAAACATCACACGAAGTAAACAAAACAAGGAAAAAAAAAATCGAACAACTTGCATATTTCGTTTTCTTTAGCTCGCGGAATAAGTAATTATTATTACAAAACAAGAATTAATAATTACACGAGCCAACGAAATAAAAACATGCAAGTTGAATTTTTTTCGTTGTTCAGCCAACTTTCTGAGGCATGTTAAGGTTTTCCCCTTTATCTAGGGGAAGAGGCGTCGCGACGGGGGAGGGGGTTATGAGGCAAGCATCCCCTCCAGCAATATATCTGAGATCGGGAAATTTGAGTTGGGAAAATCTAGATTCTTGAGACCTTTTTCTTGTTTAAAATAGTAAAAAAAAAAAATATGAATTTTTCATTGTTTGGCTGACTACATTATGATCACTACTTACTACATATTACGTATATTACTTCGAAAATAGAGCAATTTCTTTTAAGCTGGGAAATTTTTGAATTAAAAGTTGGAAAATGTTGAATCCTCCCCCCCCCCCCACTTCTCTTCCTGAAAAATTATCTGTATAGCTACGCCCCAGTGTAGGGGGCGTGGATGAGACTCTTCCACAGATAAGTTCAATTTTCAAAAGTTTTACGGTATCTGCATATTAGAAAGTAAAATTTGTTAATTTGTCATAAAGTAATAAGAACATAAAACTTACCTCGTACACGCAGCATAACAGAAAAAAGAAAACGGGTATTGATACGTTTCGACAGAATGATTTTAATTATCTGTTGATTGGATACTAACAAACGCTTGATTTCGTTCTAGAATCACAAGTTAGCTTATCAGCCGAATGACAAATTCAGGCGTTTTGTGTTCCATTTGTTTATCTGTAGTTAGAAGAGTGCGTTATCTATTCTCATTGATTACAAAGTGACGTTCTTCCTTAAGCCCGTAATTGTTTTGTTGCGGAATTATATAAATGCAAAGTTTGTGGATATCATAAGAAGAAAATATAGGTAAAGCATTTCCTCAACATTTTATAATATATACTACCACAAAAATTTGAAGAAATGTTGATATAACTGCTTGTAAATTTTGAACTAATGTAAGTTTATAAATGAGGCACAAATATTATAAGTTTTCAGCTAGTACTTTTTAGGTCAACATTTGGGTTTACATTTGTTTTTCTTTAAGATTTAAATTTAAATTTCTGATTTTTAAATATTTTAAATTTTGTTAAATTACTGATAAATCAACGATATTTTATTTTTTATCAGAAATGAATCACAAATTTTATGCATTATTTGTTGCTCCATTCGGCATTGCTCGGATTCATGATAATAAACTTAAATGTAATTAAAATCAAGTTGAATAATTTTAAATTTTCAACAAAAATTCTTCCAAAAAAACTTACAGATGGGATAGCCATTGCCTTCTACAGCGTGCACTTTACAATTTGCATTATCTTATATTATTAAATTAAAATTTATAGAAACTCTGTATAGTTAGAAGCTCCGCAACCTTCGAATTTCTGTAATTTTTATCGCTTTAAAGTGATTTGTGTAAGTTTAAATTTTTAAATGAAAATATTTTAAAACAAAGTAAGAGCTTTCGATATAGTGATTGACAATTCAATTTCTGACATCTAGAGACATGAAACTTTCGATTCGGATTCATAAATCCCAAGGAAACCTAAATAATGAAAAACTTTGCGCCTCTCCCCACATCTTTTGTACGACATGATATTATATCTTTGAATGGATCTGTATACGCATCACATGGTTTTCGAGAATTTATTTCAGCTGAAAAATTCTTAATACATTTGAAAATCTATTTTCAGTAACTATCATCCATAGATGGTAACTTGAACAGCATATGCATATGATCTACATTTTTTCATTTACATTAAGAATCTTTAAATTCAACACGCAGCATTAGTTGCAACTGCTACTCGAAAAACATCGTGTGATTGAGATTTCGAATGTGAAACATTAACAGAAACTTTTCCCGCTAGGACTGAAAATGCTCTGTGATGCGCTTAACCTGACCAATAGCATAAAGTCCAAGAGCCGACCGCAAAAAACCCTAAGTCATCGAGCGCAAGAGAAAATTCTTTATTCTAATGGAGAGTAGTAATAGGGGAATCTAATGATCCATGTCTGCCGGAAGCGAAGTGGTGCACAAGTCAAAAATGAATACCACTAGTGGCTCACTCGCAGGTCTATCATTGTGTTTGCCGTACAATCAAAAGTATCAAGACATGGAAAACTGGGTGCAGGAAAACGTAATGCTACGTCTACGAGTCAACCACTAGTGGTATTCATTTTTGGCTTATGCACCACTTTGCTTCCAGCAGATATGGATCATTAGCTTTCCCTATGACTACTCTTTCATAAAATAAAGGATTTTTTCTTGTGCTCGATGACTTAGGGTTTTGTGTGGTCGGCTCTTGGACTAATAGAAGCAGGTTGTTGAAAGCGAGGCCGTTGAAACCAAGATGGCGGACGTTAGTAACATATGCACGCTTGTTTGCATTGAAAACAAATAAAGTATTTAAGATTTAGACGCAAGAATTGGCTTGTTATACGTCAGAAGGTGATCATAATAAGAAATATTTTAAAAGGATTCATGACGTGACAATAAAAGAAGAATCACTCGGCAGTTACAAAAAACAAATGTTATTCATTTTCGATGAGAACAAGGTGCAAATGTTCTAAATAGTAAATGAATGTTTATAAAATTTAAAAGTATTTTTAATTATTAAACTTACATTTATTTCACTAATATGATTAATTGCAATGTTAAGCAGTTTTGAATACATTTTTACTTTTTATGAAATTTCATGGTATTTTGTCTATACTTGTCGTCAAATTCGCCAATGTTAGTAAACTACATTGGCGACATTTACTATAGGGCATTTCCATGCGAATTTGTTAGTCTGTTACACAACTGAAAATCGCTATGCTTGTTGGCCACCGTTATTTTCGAAAAGTTTGCTTCGCCTTATTCAATTGATGATATATCTTCGATAAACTAAGTCACATTTTCTCGTTTTAAAATACTGGTAGCTAAAAATCGATATACGTAACAGACAAACAAGTTCGCATGGAAATGCCCTATATTAACTTCTAAAGTACTCCTAAAGCGATTTCGATAAAAAAATAATGGTATAAATATAAGATCATATGTGGCAGACAGTTTAAAAAATAATAATTAATTTAAAATAAAATAAAATCTGAAAAATGGAAAATTTCTGAGCAATTGCTATTGTTATAAAATGAAAAGTTTAAGTCACAGAAAAAAAATCTGTCTGCTATCAATCTTGAGCATAATCCAGTAAGTATAGATTCCAAATTTCACCAAAAACGATCTTAAGATTCGTATATTTCCCATAAGAATGCACACAGTCTTGCTTTCCCTTAAATTAAATTTATTAATTCACAATTAAGTTGCAGAAATATTAAAATATTCATCGGAAACACGCCTTTATACAATTGTTTTATACAATCCCTTTATTTACTTAATTTATACATTTTTTTTTTTTATTTATAACATATCAGTAACTGGATTAAAAATCGATTTCAAAATTACATCTTTACATACAAAAATCAGTTTGCGTCAAATAAAAAAGAGTAATAAATAATTCATGACGACAACAACGGAAAAAAAAGAAAAAAAATACAAATTATTTCACGGAACGTTCAACTTTATTTAAATATTTAATATTGCATCGAAGTATCCATTTATAAAACAGTCTGCGTTAAACAATAACGAAAAATACTCATTCCCATGTCTTTCACGCAAACCAATTGATTACCACATTTCATGCGGTATCAGCTGCTGTAATCCAAAAAGGAGACGGCTGGATAAACATTGATTTTCGGTCTTGCGATGGTTTTTTTTTTTTCTTTTCTCTAAGAAGTTTCGATTCTCTTCATGTAATTTAGGATCTATGTTTTCTGCTATCTGATTGATTTTTGTTTGAAAATTGTTTAAAGGCTATATATAAAAATCAGAAATGGGAAATTTATGTGTACTTCAATTATATGAATTTGATATTTTTGTTACATAAAGAGCTCATAGCATCATCGTAGTTTTCATACATGTTAATAAAAGAAAATTAAAACATACGTGAAACTAAGATAGTGATATATTGAGAAAAATTTCAAATAAATTTAGTTTATGGGGTCTCAGGACTTCTAAATCTTTAAAATTTTCGAAAGTTTAATTTTTTAGACGTTAAACTCTTAGTATCTTTCCGGAACATCTTATATCTTATATAATAAAACCCCGATAATTCGGATTAATTGGGACCAGACCCAATCCGGATTATCGAAAATCCGGATTATCCGGAGACTTAGGAAAAAAAGAAATAAAATTAAGCATACTTACACAAAATCACTTTTATGTTAAACGTATTGAATATTTACAGACAGAAAAATGTTTACTTTGTAATAAAAAAGTCGAAAAGATTTCAGAAAAAGTTTTTTTTTAATTCAAAATATGACGATGAAACAAGTTAGTGTTATAGAAATCAGCAAAAATGTTTCTCAAGCTTGGAAAAAAAATGACCAAATCGATCCGGATTATCGGGGTCCGGATTTGCGGGGTTCTACTGTATATTATAAAAGTGAAAGTGTGTCCGAAAATTAGAATGAAACTGTCTTCAAAACGGATGGATTAATGTCTTTGAATCTTTGCATGTAGATAAGTAGCCCTGAAATGAACATAGGTTAAATTTTTAATTGATTTATTCAAATATTTTCCTTAATAATTCAAAATTTCATTATTTTTCATGCAGAATCAATAGGCATTTTTTAGATAAAATTTAACCATTTTCCTTTCCTGTTGCCAATAAAATAGAAATCTGGAATGATAATTTCTCAGCGGCAATAAATTTTCAATTGAGCAATTTCCGTGCCAAAAAAAAAAAAAAAAAAAAAAAAAAAAAAGACGTCATATTTGAAATAGAAATAAAGAGTATTTTCTGTTATATATTAAACATGTATATTTGTTTCATTAACAAGAATTTTTCGGTCAAAAATGGCGACATAATTAGAAGTAAAAAAATAATGAAAAAGAATAATATTTTCATGAAATATTTCACTTGGAAAAATGTGACATCATAGTTGAAATAAAACAGATACTTTTTAGTAGTCGTTAAAAATACAAGAGGTATGAATATCAGTAGCTATATAGAGATAGTCAAAAATTATCTTTACATTACGGCATTATGGGGAAAAACCGTTTCAATTGAATTTTAATGATGTTACACCCTGTGAAACATATTCAAATTTATATGCATCAGCAAAGTGCACTAAAATATGCATTTTGTAAAGTATGCAGTGAAAAGGACACTTATTATTCATTTACAGGGTCACAATGAAGAATTCCATTGCATAAGAATAAAGGCAGGAACAGTTTGCGACACATTTTAATTATGGTAAAAGATTTCATGTATAATCAAATTGATATACGTTGCTGAGACTTAATGTGAGTTATTTCATGCATAATACGAAGTGAATAGCATTTACAGGGACACACAAAAGATTTTAAATAGTGTATATTCTATCCGAAGTACTGTATATGATGCAAGATGACTGTTGCATGGATGAAATGCATTTTGAATTATGATATGTGCTTTTAAGTTTCACTAAATGAATGCATATTAAATGGTGTGTATAAATGCCGATATTTACACAATTTAGATATACAGGGTTACACAAAAAATCTTGGAAAGATTACTGAATATGAGCGTAATTTACTTAAAGGTAGTTTTTAAATGAAATATGCATTTTTATTTTAAACCGCATTCAGTAAAATAAGAAATGTTTGTAGTATATAGATAAAATTATATACAGGGTCACGCAAAGAGTTGTATACATGGTTGTCTTCACTCTCAAAAAAACTTCCGTCTTTTCACAGAAAATGCACTGGCAGCACTGCTGCCAGAAATTGTCTGTATATTGACGATTTTCTGTTTATTTTTTTCTCTGTCAAAAGAGGAAAAATATCCGTCACTTGAAAAAAGTTTGGAAAAAATCAATGCGGAAGAGGCGGGGATCGAACCAAGGACCCCAGGATTACCAGACCAACGCTAATCCACGGCGCTACGGCTGCTCATGATGATTGTGCGTTAAAATAGAACCGTTCATTTCATATGGTGTGGGTTGGTGTATTTCGTTAAAAAGCTTTTAATTATGCAGTTAATCTCGGAAAGATTTCATCTTTAATGAAACTGTGGCTGGGTTTTTTTTACGTTTAGTATTAATATAGTATAAAAATGTGAATTTTAAATATATTACGTAGAATGTTAGAGAAAAAACATGGATGTTCTATTTGTGACAATTTTTGAACGAATAAAGAAAGTAATTGTTATTTATTTTTAAATTCGAAAACATTTTTGTCTTTTAAAACTAAATTAGACATTTTAATCAATAGAATATTTTTGTTTTTCATTTTAAAAATAAATTCGAACTTATTACTAACAGACCCAATGCGCATGCGTGCTGGATATAAACGGAAACTTTTCCTCATTTTTCGACGCTCGGAATGAACTCACAGAACAAATACGTTTTCTGGGAGAACAGAAATTATTTGTGAAAAAATAACGATAACTTAGTGTATATTGACGAATTTTTCTGACAGTGTTCGGATGATAATTTCTGAAAATGTAATTTAAGTAGTATAAGGAATATTTTTGTTTGAACTAAAGTTTAGAAAAATACTTCCGTTTATTAAAGGTACTATGTAAACTACAGGGCTGAACAAAAGTATTCAAGAATGTTTCTATCTATTAGTATAAGTCGCTGAAAGGAAAATTTAAAGCATAAAAAAATCGGCAAATAAGGATCATCAGAAGATTTTTACTATAAATCGGGATAAAAAGTTAATTACACATGCTTTTAACCAACAAAATCTTTTGTTTGATTGATTAATTAATTCTTTAAATGTTATGTGAACGAAGTCACGGGTAACAGCTAGTTTATATATATATATATATATATATATATTTTTTTAGAACAGAAGTAATGGCTTTTTAGAATTATATGCGCTCAATAGCTGAAGCGGCGTTTCCAAAACTTTTAAGTCATGTTTCCCCAAATGACACCTTGTGATATAATACCCACGATATCTAAAAAACTTCTGATTTTTTTTTCAGGAAATATTTAATACTAGCAGTCTTCGCCCGCTACGCTGGTCCTTTTTTTTTTTTTTTTTTTTTTTTTTTTTTTTTTAAGAAATTTGGAATCAAACGAAATTTTTATATCATAGTAATTTTTGGAATTATATCGTACTTTAGACTGTTTGTCATCGGTGAAAAATGAGTCATCTAAATGGAAAGTTCAATGTTAGTCACCAATGAATGACGTAGCGCTCAATATGTTAACAATTTTAATCACATAAAAATTCATTCAGCGGAACTTTTAAAATAAAGCCAATCTTTTGTAATTGGGTTCCTCTGATAAAAAACATTTCCTAAGTATTCAATTAAACAACGTAGGATGCTATATTTCATTTCTTACGAAATTTCTGAAAAATTATCCAACTAACAATGTAAAATCCATTAAAATCTATCTTGTAGAACTTAAGTTATAAGCGGCCGCAATGAAATTTCACTTTGCGATTTATATATATTGAGATAATTAAATATAGCTTACATAATCATGTTAACCTGATTATAGAACTCTCTTTCAAAATTATAGGTTCAATAGATTTTTTTGTGCTGTGATTAATACGAAATCCAGACTTTCTTTTATATATATAGATAAGGATTGAAATTTTCAGGTTTTTGCGCCGAAGACACCGCCAAATCAGGAAAATGTGAAGTATCTCGCGAACTACTGAGTTTAAAAGAATTTGCTTGGAACCATTCGATTCAGCATGAAAAAATACACTAAAATATGTTGTCAGTGTAAAAATAACTACAAAAGCCGATTTTTAAGGAATTTTTTAAAAGTTCGTTCCTTTTTTTAACCCCCTTACGGGTGGAATTTTCGAAATATTTAAGTAAGTTTGAATTAGTAAGAAATAGTAAGTAGTTTGTAAGAAGTAAGTTTGCTTACATTTCAACAATTCATTACAAAAAATAGAAGAAATTCAGACCCTCTCGGAGAAGAGCGGGTGGAGGATTCAATGCTTTTCTACCATCGTCTTTCTCTATCAACAAACCAGCTTGCGTTAAACAGTAACATTTTTCATACATGTTAATATGAGAAAAGTAAAAGATGCGTGAATACTAGGATGGTGTCATATTAAAAAAATGTCAAATGAATAAATACGTTTAGGTTTTCTTATTTAGTAAACCTAAACGTATTTAAATTAAAATCAAATGAACCTTGTTTTTTCTTATTAATAATATATTTAAACAATCTACAAACAAAAACAAATCTGAGAAGTAAGTTTGCATATTTATTTACATTTAAACAATCCAACCATTCCAAAAAGACGAAAAAATTCTCACCCCTCGGAGAAGAGAGGGCGGGGTTCAATGTTTATCTACCCATCGACTTTCTCTATTAATAAACTAGCTAGCGATAAACAGTAACAAAACTTCCTTAATCGAGCTTCCGTCATGCATATGGACTGATTCCCGTACTTGTTCAGTCTGCTGATATCATCCAAAACAATATAGGTACCCACTTCGTCGTCATACCGGACTGTTCCTTCGAAAATAGCTCCACTAGGACTTACTTTGATGGTTATTAAATAATCAACAGGAGCCTTAATTCTCTTTCCAACTATTATAGGTCTGTTGGCGAGTTTGTTTTTTTGTTCAATAAACCTTAGAACGATATCGCTCAGTTGTCCATAGCGTGCGTCCATAATTTCTCTAAGTGTTAGGAGTGCGCATTTATCCGCAAAAGGTTCCAAAATTTTGTTCAGCGTATCAACCAGAGCAACAGCACAGTTATGTACTATTGGATCCATAACAGAAACAGGTTTGTGAGTCTGACATGTGCACCAATGAGGACGTACACTGGCTGTTTCGCAGGTCCTATCTTTAGGTATTGGATCCATGAGGCTGATACCATGGGGTGTGATACTCCATAATGTTTCGTTAAGTTCAAGAGATGGCTGTCGGTTCAAGTGAAGTAAATGCACCAGAGTGGCATGAACGTCAAAAGGAGTTGTTAGCCGATCTTGATTGTTGTGGAGGTTTTTCTCGAACTCCGGATATTTATTCAGAAACCAGGGTGGAAAAAATAAAAAGATAAATGGCATTCTTTCTTCGAATTTTCCGATATAAGTCTGTCGGATACCACCAAATCGGATACCGTGATCACTTAAAAAGATTAGAAGGGTTTTGTTTAGAATACCCTCGGAATACAGATTCTTCATAAGATAAAGAGTTGGTTCATCGGCATAACCAGCATTGTTCAAGGTATCGTGCGTCAGCCTAGTTGCAAATGCATCGGCGAAAAAAGGCCTGTCTCCCATCGTCATCGCAAAATCCTTAAGATAATTCCACAAAATATCCATTTCAAAAATGGAATCTAAGCAGTGATATTTACCACTTTTTATTACCTGTTCGACAGCTAAAGCAAAAGGCCGAAAATAGTAATCTGTTGGTGGGTTACGAAAACCCTTTTTCTCGTAATTAAATGTTGCTATTTTAGGCGCGTCTTCGGCAAAAAATGTTCTGTAACCTCTCTCGGAATAGTTCTTCCATATAAGAGGTACATCATCAAAAAATATATTTCTAACAGAGCCGTTCCAGTATTCTTCGATGAAATGTCCTGTAAACAAAGGAACTAAATTCGGAAAAGTGTTATCACCTACTTTCGTGTAACCTTTTAATTCGTAATAGAACAAATTTTCTCTCATAAACTTGTAAGTTTTTTCAAAATGTCTTAAGAAATTCAATTTTGAGATGGAATCGATGCCCAGGATGATAACATTGAGATGAGGTTCCTCCGGTGAAACTTTGCTTTTTTCCGATTTAATATTTTCTACTGCATTTTTTAAAGGCACTAACGGAATGAATTGCGTAAAGTTTCGATCGTGTTTTAAGGAACAGTTGACGATGATGAATTCGTCTTGCAAGGGAACATCAAAATATAGGCTTTTATAATGGCCGAAAGAATACTTATGGTCTGGCTTTTTATCTCCTGGTCCAGGATCTCTGAGAATCGGCCGATAACTACACGATATGTTTTTGCTTTTTTCACCATAATGTTTAGATAAGATATTGTAGTCTATAATTATTACAGCGTTTGGTCTTGATCTTAAGAATGGGGGTTTTCCAGGACATATGTAAGGGCCGTTAACTTTTTTAAAGAAACGAGAAATGCTTGGATCCAAAGGATTCCAGTCGGGTATTTGGCAGCCTGGTGTATTCAGAACAAATCCTCGATCTTTCATTATCCATTTTAAGTTGGATGGTTGCATCAACATAGTGAATATCTCACTGTCTGAGACGGAAAGAAAAATCACCAAAGCAAAGAGTGATGCTACAAATAAAAGGGCGATAGACCGACGTAATGGCAATCTCATACATTTGAAGAAGGTATATCTGGGCAGGCACATTTCAACAAGAATCTGCGAAAGAAATTAGATATTTATTATAAAAGTGCAAATGTGTCCAGGGCCGTGCGAAGGAAGAGTAGCTACAGGGGCAAAACAATGGGCATGCGCTCCAGTCATTTCACTACCAGAATTGAATTTATTTAATTTCTTACTCATTTTCTGATTTATAAGTAAGCTGTATGTACAGTAGTGGAAAAAAAAGTAAACACCTTCTATAAACTCCTTAACAAATTATCGCAGCAGAAAATTACCGGTACCGAACGATTGGAAACAAAGTCTATTTTTAAATGATAATAAATGTTGAATATTTCAAAGTGGTGACATAGTAAATATACCATTAGTAAATAGTATCATTGTGCAAAAAAAGTATTTGTGATGTAGACGAATACAATCAATAGGAACTTATGGGTGTCTCACTATATAGAACACTGTTTTTGATATAATGATATTTTATATGTATCACTACGATGGCGTTGTGACTTTATTTGTTACTTTTAAAAAACACTAATGCATTTGGTTTAACTTTCAAAGTTGATTTGTAAAAAATGATGATCATAAGAATACATTTGTATGAGTAAAAGTATTTTTTTTTCTTAGGGTATGTCACAGGGCAGTTATCCCTAACAGGAAACTGACGGAAACCGCTAAAAGTTTAAGATCATCTACATCTTACTAATTATTGAATAGAAAACACATAAATAGAATATAAACCGGAAGCAGCAATGCAAAAGATCAAATCATTGAAGAGGCGACTAAAATTCCAGGATTAGTTTAAACTCGATTCTCATATTAAAATTAAGCTGGTCTGCCAATTCATATCCTGATTTTTATTTTAAAAAACTCTTTCAAATCGGATCTTAGAGGATAACAGGCAGGTTTAGCATGGTGTTTTCCTGCTTTCAGTCCTGCATGTTGTCATACTTTCGGTACAGAAAAACATAATCTTAAACTTAACGATGAACCACTCAAATTGAATCTGCAAGCGTTTTCAAACAAGATATGACTTGGCAGACCAATTCCATTTTAATATGCCAATCGAATTCAGTCTAATCCTGGAATTTCAGCTGATAACTTGATGAGGTAATGGTCTTTGCAGCCGCCTTCTATTGTAATTGGAATATTGGGTGTACATGTCTGATTTACTGTGTATACTTATAAGTCTCCGGTACAGTTCGAACACAGTGAATAAAAACCGAGAAAAATAGAGAATTAAGAAATATGCTTTCCCTGTTCGTGGAATAATGTTTTTTCCTTAAAAGACTCTTAAAAGTACAATTGGAGTACAATTTCAAATAAATAAATAAAATAAAATAAACACAAATAAAACAGAATATTATTTCGGAATTTCGAACATCCTCTCTAAGATCTGACGGTCGGAATCAGTGCCCCTGCCTTCTCTCTCTTTGCACGGCCTTGAAAATTTCCTTTCATTGTCAGTAATGGAGAAAGTTTTGTAAATTGACTCACAAATTAACACTGGAGGCTTAATAGCTAAATTGAATTGATGCGCCGACGTGGAAAAATAAAGCAAATGCTAAAAAAATAACTTTTGTCAGATTTTTCGTTGATAAAATTGTAAAATTCAAGGCCAATAACACGGAAAAGACAGTAAATATACACGTTCAGGGCTGTCACAGGCGACTGTTTTTTAATTCCAACTCTCCACCACTTTCTCTCAATAGAAATACATTACAGACAATTTAACAACATTTGCAAGCAAAATAAACTTGAAACTTTATATGAGAAAAATACTGGTGCGAACTGAATAGAAAAATAGTCGCTTGTGGCAGCCCTGATGTTGCATTTTTTTTTCTTATGATAGCTCAGGAGGTTGCCTTAGGCATGACAAAGACTTTTGCCACTTACTCCTCTTTCCATGTCAGTTGTCATTATGAAGATAGCTCTCTGTAATGCGCCTCATGCTCATGGTCTGTAAATACTATATGATATTTTCGATAAAAATAAAAAATGTGAGATATTTTGTTATGTATCCAATATTTTCAAAATAGTCAACACGCTGCTGACAATAAATGTTTTCCATCATAATATAAACTAGAAATTAAAACGTATTGCATTTAAAGAGGTCCAAGACACAAAAGTCTCCAAATTAAAAAAATGGACTTTTTAATGCAATTTATTTCAAATCTCTATCACAATTTATTTTTAAATGTTTTATTACTCTTTTTGTCATCGGGGCAACAGAAGTATTTCATTTTCGGACATTAAACTTGGACCAATTAGGAAATGAATAATATTAAATAAGTTGCGGAATTCAACCAATAAAAAGATTCAGATGCACTTTAGATTTCCCAATTCTCTACAACAACTCAACAACACCTATTTTTTTCAAATAGTTTTTTAAAAAACTTTATTGCATTAAAAGTTTCTCTGTTTATTTTTAATGATTATAAATTATATTTAATTCATTCTAAATTAGATGAGGAAATGTTATTTCTTTCATTTTGGCTTGTTTTCAAAATCTAGCTTTCGAGCAAACGCTGGTCATGGAAAGGATTTGTCTAAATACGTTTTTCTTCATGATGTTTTTTTTCACAGTTTCTCAGATTTAAATTGTTATAACTCAAGAACCGTTAAACATAAATACTTCAAACTTAGAACATGTCTTTTTTTTTCTTTTTCCTTTTCTTTTTTTCTCTTTTTTTTTTTTTGGATTCAATAAATTTTTAAAAAATATTCACTTTTGAAAATATGATTTTTTCAACGTATGTATGTTCTCAAATTTTTATTTTAAATAGTTTTTGTATTTTTAAAATTATTATTTTTAAAAATGCTGAATCAAAATTAAAATTTAGGTATTACTTTTCATTTAAGAGTTACAAAAATTTAAATTCTACAAATAATATTCCGAATTATAACAATTTTAAATTACCCCACATTTTTAATTTTTTTTTTTTTTATTATTATAAGAAGCAATTATTAAAGCAATTATAAGAAATTTTATTATGTGATTTTCTTTACAAATAAAAGGGTTTATCATCACATAACTATTCAAAAATTTAACTCAATAAATAAAAAATATTTTAAAATGTATCACGGACTCCCCTTAACACGAAAAATTAAGCAATGTACTAAAAATGCATTTCGCTTTTTGAATTTTTCTCCCTGAAGAACAAAACTGAAGATTAACTAATTGGGAACAGAAACAATTTGCTTTATACACTTAAATTAAAATAAATAAATATACATATAGGATTAAGTATCCAGAAATAAAAACTTTGCAAAACAAAAAAGTTCTTTTTTTTAACTATTTGGAAAATAGTTGTTGTCCTGGATAGAGAATTGGGAAATCTGGAGTATATCTGAATCTTTTTATTGGTTAAATTCTGCAACTTATTTCATTTTATTCGTTTTCTGATTGGTCCTGCTTAATGTCTAGAAATGAAAAACTTCTTTTTTTTTATTTTATTCGTTTGCTGATTTGTCCATGTTTAATGTCCAAAAATGGAATACTTCTGTTGCCAGGATTACAAAAAAAGCATTAAAAACTACAAAAAAATTAATAACTAAGAAACAAATTTAGATAAAGGTTTCAAACAAATTGCATTTAAAAATACTTTTATTTCTTTATACGACAGTGTAAAAAATGAAATAATGCGATGTTTAAAAGTTTAAAAATTTACTGTACCGAAAATTGTTAAATTGAAATTTCATTAAATATTTTTTTATAATTGTTCCAGGAATATTAATGAGACTCTAAATGTATAGGCATATCGATATGACTCTGTTATTACATAAGCTACGTTTTGACCATCATAAAAATGATGTTATTATTGCTTTTTTTAAATATAGTAATCATTTATCAATCTAAAATTATAGTATTTGAAAATATTATTTTTCAAACAGTCGTTGTAATTTGTTAAAATACATTTTTTTTTTTTTTTTTTTTTTTTTTTTTTTTTTTTAATGGAGTAATTTAACAAAAGTGTAAGCTTGTCTTATTCCCCCCCCCCCCCCCCCTAACATATTGTACAGTTCACACTCAACTAAACCCACACTAGAAAATATTTTTTTCTAATTTAACTATGTGTAAATCAATATCTCAGTTAGACAGTTTATCTTTCAATGATTGTTCTCAATTAATTGCCTCACATCATTATTAGCTCTAAAATTCAAAATAAAAGCTACAAATGTAAAAGGTTGGAAAATATGTTTGTTTTGTTCTTTGAATTAAAAAAATCACAGTCAGAGTACTAACAAAAGTTATTTTTCTACAGAATGGTGCAGTTAATAACAGTTGAAATTTTCCTTTGCACTTCTTTTGACTAAAAATATCGAAATTATCTTGCACAGTGATATTTTGAAAATAAATATCAAATATAGAAATATATAGGAAACAGCAAACGTCTTTATATTTAAAAAATAAATATCGGATATATATTGAGATATCCGGGGAGAGTGTTGCACCTTGGGACGCTTGTACTTCGGGATATTGACATTGTCTAATAAACTATTGGCAACAATGATCTTTTATTTATGTCTAATGATGATCTATAACCGACTGATCTCATCATAGTAACAGACAATATCAGAAACATTAAATTAATGACTTGATGCGAAAAAAAAAAGTTTCATTATAATCCAACAGCCGACCGCACAAAACCCTATATCATCGAGCACAGGTAAAAATCCTTTATTTTATGGAAGAGTAGTAAGAGGGGAACCTAACGATCTATGTCTGTCGAAAGGGAAGTGGTGCATAACCCAAAAATGAATACCACTAGTGGTTGACTCGTAGACTTACAAGGAAGGTCTCCATAGGAACATATTCCGAAAAATCTGAAAAAAAAAATACAGAAAGTTCTTCTCGTGTGGATATATACGTTTATAAAAAAATTTCGGCGGAACCTCCACTCGGTATCCGTAAAAAAAAATAATGAAAATTCCATTATTTGGCGATTTATCTCCTGTTGGCGACGGAATGTAATTTCAACAAATACTTTATGTCAAATACATTTCAAGAAAAAAAAGTTTCCTGTTGAACTTGTTTTGATAAATTTAATTTAAATAACCTTAGTTTGTTTTAAGTATAATTTTTTATATCGATATTTATAAGTATTTATATTCAAATTTAATCATCAAAATTTGAAGTCTAAAACGAAATTCATAATTTAAATTAATTAAATTTGTTTCAAGCTCAAATTCCAATTGAGAATTGTCGATTAGATTTTGTTGCTATGGAAACATCTGGATTTTATTTTTGAATACGCTTAAATGTATGAAGATAATTTTTCTCAATATGATTTTTTTTTTAAATCTATGAAAACATTTTTTCCAGTGATTAATTAAATAACTACTTCAACAAGTAATATATATATATGTAATATAATATGTATATAATATGTTAAAGTCTCTCATTTTTTGTGTTTAAATTCATTAAATACCATTTACACACGCATTCTACAACAGTTTCGCCAACAGTTTCGCCAACAGTTTCGCCAACAGTTTTGAGTTGCATTGTAATCGTTTGCTTTTGGCGAGGAAAACGGCTGCTCGCCAAATCGAGTGACTCTTTCTTCTTTTCACCTCAAATATTCGAAAATATAAGGTACCTGTACCCAATATGGACACCATAAGGAAAATGTATTTTTTTCACCCCCATGTACAACTCATAGGACTCCAAAAATATGTGTCCGCTATCCTTGGACTATTGACTATCATTATTAAAATTAGCAACCTTGTAATTATACTGGTTTAATTTAAATGATAAAAACAAAAAAATGCTTACAAGTGTCCACATAAGGAACTACCTGTCCCTATTATGGACAGGTGTTTCCTTATTGACTTTCTACACATTGTGTATGGAAGAGCCACTTTTCCAATGGATTTTAGAGGAGAGGGAATAAAAAAAATGTATCTTAAAGTATTCGGAAGAGGAGGGGGGACAATAAATATCTTCAGAACATGTATTTTAGAAAGGGGGGGGGGGTCATTCTCGGTTTTTACCCTTCGCAGACCCATGCAAAGCCCCTTGGTTACTAGTAAATATTATGAAATAATATTGTTGGTTTTGCTTAGCTTTATAGCATGTGTCTGCGAATTTACATCTGTTATTACTCAGTCCTCACAGCATGGACAAATAGAAACTTTTTCACCATGGGCAGTAAGTCCCACATAATCCTCATGAACATATCTGCCACATGTGATGTATGGCCGCATGTTTGAAAAAGCATCAATACTGCAAAAGAAGCAGTACCAGCTCTCCTTTGTTCAGGAAGTCATACTATTGGTACCTACGATTTCGCCAACAGATATCCTACTGGCGGGGGGGGGGGACTTCTTTTTATTTTTCTGCAAGGGTTTTTTGGAGGAAGCTTTTTGGGTGGATTGGTTAAATGGCATCTTGTTGAACAAGGATTTTACCACTTTGATGCCTTTTCAATTTATTGCTTGGCAACGTTGAATTTTCTTCTTTCTTACAGTTGTAGTCGATGGGGACATAAGCTGTCCATATTGGGAACCGGGCGTAGTTTTACTAAATCTTGTAACAAATGAATAAGGAAAATATTTTTAAGCAAAATATGCAATAGCAATCGAAAATATGTTTTATTAGCTTTCTAAAATACTCCACTATTCAACATTTAATGTAATTTTACCATATCTAATAAGAATTTAAGCTTAAAGGTAATTAAGATCAGCACAACTCGAAACAACAAGTTTCCTCCTAAATGGCGAACAGCGCGCTTTTTTACACTTTCCAGCCTTAATTATCTTTCCAACTGCTTTTCTTCGCGAAAATGTTGAGCCATCTCTCGATTAAAATTATTACCTTTAAAAAATATTAGGGGTGTCCATATTGAGAGCCCTGTCCATATAGGGTACAAATACCTTATATATTTTTAACATAATTTTTAATGTGATTCCGCCGCTAATTTTGACTGATCCTTTATTACACACATAAGTGCTTTAATTAATATTGTTTTCATAAAATTCTGAGTATGCCAGTATGGAGACATTCCTTGTTAGCATTGTGTTATATCTTGCACTTAGTTTTCCGCGTTATCATATTTTTGGTTGTAGGACAAACACAATGATAAACCTACGAGTCAACCACTAGTGATATCAATTTTTGGCTTATGCACCGCTTCACTTCCGGCAAACATGGATCATTAGATTCCTCTATTACTACTCTTCCATAAAATAAAAACTTTTTTTCTTGTGCTCGATGACATGGGGTTTTGTGCGGTCGGCTCTTGGACTAGTCCAAAATAAATATTTTCTCCCATTCAAATTTATTTTTTTTAACTATGTACTTTTACAAGATGTCAACTGTAACTTTTTTTTAAAGAGAAAATTTTTAAATGCTTTGGCTATGAGAAAATAACGATAGTGTACCATCATTTTGATTTACTTAAACCATGTGGTGTTTATACCTCGGGACAGTAAACTATGTTGTACCTTGGGATATGCCCAGTGATACAACAAATGCATGGATTGTAATAATTCGCATAAATAAAAAAATTGCTATTTATTTTACAGAAAATTCCACAAAATAAATGAAATACAGTAAAGAAAACAACTCCACTTTATTATGAATACATTTTTATAATGACTGAACTTTGCAAATATGAACCTGGTAAGTGCCAATAAACATTTTTCTTTCCTTGTGATGGTATATATTCTAAATAGCACATGTTCAGATACATTTTTGTGCGTTTTGATTCAATTTTAAAGGTGTATTTATATACCTTCACTGAATTGGAAATATGTAAGTAACCGCTATTCTGAAATACAATGGCAGATCAAGCTGTCCCACGAAGAGATTGTGTTAAGCCATGTGCATATATCTAGTCGTATCCTAATCAGTTTATGAATACGATTATTACTTCATGACAAAAATGAGTTATGTATAAATTAACATTTGCAAGGAAGGTGGACGTGGCGATTGGGAGTTACGTAAATTTGAAATCAGTAAAAAAAGTACGAAATTTTCCAGAGAGACTTTCATCTGATCAACTAAAACAGGTAGCTTCTCACTTTTTTAAAGAAAGTTATCTAATAAAGGTCAAATACGCAGAATATGGAAAAAGTAGCTGGGTTAAAGCAGCCCAAATTGGCAAATTGACGCTCTTCTTCGTCTTTTTTTTTTTTTTTTTTTTTTTAACGAAAGTATTTTTATTATTTTAACTACTATGGCACAAGAATAAAATCTCAAAAAAGTCATATTTTTAACATTTGTTTTTTAACAATCTTCAGCTAAACTTCCGTAATCATGCTTGCAGACAAGGTTGACAATAAAAACCAGAGATGTTTGCAACAATGTAATTTCAACGTTTCAAGAGCCTTGTAACAATCACTATACAAGTATAAAGACATATGTAAACCTATTTTCTAATTATGTCCACAGATACTTTTTAAATATAATTTATATAAGAATGTTTCATATAATTAATTATACAAACAGGAATTTTACAAACTATGGTACCACTTTTTAAAATTCAAGTACAGTACAGCGCCAATTATCGGGACACCGATTAATCTGATTGTCCAATTAACCGGATCGATCGAGGACCATACCTTTTTCCTCCGTCTTCTCCAAAACTGTCGGAGTGAAATTTCTTTAGCCGCGAAAGGGTAAGTTCGGATGAATGTTACGAAAATTAACTGTTAAATAACCAATTACTAATCCTGAAATGATCAAATTGCTAACAAATGAAAAGAAAACAATCATAAAATCAATCGTTTATAGAACCTAAGAAGTTTCACTTCTAATATGTCAGAGTCCAACCCATATATGTCGATATAGCAAGCCCATAGCAACAGGCTTGCTTCAGATGCATTTGGCTGACTCGGCATCTGCCCCATATCAAAGTACAACACGTGGACGCCCTTGTTAACAGCCACGTGTGAAATAATTGTTGCATAGTCAGCACTTTCCCACGAAAGGGCCTCAGCAACAGTACAGAAGAGTCAGAAGGATGCCGGATCCAGCGAGGTAAAGACGTGCTCAGCCGAGCTCTGGTTGAAAAGACCGAAGATGCCCCTTAATCTTTTACTTATTTTTCCCTTGTAAATATGTTATATTAACCAAGATTATTAAAGATATGTGATATTACCCCTAGACTCCTTAACTTACATAGGGGCTTCGGCCTACTTGTACCCCTAAACATCAGCGACATGAGACAGACGACAGACGGCCGATTTTATCCGTGCCATTGGATTACACCGATAGACAAGCAATTCAACGAGTTCTCCTGAGGATTTATCACAGCGGGAAATGCCACGTCTTTCGAGTGACCGTTCAAAGAGAACAGCTGTGTGAAATACAGTTTATGGGAATGACCCATATTTGAAAGTGCGCCGGCTCGGATAAGATACTTACTGTACTGACTATTAACTTTTTAGTGCAGATGAACAGTTCGTGACCCCCATTATTGCCGGCAATAACCTCCAACGTTTTTCTGCATTTTGCTTATTATTTTCATTATTTCTATTGTCTTTGTTTTTTAGTTGGCCAACAATTTTTTTTTCTCTTTCTCATACTATATGATTATTATGTATTGTCAATCCATACTAGGTATATGCATATTTAGATATTATGTTTTTTTTTCTCGTACTTTCAAGGTTTACAATGTTTTATGTATATGTATATTATTATGATTGTTTTTGGTAATAGTTTATCTTAAGTATCCCTATCAGTGTACACGTTCAGCTGCATGTCGGATTGCCCGAGTGTCGATATAGCAAGCCCATAGCAACAGGCTTGCTTCAGATGCATTTGGCCGACTCGGCATCTGCCCCATATCAAAGTACAACACGTGGACGCCCTTGTTAACAGCCACGTGTGAAATAATTGTTGCATAGTCAGCACTTTCCCACGAAAGGGCCTCAGCAACAGTACAGAAGAGTCAGGAGGATGCCTGATCCAGCGAGGTAAAGACGTGCTCAGCCGAGCTCTGGTTGAAAAGACCGAAGATGCCCCTTAATCTTAATCTTTTACTAATTTTTCCCTTGTAAATATGTTATATTAACCAAGATTATTAAAGATATGTGATATTACCCCTAGACTCCTTAACTTACTTATATATATATGTTACAGGCCAAACACGATTTTAGGCCAAACAAGTCTATCCTAATGCCCGTCGGATAAACTAGTTTTTCCTAAGCCAAACTAGTCTATCCGATAAGCGCACAGTGGAGTATTTGACCCAAAAACCTGGTCAAAAAGGCAAAAATTAAAATTTCGTCAACAATTGTAAAAATTATATTTTTTAATAGCTAACTAATTGGTGCATCGATCTATGTCTATTTTAGGAACCTGAGTTATATATGGTGGCTCCGGGCCTCAGCTGAAGAGGAAGTTTCTTCGTGAGAAGACGTGGTTTTTTGTTGTTTTTTGGCTTTGTTGTTATGTTTAAATATATTTTTTTTGTGGCTCAATGAATTGTTGAATTGAAACAAAACATGGCTTACGTGTTTAACAAAGGTCAAAGCTTAGTGTTAAACCATGTGTTGATTTAAATAGTTTAGGTTTTAATGTAATAAAAAAATATTAAATGTGTAAAAGGTTATTTTTAAAGCGTTTCTGGCTCTAATTTATACATATCGAAAGCTTTTTAAATATGTGCCGCGCTTTGCCGCGCCATGTTTGAGTTATAATCGTATTAGTTATAGTCTTGAGTGTCAATTTCTGCAAAAAAATCTTGCGCATGTTTGTGCCATTTTTTTATAAAATTTTTTTTCGGGATGACTATTTAAATGCCCCGTTTTGCAGCCAACGAATTGAAGAGATAAGAACTATATATTTACTGTCGTATTGCAGGTTTATAGCTCACAGACTATTACCGGAGAGCTTTTGCACCTACATATTATGTCTGTATGTATGTAGGTACGTACATACTCACGCAACTCGACATCTTTGATAGAAATATCCGATCTCCTTCAAATTATATATACATATTTATTGAAAAAGGGTTCCCTAATTAATTCTTGGGACTCATGTGTGTAATATAAGAGGAGAAACCTTTCGAGGGCAATTTGTACTATATTGTATATATATCTGTACTATATCTGTACTGTATTCCGAGAGCAATCTGTACTATATAGACTCCACTTTACTGAGCCTACTATTAAATATAACACTATTAAACATAAATTAAATGCAAGAATTTTTATTATATGTAATTTAAATGTAATAAGCATTAGTAAATATAAATAATAAGCTTTATATATAGTAAAATTAAATACATTTAATTAAACATTAATATTGAATAAGACAAACCTATCAACAATTACTTTCCCAGTAAAGTCAATGGACTTGTGATTTATTCGTATTTTTTAAATATGTACTTAGTAAATTAATATTTTAGCTTCTTTTTTCTTTGTGCTCTTCTTAAATGATGACTCTTTTTTTTTTCTTAATTGTAAAAATATTTATAAAATATATATTTATTAATAAGTGAAGTCTTAAAATCTAACTTACACTTCGTCAGCTTTTAAGATATAAAATATTAAACTAAGCTATGGATTTGTATGCATAGGTCATAGTATGCTAAAAGTTAGCTCAGTGAAACGCATAGCACAATTAAAAATGTCCATTCCGTGAATGGAAATGTACTTGAGAACTTTTGTGCATCCCTGTATATGATATATAGAATGTATCCACACCAATAAATATTTAATAAAAGCTGTCCCATTTTAAAACGCCAACACAACTACAAACGCACTTCCAGGAATTATTGGTCATAGACTTCAATACTTAAATTTATTCTTCCGCCATATTCTTTTGTGTGTCCCTGTAAATGAATGATCTATTAAATGCACACCATATTCCACAATAAGTGCCTTAGTACACATTAGTGATATATGTAAATTTCAGCACGTTTAAAAGTGTGATATCATTAAAATACAGAAGAAACGATTTTTCCCCATTGACTATAATGTAAGGAAATTCTTTTGGGTGGCTCTATAAATGAACCGTCCAGGCTATAGACTTCATTTACAATGCCAAACATTCCATAGTATGATACCCAATAACATCTAAAAATTTCAAGCCAATCGGACTATATTTACATCGAAAAATATTTTTGACCGGGATTTCGGGTCAAATACTCCACTGTGAGGCGTTAGGATAGACTAGATTTTCCTAGGCCAAACTAATTTGGCTGAATGGTCATTAGAATAAACTAGTTTAGCCTGCTATTCATTGGTTTGGACTGGTTTATCCTAGGCCGAAATAGATTGTCCTAGGCAAATTCAATTTGGCTTGATTTTATTGAATCTAAAGACCGCCACGGCGCAAACTTTCTAGTTTTGATCTATTTTATCCTAGGTCGATGCAATTTGACGCGATTTTAGCTCACAGACTATCAAGCCTGAGAGCTAATGTGACCGCAGATTCTGTGTGTGTGTATGTAATCATGTACGTATGTATGTACCGGGTGTCCCAAAAATGACTGATGGATTTTAAAATTCAATAACTTGCAAACGGTGACAGCTATTTGAAAAATTTTTGCAGGAGGGTTATGTATAATGTCAGGAGTTTTTTTACCGTAATTTTTTATTTTAGTTCGAATTTCAAACAATAGGTGGCGCTGACGGCGATTGAAGGCCAGGTGATCAGTGCTGAGTGAAGCGTCGACCCGGCCTTCAATCGCCGTCAGCGCCACCTATTGTTTGAAATGCGAACTAAAATAAAAAATTACGGTAAAAAAACTCCTGACATTATACATAACCCTACTGCAAATTTTTTTTAAATAGCAGTCGCCGTTTGCAAGTTATTGAATTTTAAAATCCATCAGTCATTTTTGGGACACCCGATATGTACGTACGTACGTATGTACGTAATGCGATAGGTAATGCGATCTTGATAGAAATATCCAATTAGCTTGAAATTTTTGACATAGATTTATCCCGATAACGAACTTTTCTAATTAGTTTCAGAAGTTTATTGGATAAGAATAAGGGGAGGGGAACAAAAGGCTAATCCGCATCCTCGCATATAAAGGGAGAAAGGATTATTTTTTCAATGGGATAAAAACTTTTGGTTTTATGAAAAGATTTTTAATTCGTAACAGATATTGGTTTTCGCACACATCACTTCACGTGAAATTGTTCATATTAAAAAACTAAATATTCGACCCCTTTTAAAAATAATAAAAAGCTTAAATAGAGCATGACACTTGGAATTTGGGATGGGGAGGGATAGAGTAAGGTGAGGCTAGAATTTTTTTTAAAAAGCTCAGCGTTTTTTAACGTTTTAGCTGCTAATTAAATATTACCATTGTTTGAAACTCTTAGAACATAATAAAACATGATGTTAAATATTTAAGAAAAAGGGTGCCCCGTCAAATACCACTATTTTCTATTAGTAATTTTTGTAAAAACGTTAAATTTTTTTTTGAACTGTTTGAAACTTTGTGATAGTTTATAACACATGATAAAAAAGGATAAAAAAGTCCCGTTACGAAAGGGAATGAGGGGGGGGGGGGGAGGCGAAAGAAATTAGGAAATATAACGGAAATTCTAGGTTGATCTATTTGGAACTTTAAGATCGTTTATGACGCATGATATAAATTTATAAAAAATATGTTCCGCGTTAAATAACACTATTTACAAATAGTGATTTTTGCAAAAATCTTAAATTCTTGTTTTAAAGCAACGCGATATCGAGTAACATATCTACTGATAGATTGTTTAACGGAGTTTCCTTCAGATATAGTTTTGTTGATAATAGGGTGCGCTCCCTGGTGATGGAATGTGGAACTAATATAACGCAAGCATCCTGGTGTTGGAATTTGGAACTAATACAACGCGATTTATTCAAATCAGTTGGCTTTTCGTCCGCTATCGGGCCCCTTCTTTTATATAAAATCTCGAAACGGATATTTAGTTTTTTAATATGAACAATTTCCCATGAAGCGATGTGTGCGAAAACCAATATCTGTTACGAATTAAAAACTTTTCATAAAACCAAAAGTTTTTATCCGACCGAAAAAAATAATCCGTTTCCCCTTTACATTTAACCCCAGGACCCCGAAAATTAATCAGGGTGACGCCTTATCAGAAGGAACCTACATCCAAAATTTGGAAGAAATCGGTAAATTCTCCGTGAAAAACCTGTTTACATAAATTAAGGGGGTTACCCTCCATTCCTACTTTCTTTATACGTAAACAATGAATGTCCACAACTAATCATGGAGGTGCCTTATCAAAATGATCTTATACCGACAATTTTAATAAAATCTTATATTTGCATGAAAAATTGACTTAACTAAATTAAGGAGGGGAGGGGGGTGCAGATTAGCCTTTTGTTCCTCTCCCTTTATTCTTATCTAATGAACTCCTGAAACTAATCAGGGAAGCTCGTTATCAGGATAAATCTATGTCCAAAATTTAAAGCAAATAAGATATTTCTATCAGGAGTTATCGCATTACATACGTACATACGTACATACACGTACATGGTTACATACACACACACAGAATCTGCAAGCACATTAGCCCTCAGGTTTTGATTGTCTGTGAGCTAAAATTGCGTCAAATTGCATCGGTCTAGGATAAATTAGATGAAAACTAGAAAGTTGGCGCCGTAGCGGTCTTTAGATTCAATAAAATCACGCCAAATTGAATTGGCCTAGGACAATCTAGATCCGCCTAGGATAAACTAGTTCAAACTAAGGAATAGCAGGCTAAACTAGTTTATCCTAATAACCGTTCGGCCAAACTAGTTAGGCCTACGAAAATCTAGTTTATCTGATGGGCGTTCGGATAGACTAGTTTGGCCTAGGAAAGACTAGTTTATCCGATGAGCGTTCGGATAGACTAGTTTGGCCTGAAATCGGGTTTGGGCTGTAACATTATATATATGTATATATATTACGAAATTTCTTCTTTATATTCAAATTCTGATTTAAGAATGTGATTTAAAAATTACTTATTTTGTCCCATTATGTGAGAACCCCCCCCCCCCTCCTTTCACCGCTTGCGTTTGTTCGTACAGTGTATGTATAGATACAAGCAATAATTTATTAATTTTGTACCATTTTTTAGAAAATGAAATTTAAAAAAAATAAAAACTTCTAAACACGCCTTTTGTAAAATGCTAAAATGGGCACTACTACAATTGGAAATCCTATGCCTTGAAAAAGTGTGAAAGGAATTACCTAAAAAAGTTGCACAGCCGTTTTTTAAACCTGCCCAATTATCAGGATTTTTCTTAACTGGAACGGTTTCAGTCCCGATCGGTCCAGATAATTGGCGTTCTACTGTATAGATTTTGAATAAAAAGGTTACAATACATCAGTTTCAACCATGTAATCACTCACAAGCCCACTAAATTTTATTCATCCAATCATAATCGACAATTTGTAGCCTGTATTGTGAGCCAATCAATCACAATCAGCCAAATATGAAGGGCAAACAAGAAATAATTCTGGTGTGACGCCAGTTGAAGAGGATCTATTAAATTAAATTTACGCGAAACCTTTGCTAATGTACCCAAATTGGTTGCAAAACCGCTTACAATACTTTTCTCTAAGCAAGACAAAAGTTACGTTAATTTGACGTCAAAATCAAAGCTTATCACAGAGTAAAGTTAGAGCGCCGTGCGAAAGGAGGGGCGAAGGGGGCGATCGCTGAGGGCGCGGAAATTTAGGGGACGCCAAATTTATATTATCAAAGACATTTTTGGTCTGTCACAAGGAAAAGTTGGGAGGTCCAGGGCGCCAAATTCTACCTTTGCCCCCCGGGCGCAATTTGATCACCGCACGCCCCTGTAAAGATAAATACATATCGAGTATGCCCCAGCATTATCATATATGTGAAAAAACACATAATGCATTCACACATATAATTTCCACCCAGAATATATGAATACGTTTTGCAACTTGCAAGCATTTTTCAAATTTCGATAACTATATCAGCAAAATAAAGAAAATAAATGGTACTACTTGGTTATCCCGTCGACCAAAAAACTGTCGCCAAATTATAAGATTAAATGCCAATAATGAATGATCGCAAATGTCACATTCACCATTCACTTGAAAATAAACAATAAACACAACACACGCATTTGTTGCGTCATCAAGTGATTTCTATTTCAAACTTTTATTAGTATCTTTAGTAGTAGTGTTTTACAAATTTATTTGTTCTTCCGTTATTTAAAATAAAAGCTACGTCAGTTAATAATGCATAATTTGGCGAAAAGTTTGGCAATTTGTATAATTTGTCGAAATTGGTCAGTTGGTCAATATATAACAAATAATTTAATATATGACTCAAAAAAATATCTCGAAGAACATGACAATAAAAATTCTAAAATCGTAATTTTAAATAAATTAAATTGCATGAGGATCATCCCTTTTTATAAGTTTCATGTTTTTAAAAGAATAAAAAATCGGATGCAATATTTATAATAAACAAAAATCGCGTAAACATTCTTATGTAATAGCATGAATTAATTTATTCCTAAAATAGATGTGATATTTTCAAGCTTAATATGATTAAGCTAATTTTGTTCCCTGTCATGTAAAATAATTCATAAACAATATTTTAACAAATAATAATTCAAATTCGCATGATTAATCTTCGGGTCAAAATTTTAATAATAAAACATGTTTTAGTTAAATCAAAATAAAGAAAATATTTTATAAAAAAGTTATTATTAAAATTTAAATCTTACCAAATCGATTTTTTTAGTAGAATTTTATAAAAATAAAATAAAAAGAACTTTCAAACTTCCTTCCTAATATATAAACAAATTATTAAAAGCATTCGATTAAGATTGCGATTACGATTAAGCCAGTTCTAGTTTAATTCACAAAATAAGATAATTATTTTTATTTGTACCGTGGTTCATTTATTTTTGTTTATCGTCTAATATTTCACGCTTTTATTTTCTTTAAACATTAAAATACAGTTGCTTTAACGTACAAGAAACATAGAAACAATTTTCTTGCCATTTTATTGAAGGAAATACTAATGATTTATTCGTTTAAGATTATGATTACGATTACGCAAGTCGTAATTCACAAAATGATAGGCCGTGTTCAAATGACACCGTTTTTGCGCGCGCGCGCTCAGAAGATTCTGCATGGAGTAGGTACTATCGAATAAGGGAAATTTAACGTTATTCAATTATTGAATTATTTTTATGGTTCAAAATTGGTAAATGCAAATACTATATTCCTTTATCTTTCCAAAACATGATTCTCGTAGCAGAAATACATATCTGCGGTCACTCAAATAGAATTTAAAATATTCCCAAAATGTATCACGTGACCTATATTATCTAATTATGCCCGATCAGCATTTAAAATATGACCACCAACCTTGACGCGCGTAACTCAAAAAAAAAAAAAAAAAAAAAAAAAAAAAAAAAAATGTGAGTGATTTGATCACGTGATTGTGCCTTTCGTGCTTCTATTTTATTGGTTGTACTTTTGTTGGTAGGTTGATTGATACAATTTAACAATTCAATTAGGGATCTAAAGATTTTAACTTTTTAACAATTTTTATTATTATTTATTTAAAAATGATTTATCAGTTGCTTTATATTTTTCGCGATAGTTAAAATGCTGTTATCAAACAAGATTGTGATATCAACATGTTATAAAGTTTATTTTTAATCTATTATATTGGATGTATTTCAATGGAATTTGCACTGTTAGTCTGACAATTTTTCAGAAAAGGTTTTAGTATACATATTTCTTATTTAATAATTGTATATTTTACAGAATACTATAGTAGTCTGTAAAAATAACAATTTATAAATTGTTATAATAAAACTTTAATCACCAGTTGTCTAATGATGTAGCTTGTTTTTTGCATAAATGGATACTTCATCCAATGGATACTGGAAGCAAAGAGGGGAAGGAGGACCACACTATCTTCTTAACTGTTTGAAAATATATGAATTTTGGTCATTTTGGCTGATTCTAATCGTTTGGTACCTTTTCCCGATTAGATAAAATTCCCGATTAGTTTCAGGGGGGGGGGGAGTCCGCGGCAGTTGCCCCTCTTGCCCCTGCATAAGTCGGGCCCTGAGTAAAAATAATATTCTAAAAAAAATAAAGCTAGTTATTTTCTAATAACTATAGTTATTATAAAATATGATTTGTATCTTAAACTTACTTTTAAAGTACTTAAAAAAAAAAAAAGAAAAAAAGAAAAAAAAAGAAAGAATGAATGAATGAAAAACATCAAGAAATTCTTTTACGCGTATACCTTTTTTAATTTTTTTTGTTGTTGTTATTGTTGTTTATTTGTTTAATATGTATATATATAAAGCATTTTGGAACGATACTTAAAATATTAAATGAGTTCAAATGTAAAACTTTCTTAGAATATCATATTTTCTCATATTTAAATAGGTATTTCATTATTGTAATAGAAATACATGTGCTTCTGTATTATTAATATAAAAAATTATCTTTAATAAAAAATCCTATTTATTAATATAAAGCAAACAATTATTAATAATTAAAAAAAAAAAAAAAAAAAAAAAAAAAAAAAAAAAAAAAACATAATCACAGTTTATAGACGCGAAAGATTCGAACTCACAATCGCTGATTTTAAGCTCATGAAGGTAACAGATGATCTTTTCATTGGCACCGTCCAATCAAATCCATGAACTGTTCTTAGTCTGTAGCTGAATGCACAGTTCTGAGTACTGTGCGCCTGGTTCGGTACTTGAACAGCCGCAATAAGGTTTCACTCCATATCCCTGACTTCTGAGCGCGCGCCCTTGACGCGCGTAACTGCTGAACACGCTCATAGGTTACTGATGGACCACGTTTGATAGGACCCTGGACAGAACTGCGCATGGGCGAAAAGAGCAAGTCCATGTCGAAAATGGGTAGATTTGTACAATCTCGAGATGAGTTTGTTTATTAAACACCCTAGATATGTCGAATTTTTTTGGCGAATATCTTTTTGTTGCTGTAATTGAATTATCTGTTTTTAAATATTATATTGTAATTCTGTTACATTAAAATAAGTTATAAAAAGTCAAATATAATAAAAAAGATGATTTAAAGGTGTGATTATTAAACTTAGCTTAATAACTTTTCCCTCGCAACATAGCGTAACTTAATCTTTTTAGAAATAGCGGCTGCATAGCATGATTTTAAAACTTGCCAGATTGGCGGTTTTTTAAAATTATTTCTTTATATTATAGTGTATATTATTTATTTATATTATTTGCATGTATTGGATATGAATATAGCGCATATATCATATACGCACAGGGATCGAAATACAATTTTTTTCCAACGTCAATTTGGCGAAAACCTCATTTTCGTATACGAGTTACATATACATTTTTAAATTATATTTCTATTATTTAAAAAATAACAATAAATAAAACATTTTTTAAATATATTAAATTTTAAAAAACTAATAACTATAGAACAAAAAACATTTATGTAATTTGAAAAAAGATAATTTAATGTAAATAAACAGTTTATCAAAATATAAACAAGAATAACAGGGTTACCATATTAGGCAAAATAACGCCATTTTGGCACCAAGTAAATCGAGTGAGCATATAACATACATGTGCCCTGAATATTTAAGTTGTTAGAATTGGCGAATTTCTCGAATAGCCGCCAAGTCAGATGCCAAGCAATTGTTAAATCTGCGTTTTAACCATAAATATAAATGTAAAAAAAAAAAAAAAAAAAAAATGTTTTTATTAAAATTCCCAAAAATGTAGGGGAAAATATATACTTTGGAAAGGCTTATTCGGAGAACTGATAGAAGGAGAACAATCTATTTAATTTAAAATAAAATTTTACTCAGAACAAAAGTGAAAACTACGTAAAAGTAAACCCGCCTCATAGGCTATTCCCCCTAAAGTCTGAATGGAATCGGCTGGGCATTTTGCCAAGTGAGGACCTTGCATCAATGGTATATCAGTAGTTTTTTTCTGTTTTCATTTTAATTTTTGACTTAGTGATTGATATCATTTTTCCCCCAACCGCGATTTATCATTTTGTAATTTGATTGATTAGAACTTTCTGCGCCAAAGAGACTTTTACTTGAGTGGAAGAAATTGTGTTTGGCGAAAACTAGGGTTGCCAGAAAAAATTTAAGTAACAGAAGTAGCCTGCGTTTTCTGGTTTTCTAAACATTTCATTGGCTTTTCAATAAAGGGCTTTTCTATCATCTTCATTTTGAACCATTTGATTGTATGTTACTGGCGACTCTGTTGGTTTTAGGCGTCGAAGACGTTCCGACACAAAATAGTTGCTTGCTTTCCAAGCGACTGCCCAAGTACCATAGGTTAACATGGATATACCTGGAATTTGAAATGACTTTTACCCCTCGTGTAATAGAACATTAAGTTGTACTTTTTTTAGCAATGGATCTATGAAAAAAAAAAGGAGTGACACATAGTGTATTGTCTGCGTGTACTATGTATTGCAGTTACGAGTGAAATAACTGAGGAGGTTAACACAAGATGACGGCTGTTTCTTTTAATCATATTAGCAATTTCTGATTATTGCCGGTAAAAACTTCCACCAGTAAACTTAAATTGAAATTTTTTTTTCTAATTTAAGCGCCTTCTTGGTGGGAAATTTTACTCATAAATATCATACGAATTTCTATTTCTTTTTATTGGTGTCAGTTTGCAGAAGTACTGTAATATTTTCTTTGACACAGACAGTACCTTGTCTTAATTGTCACAATGTGGTGGAACTACTACCGCCAAATTATATTTCTACTTGTAAAAATAAATACCAATTTTTGCTGTCCTTTTTGATTGTAATTTTCTATAAATGCCTGTTTTAAATAAAGCGTAACTTTCTACTTAAATTTACTGATGGAAATTTTACCCGGTGGTAATGATCCTATACGAAAGCGGTTACAGTTGAAGTTTCAATATTTTATGGGTATGTCAGTTCCTTTTTTTTTTTTTAAATAGTTCCATGTTTTTAGCATTTTTAAGTCTATCGTACATTTAAATTTGACCCGTACGACGATTTCTTCCGTTTTTCTACCACATCTTACTTAGACAGTTTTAAGTTTTTTTTTCTCCTTTCTTTTCCATCTCCTTCGAAATTTGAATTTTTGCTGAAAAAAAAGTTATACACATGCCCATGAAATGTAAAAGTGCCTTGTTTTCGGCTTTGCTAAGTTTAAACTTTGAACAAGGCTTTTGTTTTATCTACACTGTAAAAAAAAAAAAAAAAAAAAAAAACTCTCGTACGTGAAGAAAAGATTTTATTTAATTTTTAATGAATTTGTAAATCCTTCTGTCGATCAATCATTTCAGAATTTTAGCAACAGAAATACCTTACTCAAGAAATTGTGAATATACCGTTCCCTTGCAGCAAAAATGTCATAACTCGCAATGTAATTTTCAGGAAATGCAAAAATGTTTCAGGCTGTGGTAGGCTCCAGTAGCGCAATTTTTGAGAAACATCGAGTAAGCCCAAAAAATTTGGAGTAAAATAACTATTTAATTTTTTTTGGCGGGGGGGGGGGGACCGCAGAAGTGCGAATGACTAAATGATGGTAATTTAAAGTTAAATTATGTTTATTTTAAGTACAATACAAAATTATGAAAATTACATAAGTAATTTTATTAAATTACATTCTCATAAGTTCTTCTTTACAAATACAACAATATTTATTATAAATAATTAAAAAGTTGCTAAGTATTGAAAGTGGAAAAAAACTAAATGTCATAATCCAAGAGCCGATAGCATAAAAACCTAAGGTATCGAGCACAAGAAAAAACATTTTATTTTATGGAGGAATAGTAATACGGGAATGTAATGATCCGTGTATGCCGGAAGTGAAACGGTACACAAGTTAAATAATAATACCACAATTGGTTTACCAGTAGGTTTAGCATTGTGTTTGCTGTACAATAAAAGTATGAAAACACGGAAAACTGGGTGCATAAACTTAATGCTAAGTCTACGAGTCAAGCACTAGTGATATCAAATTTTGGATTATGCACCGCTTTGCATCCGGCAGACATGGATCATTAGATTCTCCAATGGCTACTCTTCCATAACATAAAGGATTTTTTCTTGTGCTCGACGATTTAGGAATTTGTGCGGTCAACATGTGCGGTGAAAAAACATTTTATTTTATGGAAGAATAGTAATACGGGAATGTAATGATTCATGTCTGCCGTAAGTGGGATGGTGCACAAGCTAAATATTAATACCACTATTGGTTTACTAGTAGGTTTAGCATTGTGTTTGCTGTACAATAAAAGGTATGAACTAATTGTACGTTAAACACGATGATAAACTTACGAGTAAACTTCTAGTGGCGTTGATTTTTGGCTTTTTAATTAAGAAATTTATAGGCATAATACATTTTTCCACAAATATTGTCAAATCACTTAATGTTATCTGTATCCAGGGTGGGTCAAAAGGAGATGTCCAAATAGCACGTGTGAGTCTGTAAGGTCATGAACAGTTAGGATTGTATAGGAATTGGGGGTCTGAAAAGCGATCATGAAAGTGTAATTTCATCGTAATCATGACGCAAAAAACGTATTGACGCAGCAGCCAGGCGTCAAAGACGCTTTGAAACAAGAGAATCGCTCTCTTTCCGAACGACTCCCCTTGAGCCATATACTGTTAAAAATTTGACTTTTTTGCTTAATCGTCATTCCACCGTTTTTATAGGAAACGATTATTTCACCGTACTATGGAGCATTCTCATGGGTCAAAAGAGAGATATTCTATAAAAGAGGGGGAGTGACGATCCAGCAAAAGGGGCAATTTTTTTACAGTGTAGGATATCATGGAGATGCCTGAAATTTGAAACTACTTTGACCCCTCGTATAAGAGCACTTTCACATGATATCCAATTATAAATGGCAGCTAGAGTTTTTTTTATAAGACAGTGATAACACACGGGCTATAAAATGAGTTTAATCGGAAAGATTTTGGGCTATAAACGAATCGCAAAACATCTTGACGAACTTTCTATTATTTCAAGACAATGTTTTTGAACTGAACTGTAAAAAAATTGACCCTTTTGCAGCATCGTCACTCTCCCGCTTTTATAGAATATCTCTCTTTTGACTCATGAGAATGCTCCATAGTACAGTGAAAGTAATCGTTTTCTATAAAAGCGGTGGAGTGACAATGTAGCAAAAGGGTCAAATTTTTTACAGTGTGTGTCACTTATCAATGGAAATATGAATAACTAGTTGGATGTGCAAATCCCAAAACTTTCTCCTATCACATACTTGCATTTTAATATTTCAAAATTTAGTTACACATATTAATGCACTAATATTATTAATTCAATACTATAGCATCTATGATTTTCACCTTAAATTTCCTCTTCAGTCAACTAATCGGAGTAAAATCAGGTTTCCGTATCTGCACGAGCTGATGAACAAAAGAACGATAGGCAGATTTTTTTTCAAATTCAGGAAGGATCTACTTGCCAAGCACCCCTCCTCCCCCCCCCCCCCCAAAAAAAAGATACACAAAAAATTTAGTTCAGTTCTATGCATAACTTCAAACACTTTTTACTGATAAAATAATAAAAATGATACACACATCGCGATTATAGAGCCTCCTTCCGGCGGATTTGTTTCAAATTCGGAAAGGGTCTGCTGACTATAGCCAAACACTTATACAAAAAATTTCATTCAATTCTACGCATAACTTCATACACTTTTCTATGGTAAAATATTGAAAATGGCACAAAAATTGCTATTGCAGCAACCCCTTCGGGCAGATTTTTTCCAAATTCAGTGAGGATCAACTAGCCATAGCCGAACATTTACACAAACAATTCGTTCAATTCGATGCATAACTTCATACACTTTTAGCTAACATAAATCGCTATTGCAGCGCCCGTATAACACGGATGTTTTTCAAATTCAGGGAGGACCAATTAGCCACAGCTATACACTTGCACAAAAAATTTGGTTAAATTTGATGCATAACTTCATCTTTCGATCCATAACTTCATACATTTTTAGTCGGTACAATATTGAAAATGGCACGAAAATTATTATTGCAGCGCCCCCTTCAGGCGTTATATTTCAAAATTGAAGGAGAACCTGCTTGCCACTGCCAAAAACATTCACAAACTTATGGTGCCATTCTATTATACATATCTTCATACACTTTTTGATTGTGGAAGGCGACATACGGACACGCAGACAGACAGACATTTTGTAAAAACATGTTATTTGGAATATCTGACTCCTAAAACGTCTAAACCCGTCGAAAACCGGAAGTTGAAAAAATTTCGATTGCAATACTTTCTTCTATTAATGATAGACGAAAGTAAAAAGGAATCTACATCCTGAAAATAGTGATGCATCAACTGTAACCGATTTAACAGTGGCTCATTGCATCCGAGGTAAGCATCCACCAGTAAATTTGTATATTTTTTTCTTCTCATTTAAACATTTTTTTAATACAGAATTTCAGTCATAATTATGGCCAAAAACAGATACTAACTTTTACTCATGAAAGTTTACTTCTGCTATAGTCAGGCCCTGCATTTCCGCCATATTGTGACAACCTAAACAACCTTTTGTTAGTGTCAGCGAAAGAGATTATAATAACGGGACTAAATTCCACCAACAAAAACGAATAGAAATTTTAACCATATTTGTGAGAAAAGTTTTGAATATATAAGCAACTATACTAAGACGATTCCATTGAAAAATTATTGGTGGCTTCGGCAGTAATCAGAAATTGTTGATTTGATGTAAGAAATCGACCGCCATCTTGTGAGAACCTCTCCAGTCACCTTACTCGCAGCTAGTAAACTCTACACCATATGTTTCCTCCTCTTTATTATATCTCCGTTTAAGAGGTGGAGTCCGAAAATAAGTTTCCCCTTGGTGACTGTGGACGGACGTGTGTATGAAAAACAAAAAATAGAACTAGACATTAAAGATAAAACGTAACTTTATTTTTCTACATAAGTTCCAAGTGAGCTAAGACATTTCTAATACCCCTTTATAAGCTTCAAAAAACACTAAAGGAAAAAAATAGGTACGAAAGAAGCATTGAACGGCTTGAGTGGAAAAAGTAATGCTTCCAAAGTTGTAGTCAAGCATTGCTTTCGTTGTAATGGTCGTACACGTTACTCTGTAAAAATTAATCCTTTTGCTGCATCGTTACTCCCCCTCTTTCATAGAATATCTCTCTTTTGACCCACACTGTAAAAAATATGACTATTTTGCTGCATCGTCACTCCACCGCTTTTATAGAAAACGATTACTTCAGGATATCATGGAACATCCTTATTGGCCAAAAGAGTAATATTCTATAAAAGCGGGGGAGTGACGATGCAGCAAAATAGTCATATTTTTTACAGTGCATGAGAATGCTCCATAATATGCTGAAGTAATCGTTTTCTACACTGTAAAAAATATGACTATTTTGCTGCATCGTCACTCCCCCGCTTTTATAGAATATCACTCTTTTGGCCAATGTGAATGCTCCATGATAGCCTGAAGTAATCGTTTTCTATGAAAGCGGTGGAGTGACGATGCAGCAAAATAGTCATATTTTTTTACAGTGTAGAAAAGCGGTGGAGTGACGATGCAGCAAAAAGGTCAAATTTTTAACAGTGTAGTCCAGGTGTCGATCTGTCCAACATTTGCTGACACCTCTCGCTGAATTGGCTGCACCATCTACACACTATTTGTTTCGACATCCCACCAGCCCCTGAACTTCCACATGGCGGTTATGGATTTCTGCTCCCGATACTTCACGTAACCATTCATAGCGGACAATCGCGCACTCTTCCAGTTTTGACCACGAATTCAAAATTTACTTTCTTTCCATATCTTCCAGGGCCAAAGTAGAACAAAAGTAGAACAATGGAAAGGCGCAAAGTAGAACAATGCAAAGCCCTGTTTTACACCAGGAGTGGTTTTTTTTTTCATAAACAGTATGATAAATATCTTAATTTACTTAGAACTTATGTAAAAAACTAAAGTTATGTCTTATCTTTAATGTTTCATTATATTTTTTCTCTTTCATACATACGTCAGTCCACAGTTGCCAAAGGAAACTTATTTCCGAACTCCCCTTCGTACTTTTCTAATCGAAATAATTTAAAAGAATACCGCTAAATTTTGGAACGTGGGTTGTCAATGTTTGAACAAAATGTTAACATAAGTTGTAAGCTTGTACGTAGGTTGGTTTGTCTCTCATAAAGGCACGTGAATAGCATCTAGTGAAGAAGAAGCATCATGCTATGAAGAATGAATTACTAGAAAATCTTTATATGAGAACAACAGCACAAACATTGAGGAATTGTTGTTGGCTTTCTACTCTTTTAAAAATTTGAAACTTTTGCTGCATCGTCACTCGACCGCTTTTAAAGAATATCTCTATTTTGACCAATGAGAATACAGCATAATACAGTGAAGTAATCGTTTTCTATAAAAGCGGTGGAGTGACGATGCAACAAAAGTTTCAAATGTTTAACAGTGTAAGCGCTAAATTCCAAGTTCCAATCTTGCGGGCTTCTTGTCAAGCACACAAGTCAGATGTTTTCTTGTGTTCAGTCAATCAAGTTGCAACCAATCAGAAGGGCTAAACAACCAATGAAATATGCTGATTGGTTCAAAAATCTGTGTATCGTAGACCTAAGAAGATACACTGTTAAAATTTTGACCCATTTGCTGCAGCTTCACTCCACCGCGTTTATAGGAAACGGTTAATTTACTGTGTTATTGAGCATTCTTATTGATCATAAAAGAGGTATTCTATAAAAGCTGTAGAGTGACTTTGCAGCAAATGGGTCAAATTTTTAACAGTGTAGTCATGCTTAATGGTAAACGTAGTTTTATACACCTGTTCAGATTTTAAGTTTTTTGTCCAAAGTATGGAAATTTGTAATACAGAAATTTTCGACACGCTTATACAGGGCCAGCAAAAAAAACTAAACACTTAAGATTTTAGACATTTTGTTATATATCTAGAAAAATTGATGAGGAATTATTATGAAACTTCAGGTGTATGTAAACAAAACAGTACAGGTCATATATTTTCGTGTAGATTTTTTTTCCCGAAATCCCATAAGGGATCATCAAAAAATTGTAAAAAAACAAGGATCTTTTAGATAAACATGTCAAAACTAATGTAGCAAATGCATTCAAACTGCAGATTATGATAATGTGGCTTATTGTAACAAACTATGTTTATTTTTATGTGGATAGCATGTATATTTGTTGAAAAATAAAAGTTTTTAAAAAAACAATCCCAAATTTTTTCAAGTTTTTTTGCTTATAATTTACAGAGTTCTTAATAAAAAACAATGTTTTTTTTTTTTTTTTTTTTTTTTTTCAGAAAATATTACAAACATCGTACATAATTACTTAAAAAATATATTAATTGTATTAAAAATGAAATGGTTTACTACATAAAGTTTCACTGCGCATATTTAAATGCAATCAAAGTATAATTTGCATAATGTGTAAGATCTCAAAAACATAGCTTAGGAATTCTGAAAATTATTGCCGATAAAATAAGCTCAAAATCCGTTATTCTCCATAATGAAGGAAAAATATGAGGGGATGTATGCATATTTCATTGATTAGTGTCAATATAGCAGGTGGCACGTACTATTATATTTGAATACACACTTGGAGTTTCAGAATAATTCCTTTTGTATATTTCTAGAGATTTAACGAAACAGCTAAAATCGCAAGTGTCATGATTTCTTTTGCTGGCACAATTGGCGAGTGTAAAATAGCTTAGCATCAATCTCAAGTGGGAAAAGTCTATTTTTGACCAAAATCCCTCCTTGACCGATCAAATTATACTGCCCATGATCACAACTCGGATAAATAAAGCGCTCAGTTATAGGAGAATCATGGTAGTTTATTTTTTCATTGTTGATGAACTTATTCTAAGCTATTAATCATCACTACTACAGAAAAACCACGCGCAAGCTAATTTGAAATCAATGACCGAAAGGGAAAAAGGTTTTAAAAAAAGATACAATTTAAAACCACGAAGGTACTCTTTTACACATTGATCTCGAATATCTTATGCAAAAAAAATAACCGTTTGAAATTATTGAAATTAAAATGAAAATTTTAAAAATAACGTCGTTTAAGCATTAGTTTGCAATTAATGTGTTCACATTACTAGTTTAGGTTGTTAACACATAAGACTAAACATAGAACCCCCCACCCTCCTAAAAAAAAAAAAAAAGTTTTACCGTGTGAATTTATCTGGGAAATCATCGCTTGCTTTCTGTTACTGAGGCATGTTCTAGAATCTAACATCGCGATAATGATGAAATAATTTCAGTAATTTTTTTTTTCCATTTTGAACCGAATTCTAAACAGAAATTATCATTACTTCCGAGTCATAAAAACATTCTATGACATAAGCTGTTTGTGTACTAAATAGATTTAGCAGAATTATATAATCGTAGTAATAAATAAAATTGTAGTGGTCAATCTAATATTTCCGAACATTCTTTTTCTGGCCAAAAGAAAAGTAGTAGTGGCCTTTATTTTCGCCACAGAAGAGCGAAAAAATATTATATTGCAGAAAATTCCTACGGAAAAGAGTTTGCAGTTATCGATGTCAAACTCAAAACTACTAATATAATAAATTGTAGCAGGAATTTCAGAACACTTCTAAAAATTCTAAACGAAATTTTTATTTTTACAGATGGTTTTCACTATAGTATGAAATATTCAAAATTTTTTAGTTTATAATATAGATATTTTTAATAATTCATATTAAATAAAAAATCCCATAAATCTAAAAATCCATACACAATTTCATATAGTATGTTCTAATGAATGTGGAAAAAAATTGAAGCCAAATTATTCCTTTTACTTACCCATCATACGTAGTATAGAGTAAGTCTTGCAATCGTTTTGAAAATCGAAAAATTTTTTTTGACGGATTTACACGTTTTAGATAGTGGAGATTCCGAAAAACATATTTTTAGAAAATAAATTTTGCCGTCCGTCTGTCTGTCTGTCTGTCTGTAAACTCTCTATCTCCCGAACAAATTGAGATAGAGACTTGAAATTTTGTATGTAGTTAGTATGTAAGAATGGGACGAACCCTACTTAATATCAGCAACCTCGATTATCCGGAACTATTTTTTTCGGACTCTCGAAAAATTCGTTCTGATGAAAGGTATATAAAAATTTTCGAATTTTTTTGTTCTAAGGAATGTACTTAAAAGGCAATAAAATAATACACATTTTGCATATAAAACAAAGTCGATCGGATTATTAGTTGCCGAGATATTTGTAATCTTGTTTTCCACATTCTTCGATTTTTCATGACCCTGTATTTCGTTCAAATTTCAATTCAGAAGTATATTTTAATTGGAAATGAGACGCTTAATCCGACGCAGTTAATTGCTAGTTAATAGAATTATTATTTTTGGAGTTATAAGGATGTTTCTTTTACGCAGTTCGGTACTACTTGAGTAGTTTGGCGTTTTATATAATTTGTCGAAATTGGTACATCAGCAGTTCTTTAATATAGCATTACTATGTATATTAACAATATTTAAATTTTGTTTATGAATTGCAATGCATTGTATAAATAGTTTCACATGTTTCATTTTCGTATACATATCCATGATGGGTAAGTATTACGGTGGCCCCCAACGACTAGTTTATAAAAGTAGTAAGGATTTAAAAAAAATTAAACTTAAAAATAAATAAATTTGAGTATTGTGCCACCACATATATTATAATATTCTTCAAAACTGAAGTGAAGGTTTCATACATTAAGCAATTTTTTTTAAATGCCCAACATGACGTTTAAATCATGCTTCTATCTTAACCCCTTGAAGGGCACCGGTATATGTTATATACCACTTAATTTTAATTCCCAAATGCCGCATTCATACCAAAATTTAAGAATCAACTTTTGTTTCATATGATATACTCGAAGAAAAGCTTTTACTTTGTTTCATATAAAATTGTTTATAAATACCGGTGTCAATCAATCATTTTAACATTTTAGTAGCAGAAATGCTTTGCCCCTCAAGGGGTTAATTAGAAAAGGAAATATTAATTTTTTCGTTTTGAATTGTTTTCAAAGTCTATCTTTGAAGCAATGGTTTTCATGGAAATAATTGCTCTTGAAAATGAGTTTTTCTTCATGATAGGTTTTTTCGCAATTTCTCGGATTCGAATTGTTATAACTTAAGAACCGTTAAAGATAAATGATTTAAAACTGTAAACATGTCTTTTTTGATTATTTTACTTAAATTTTCATTTAGCAAATTTGAAAAAAAAAAAATATTTATTTTTGAAAGTATGATTTTTTTAAATAAAAGATTTTACTCATTTTTTTTCAAATTTTTGCTTTAAATATTTTTATTTTTTTAAAAAATTAATGTTTTTAAAAATGCTGAATCAAATTAAAAAATTTAAATATTTCTGTTTATTTAAATATAAAAAAAACTATGAATAATATTTTCAGTTATGATTTTAAATTACCCCACTTTTTTAATAATTTTAATAATCAATTATTAATTAAATTTTATTAAACGTCTCATTAAAAAAATATAAGTTTTATCATGTGATTTTGTTTAGAAATGATATGGTTGGTAAACCGTTACAAAAAATTCAAAATTATAACTCAATAAACAGAAATTATTTTAAAATGTGTTCCGAACCTTCTTAAGCGAAAAAAAAAAAAAAAATAGTTCAAAATTTCACTGTCAGAAGATGATTTTAATTATTTAAATATTTGACATAAATTTATAATAGTTTACAAACTTTGTTTATTAACTTTACCGGATCTTAAAGAAAGCATTTCCCGACATGCTGTTAGCCTTTCCTAGATCACACTTCAGTCAACTGAGAAACATGCTGTCTTACGATTACAAATGGTACATGAAAATCAAGGAACACGCGTGGAACATATTTGTTGTAATAAAATTTATAAACTATTATAAATGCATGCTAAATGTTTAATTCATTACACGCCTCTTTGATCATGATTGATTCATACGCCCCCTTCTGCAAAACTTGGAACTATTTTTTTCGCTCAAACAAATTTCCATACTTTACGTTCATTACAAAATTTCAGAACTTTCTGAGTGAAAGTTTCGTCTGCATACTAGTTTAAAATACAGTTGTTTAGTTATGGACATACCGTATTTGTAGTAATTTCTGAAACAAGAAAGTGGATATTAATTAAAAAAAAAAAAAAAATCAGTTAACAGATGGCTACTTTGTTAACTGTTTTTTTTTTTAATATCTACTCCAAAAAACATTTCAGACATCATCCGTTTAAATTATGTAATATGTGAAAGCAACGTCATTACACTTTACAATTCTTTTTTATTACTGTTCTATTTTTATAAGAAAAAAGTAAATATACAACAGTTCAAGGAAGACTCTGTGCTTTTATTTAAATTGCATATTTATTCTTTTTTTTGGTCTTTAATTAAAAAAACTTTCTATGTATGAGATGAGTTCTTCATTGTCCGAAATATTTTATGAAACAATGTCTGAGTTTTGCAATAACAAAATTTTCTTATTCTAGCGTTTTCTATACAAATCGATTGATTACCATACATATTTAACCTACTAATATCATCTAATACTTTGTACGTTCCGTCTTCACTGTCAAAACGAACAGTTCCTTCGAAAACACCACCACTTGGTTCCACTTTGATGATTATTACATAATCAACTGGCGCATTAATCTTATCGCCCAGCACTACATGCCTGTTAATGACGTCATTCTGATGTTTTACAAACCTCAGAACAACGTCATTGGCTTGTCCAAAACGAGAGTCCAAAATTTCTTTCAGTCTAAGAGTCGCGCATGCGTCCTCAAATGGTTTGAGGATTTTGTTTAGAGTGTCCACCAGAGCTATGGCACAATTAATCACGATTGGCTCCGTAACAGGAACAGGTTTGTGTGTCTGGCACGTGCACCAGTGCGGAAGTATGCTGGCTTTGTTACAAGTCCTGTCAACTGGAATAGGACCCATAAGGCTCAAGCCATGGGGTGTAAGTATCGACAATGTCTCATTAAGCTCGGAAGATGGCTGCCGCTTAAGTTGCATCAGATGTACGAGGGTCGCATGAACATCAAATGGTGTGGTGAGACGATCCTGATTCTCGCGAAGGTTTTTCTCGAATTCAGGATATTTCTTTAGAAACCAAGGTGGAAAGAACAAATATATAAATGGCATTCTTTCTTCGAATTTCCCGATGTATGTTTGTCGTATGGGGCCAAACCGGATACCGTGATCGCTGAACAAGACGAGCAAGCTCTTATTCATCACGCCTTCAGAATGCAGATCTTTTAAGAGATGAAATGTTGGCTCATCGGCGAAGCCAGCTGCATTAAGGTTATCGTGCGTTAGTCGGGCTACAAATGTAAAAGCAAAATAAGGTCTGTCTTCCATAGTCCTTACAAAATCTCTAAGGTAATTATACAAAATATCCATTTCTAACACAGAATGCAAACAATTGGCTTTACTCTCTCGCCTAATTAGTGACTTTTCAACAGCTAAAGCAAAGGGACGGAAGTAATAATCCGCTGGGGGGTTTCGGAAGCCCTTTTTTAGGTAGTTAAAAGTCGCTATATGAGGCGCATCTTCAGCAAAAAGCGTTCTGTAACCTCTTTTCGAAAAATTCTTCCATATGAAATCTACATCATCAAAAAACATGTCTCTAATACTTTCATTCCAATAATGCTCTATGAAATGTCCGGTGAGTAGTGGTACTAAATTTGGAAAAGTGTTATCAGCCACTTTAGTGTAACCTTTTAATTCGAAATGATGCAAGTGTTCTTTTAAAAATTTACGAGTTTTATCGAAATGTCTTAAGAAATTTAGCTTCGAAATAGAATCGATGCCGACGAAAATGATGTTAAGCGGTGTTTCGTCAGATGAAGTCTCACTCTTTTGTGATTTTACTTTTTCTACATCAGGTTTTAAAGGCACTAGCGGAATGAACTGAGTAAAATTTGGAACATCTCCCGTAGAACAGTTGACAACAAGAAACTCGTCTTTCAATGGTACACCAAATTCTAGTTTCCTGTAATCACCAAATGTGAACTTATTATCTGTCCTTTCATCTTCTGGACCAGGATCTCGTAGTATAGGACGATAAGTGCAAGACAAGTTATCTTTCTGTGTGCCATAGTACATGCTCAAGAGATTATGGTCCATGCTAATCACAGCGTTTGGCTTTGACTTCATGAACTGGGGTCTACCAGGACATTTATAGGGTGACTTGACTTTATTGAAGAAGGGAAGAACTGATGAGTCGTAAGGGTCCCAGTCAGGTATCTGGCATCCCGGGGTATTGAGTACGAATCCCCGACTTTCCACCACCCATTTTATCTGGATCGGCTTTGCCGTTTCTGGGAGCAGCTCATTTCCTGAGTACGAGAAGAAAAAGATCAGAGCCAGCAGGGATATTGATGATATGATGACGAAAATACGACGCAGAGGTGGTCCCATAGATGACGAAGGGGCAAATCCGTGGGTTCTTCATAGGAATCTGTGAAGGGACAGAAAAATGCAGCAATTAATTTGAGAAAATAAACAAAATTGTCTAAAGTAAGTTTTGAAAATAAGTCAGTGTTTAAAAGTACACATATCGATGTTTACTGTTTTGTGTTATTCATACATTCATTTAGAGTCGTTTGTATTTAATCGTTTGAGTTTAGTCGTTTTATTTCTATCTGAACATTGCATCAAAGTTTTCTTATGTTTTTACCATGCATGATGATATTTAAAACAATTCTGGTATAAACAACAGAAATATTTCATAGCGGTAAAATCATGTTTTTAGACATATACATTATAAAATGATATTTAAAACAATTCTGGTATAAACAGCACAAATATTTCTTAGTGGTAAAAACATTGCTTTTAGACATATACATTGTAAAATGATCTTCAAAAAAATTCTAGCATAAATACACGTAGAATTCATTCTTGTTAAGGGGGCTCAGGGGTTGAAAACTTTTCAAAAAATCGATTTTTTTATGATCTAGTTTGATTATTCAATTAATTTTTAACTCAATGCAAAAAACCGCATAAAAATATTAGCATTTTTAACGGAGTTATAAGCATTTATGTATCAATACTCTCATAGCCGCATCCATATAATTTTAACTTTAAGTCGTGTTTTCTCAAAACTTGATTTTTGACGACTAACACTAAGATTTAAAAAAACTATTTGATGGAATGGCTTAAATTTTTTTTGCATGCATATAACATCATTATCTAGAGAATGAATTAAGGATATAACTATCACATAAAAAATCATTATTAAAAAATCTCTCAAAGTTGAAAATTTAAAACCCCCCTAAAAAATACAACTTTTTTTCCATTAAAAATACTGAAAATATTAAACTATCTAAAATATATTAATTCATCATCTAGATAATAATGTTATATGCATGCAAAAAAAAAAAAAAAAAAAAAAAAGCCATTCCATCAAATAGTTTTTTTTTAAATCTTCGTGTTAGTCATCAAAAATCAAGTTTTGAGAAAATGCGACTTAAAGTTGAAATTATATGGATGCGGCTATGAAAGTGTTGATACATAAATGCTTATAACTCCGTTAAAAATGCAAATATTTTTATGCGGTTTTTTGCATTGAGTTAAGAATTAATTGAATAATCAAATTAGATCATAAAAAAATCGATTTTTTGAAAAGTTTTCAACCCCTGAGTCCCTTTAAGCCCAATACGCTGTCGTCCAGTTTTTTTTTTAACCGTGCAAAATAATATTTTAAACAATTTAATAATAAACACATATAGAATTAATTCAGATAACAGCTAATACAGTGTGATCACACTGCGGCACGTGGGTTTTGACGCCACCGTTACCTTTGAATAGTGATTTTCCTGTTAATAAATCGCAGAATTTTTGCGACTAAGTAAGGCTATGATTATTATCCGGAGAAATTTTTTTATCGATAATCCAAAAGCTACTGTTTTATCATACATAGTTAACATATTTGTTATAGGGTAAGTTCACACAATAAAAGTATAAAGTTTAAGTTTAATACTTTAAAAATAAGAAAAATGTCTTCAGTGATTTGTAAAAATGTCATGATAACCGGAGAAGTAATTTATTTTTCTCCAACTCTTTCTCCGAATACGCCTTCTTCCATTATCCATATTTTTAAAATGAGCTGAGCAATTTAGAATGTTTTGCGGAATATCACGATTTTACAAATCATTCTAAACCACACCCAGACCCTAATCCGAATTAACTGCCGAGTATTTTTTGTAAAAATCTTCAGAATTGTTCTTGTTCGGCACGACATATCGAAATTTCGACTAATGCTTGAAAATTTTGCACATAAAGAGGAAAAAAAAAAAAAAAAAAAAAAAAAGGAAAACGTAACTTTTTTTTAATCTACAGATCCGATATGAAAAAGAAAAAGAATTTAAGTTTTGAATATTTTAGATACCGTTCATTAGGAACATCTATATCTCTATTTTAAAAAAGTAACTATTGCTGTCATCGCCTCTGATAATTTTTTTGCGACAGGGGTCTTTTTTGACTAATATTAAGAAAACTACTGCATAGAAAAATATGGAAATAGGTTGTATTATAGAGAAATGTTGATAAGTACGCTGATGCAGACCGTTTTTAAATTGAATAATTATTTTAAGAGATATTTAATGTTAAAATTGTTCGAAATCATTCCATTAAAGAAGTTTTCTAGGAGTAAAATCTGTACATAGGATTTTAAATATATATTTTTTTTTGAAGGTAGAAGTTACGGATGTGCAGACTGCTTTTATTTATTTTTTTATTTTTATATTGTTTGAGATTTATTTCCATTTTAAATTCAAATTTTCATTTCGAGAGATATTTTTTACATGTTTTAGAAAAGTATCATTTTAAATTATTGTCATCTATAAAAATAGCACAAGGATATTTTACAATATTTCCTTCAAATTAAAAAATTATTTATATGCGAGTAAATTTTTTTTTCAAATTAAGATTAAATTAATATTACATATAAAAAGCAGGAAAATATTGAAAATTACGGTATAAAACCTATATTTGTACGAGAAATTTAAAAAAAAAAGAAAATTGTAAAATAATAAATTCATTTATATGAGCTAAAAGTCATAAATGGAGGAAATCACGTCGAATTTTAAACAGCCAAATCACAATGCAAAACAGTTGAAATTAAAAAAAATGTATTTATACGAGAGATTTATTACATATTTCGTAGAGATGGGAAATACAGTTATTTTTCGTTAACAGGTTACATCGTTCCATTCTTTTACAGGTAACAGGTTCCAACAACCTGTTATTTTTATAATATGTAAATGACGGATATTTTAATTAGAAGTTCTTTCAAACAAAACTTTTTAAATAACTTTTTGACATAATTATAAAAGCTGTGTTATTCAAAATCAGTTTGTGATTAAACACTTAATTTTTGCGAGACAAGACTAAACTTAATTAATTATAATACTTTGAATTTCATGCATTTTTGGCATTTACTGACACTTAAACAGGTTTTTCCAGTTATAGTGATTAAAATATTAGAAATTCATAAAATTCTAAGTATCATAATTCAGTAAGTTTTGAGTATACAAGAATAAATTTTACTGTTTTACTTGTTAGAACATGAAAAAATAAAGCTTATAGGACTCACACATTGGATAAAGTTTGTAATTTCTTATCTATTTAAAAATAATGTAAATTGGTTTTTATATGATGCACAGGAAAAGAAAATTTGAAGCATTTTTACAATTGGAACTATAGCGCTAAAACTAACGGTTTAGAAATTAGTTGTAGGTAAATGATAAGAGACACCCTGCATAGTAATAAATAGAGTTTAAACACTATTTCTAACAAAAAAAATAAATTTATACAGTATAGATTATGAAACACCTTCCAACACATTTAGAATGCTATAACAAAACTTGACAATTTACTAAGGTGGGATGGCGTCTTATTGAGCACTTTGGAATAAAACAATGCATTTGAAAACACGATTTCTGCTATTACCATGAGTAATCGTTAAAATATACGATTTTTTTTTCAGCACTGTATATGATCTACAGACATGTGTGCTTACTATATATAATATGCTAAAAGTTAGCTCTATTAAAAGCATAGCACAGTTGAAAATTTCTATTCAGCAATTTTAGCCAATAGACTAATATTATTGAAAACATTTGTTCGACCTTGCATATGATCTAAAATTTGTACAAACCAAGTAACATTTAAAAAGTAGTTAAACTTTAAAACGCACTTCCAGCAATTTTTGTTCATAGGTTTCAATAATTCAATTAATTTTAATTTTCTTCTATACCCAAATACTTTTGTATGTTCTTATAAATAAGTGATAGATTCCATGCACACCATATTCTTTAGTAAGAACCTTGTAGTACTTGACAGTGATGTATATCAATTTTAGTATGTTTTAAATACTGTAATATTATTAAAATACACAGCGAGTGATTTTCCAACATACACCGTAAAGTAATGGAATTCTTCTTAGCGGTCCTGCAAACTTCCTTCTCAAAACCGAACATGCCATACTAAATTCTAATAATACATATACCAATTTCATGGCAATCAGACTATATTTACACGGGTTAGAGCAAGGAGAGACAAACCGAATTCATAAACACTTTTCAACTACATTGTAAAATATTATAAAAGAAAAATTGATTCGCGACTTAATAACGGCCGCACATCAATCAACACATATTCAAAGTTAATTTCACAAGAACACAAAAATATTATTTATATTCTTTCAATCGAATGCAATTCATACAAACAAATTTCGTTCATACAAATATACTTTTCAAATTAATTAAAACTGTACTAAAATTAAGTTATTTCACAAATTATGGAAACTATTTTCTTTTTTTTCCTTTCTTTCTTTCTTTCTTTTTTTTTTACTTTTTTTTTTTTAGCGAAATAAAATCACAGAAATAAAATCTTTTAACGCAAATGCAAAACAAAAATAATAAAAATATTTGGCCGAAAAACAAAATTTATAATGCCACAATCTCCCCCCCCCCTCTAAAAAAAATCTATGAACATGTAGTAATAACCCTTTTAAATATTCAAAAACGAATAAACCCGCCGTATCTTTCATCACCCCTCCAATATCAACATAGAATATTTCCCTATTGAAAATCATTTCATACTTCCTCTTTCATTACTTCCGAAAACCATAAAAAATAAACAAACACTTTTAATAAAATGTCATTCACTCAGATAAAATTGTTATTTCTGTTATATTTATTATCAACATATTTTTTCAACTGAAAACACTTTTGTACCAAATGTTACAGTCTCAGCAGAAAATATTTACAGATGAATAATTGCAAACATATTAAATTATCTGTTTTTATTGAAAGTTACCCAAACGATAAATGACCATTATCTATTTTAAAAACAAGATTTATTGCAGCAACAAGTAAATATCTCAGAATGAATGAGGAACATTTATAAATTATCTGTGGTTGGTTTCAACTGCGGAATTCTATCTGAAGTTCCAATGTACACGTTTTGGACGATTTAACCAATTAAAAAATTATAAATTCGTGCGTTTTATTTGAATGTAGAAAATAATGTTCAGTTTTTTTTAAATAGATTTTTTTATCTAAAATTGAGAATTAATTTTTAAGGCATAGAACTATAAATAAATGCATTTCACTTAAATATTGCAAAAATGTACTTTTTATAAATTTAATGATTCTAAACTCGAGTTTTGCTGTTTTTTCTTGGTGTGTGTGTGTGGGGGGGGGGGGGGAGGGGGGATTAGAAATCAATGCTTTCCTCATTTAGGTAACACAAACGGCAAATATATTGCAAAATTCAAAGATAAAACTCAATTTAAAATGCATTTGTAATGTAGGTGTACAAAGGGAAAATATTTAGATCTAATAATCTAGCGTGTTCACTTTGGGGCTGTGCAAATATAACGTTATAATTTTAGGGGGGCGGGGAGGGGGGGTCCGGCACATGATATCGTAAGATATCTCTAGGGAAAGTAAGTGTTTGTCTTTCGATATCGATATTATTTATTGATCCAATCAAATTTTTCTCTTTTTATTTGTAACATGGTCTTTAGTTGAAAATAGTTTTGCAACAAATCAAGTGAAGCATGACCTTTTTTCTTACAAATAATCAGATGTTTTTCGGATCTACTATTTATTTCAGTGTTTCGTTTATCTCAACTTTGTGCCACCAGAATCGGAAAAAGTATGTAATGGCGGTGACCTAGCACCAGGCACCAAGTCGAAAAAGCATTTAATTAGGACTACAAATTGTTTCTATCCCTGCGTTAGGGATTGATGAAATGCAAAAAAATTTTTAAGCACATACAAGCCTAACAAAGTTGCCTATCGGCAGAGAGTGAAGCGATAGGGCCAATTAGGTGCGCTCGTCTCAAAAGAAACGTTTCAGGACATTTTTAGTGAATATTGTTCGATTTTAGAATTTTAGAATTTGAGTAATTTGTAGAATTTGATTTGCGAAATTGAGTTTTTGAATAAGGCAAATGAATGAACACGCCGCCATTTAAAACCATATCTTATTTAATTAACAGGGACTTTTCGGTAACATGTTAACGCAATATTAGGTTCCAGCATAGTAACAGTGTTTTTTATCCTAATACGTTAAGTAATGCCCATCCCTAATATTTCGAGATAATTCATTTAAATAATGATTTCAATAAGACAGTGCAAATAATATTTGCTTTCTAACAATAAAAAATGTTTTTACGTGAATATTACAAAATGGAAAGAAAAGTTTGGTGAAAATTATGTCAGATTTCAAGAATTGCATTTAACATCACTTATTTAAGACTATATCCTTATAGTATTCATAAAAAATACTGGGAAGCAAAAAACTCTCGACTTAGTCCATTTTATATTCGATGAATTTATTATGTTTAAGCAATCTTATTTAATCAAACGCTAAAACGTCATTAACAGCAGAAGATTTGTCTTAAATTCTTTTCGTAAAAGAGAATAGAATTAAAACCAGCTTACAGACCACTAGTTTTTTTTTTTTAAATTATAATTCAATTTTTCGTAAAATTTTTTAAACCGATCAAATTAACCTATTCTTAACACTAGAACCGCTGAAATTTTTTCTCGGGATTCCTAAAAATATTTCACATCAGAATTTTCATTTTAAATTCAACCACTTATTTATTGAAATTATTTTTCTGCGTCCTATACATAACTTATTTTATAAAGAATTTTCTGGTTCGAATCGACATCTATTGATTTGTTCCGGGTCAAATTGAAGCGGTTCTAGTGTTAAAAAGAATACGGGGAAGGGGGGGGGGGGGTTGACGAGTGTATGTTCGTAAGAGACAGAACCCACTATTACCTTAAGAGTAACAGCCATGTCAAATTTAAAGTTCAATTTCAAATTTATTTTTTAGCCCCAACAGTTGTTAACAAAATCGCAATTCTTTGTTTTTTTTCTGCACGTTTAATTTTTTTTATATAAAAATTATTGTGTGTTTGGCGTGTCTATTTATGTCTCAAAAGTAGGAGGCATGTCAAACTTTCCATTTTAGCTTTAACAATTCTAAATAAATATTAAATTCGAACAAATTTAAAACGATTTCAGTTCGTATCAACCATTTAAATTTCGAATTTTTTAGTAACATTCTTGGCGAGCATTTACAACGACAATACCAAATTTCTAGCTACAAAGTATCATAGAAATTGCAGTATTATAAACTTTTTTGCTTCTTTATTCTATTGTGCATGCTTATACTGGAAAAAAATAAACACTATGTTAGATTAAAGATGGTTACTAGCATTTTATACACCATTATCTTTGAAATCGATCCGGTAGATCAGAGATTACCACTTACAAACAATTATAAAAACAAACATTACTTCTTTATAATATTTATATAAATTTATTTCACAACTAGCTGACCCGCCCGGCGTTGCCCGGGTCCGTATTAACAATATTAAACGAACTTGAAATTTGTATGATTTTATCAATAACTGGAAGCATGCAGAAATGCATTGTCTGAAATACGTCGCAGCTGACTTTGTGAAAAATCGGTTTTAAAATCAACAACTAATATTAAGCTCTAGAAATACTTAAAATGAGCAATGAGAAACACGGGAGGGAACATGTATCCAACGATTGCGTTAGTTTCGTGTTAAAGTGTTGATATTTACCCGTAAAAATCACTGTTAAATCACGTAACTAATTATTTTTTTCGCATAGAAATCCCAAGTGAAAAATTTTGAATTTCAAACTAATTATATCATTCTTAAATCCGACTATACCGTGAATGAATCGATACGCGATGATAAAAGATTGGTATATAGTATTATAATTTCAGAGCCATTTAACAAAAGTGTATATTTTTAATCAAAGCATGCGTAATGTTGACTCTGTGGACAAATTCCTAACCGTAAACTTTTGTACCATAACCATAATCTGTCTGTAACCTAACTGCGACTTAACATTACCCTACCGTAACTTAAATATAACATAAATGTAACCTAGCCGTCACTTTGAAATATCAATATAGAAGCATCATTTAAGATTTTGCTTGAAAAGTTAACATTCTTTCGTTAATGTCTTAAAATCGTCTGCACTCTGAAATCTATATTTTAGACTAATATTTGTTATTTAAGTTTTCGCGCATGATTTTAAAAGAATGTTTTCATAATTATATTTTATATATTGACATAGAGTTATTAATATATTGTTAAATTAAAAACATTTTTTCATCTACGTTATAAAGTATTAAAAAGTTCTGAAAAAAAAAGAAAACTTTTAGTAATACAATTTTTAGTTCAAATCAAATGTTTTCAATATTTTATTTAATTTTATTTTTACATTTAATTTTTTCGAATATATCAATTCCAATTATTTTAAAAGCAAACATTTTTTAAAAATAAATGATATAATAGAAAAAAGACCATTTTAAAAAATTACTATTACTTCGTAAAATACGCTTCAGCTGTAATTCATTCCTTTCAATTCGTCTTAATACAAAATCCCTTCCACATGCTTTTGTTTGGGACATTAAAATTTGAGCGATAAATGGTTTAATATTGCGACCCTTTTTCGGTTTACTTCACCACCACCTATCTTTTTCCTCCATGGTTTACAACCGCTGTGATAAAAAATCATCATTTAAACTGACAGTTTGCCAGTCTATGAATTTTAAAGGTCTGTTCCAGCTTTTTTAATTATTTATGCGAAAATTTTATGCAACCAACCAACCAACCATAACTAAATGAAGGGAAAAAAAAAAAGAAAAAAGGCGATTTTTTATAAGAGTGATCTTTGGAATTTAATTAATTACTCAGTTAATAAATAGAATTTCGAAATTCTAAAGCTCAGGTGCATCAGGAGAGATATTGGGCTACTCTCATAAAAATTTTGAGCTTCGTACGTCCCATAGATTTTGCTAGCCATCGCAGACACACACACACACACACACACACACACACACACGCAGACAGAGCGATTTGTTATTTTATTAGTATAGATATGATAGAGGTAGTGCAATATTATAAAGGTTTTTTTTCTTCTGCACCCACCTTGTTTATTGTAATGACAAAAAATAAAGCCTATGATGGAGTGAAGAGTAACTGTGTGTTGCCTCTAACAAACACACAATTGAACATAATTTTTTATATAATATTAGTCAAAATTTATTTCACATTTGATTCCAGATTTTCCAGATTTGACAACTGAAGATTTTGCTTATTGTTTGCAATGCTGCTGAATAGAAAATATTTGATCTTGCAAGCAAACAATCTAAAACTGTTTTATTAACCAAAACAAACAATTGAATTTATATACAGGGTGTCCATAAACTCATGGTATATACGCAAGGGGGTGATCGAACACATAAAGACGAGTAATAGTAAATAAGAAACCAAGGGTCCCAAACGTTTTCCAAAGGAGATAGCCGCCATTAAAGTTTGGGGTCCAAACTTTCAAATAAACATAAAAAACAGAAAAATTGGTCGATTGATTTGCGGTTTTCACTAAAACTATTCTTTATGTCGATATTTTATTAAAAATGAATTATAAAGATAAATTTCAAAAAAGGCCGATAGAGAGCGCTTTAGACTTTGGAGTAACGAACAACTATTTTTTACGTTATTTTTTGCATCTGATTAAATGTTTTCGCAAACTTAGACTTAAACTTAAATTTTGAGCTCAAAATCTGAATTGTTGGGAGTCGTTAACCCTTTCCGGGGCAAGGTGCTTGTATTAATAAAATGTTGAAATAATTGGTTCACACCAGCATCTATAAGAAAATTTATATGTAAAAATGTAAATGTGTGTGTTCGCGTATTTTATATGGTTGAAATTTTCTTTAAGAAATTCGAGTGCCAATGTGTCAATAATGAATTAAAATTAGGTGATGCCGTGACGGCATCACCGCCCTTCAAGGGGTTAAGTTGCAAACTGAACTGTGTTCAGAGGGTTCAAAATTCAAATGATTATAAAAAACGGTAAAATTGGTCGATTCGTTTGCGGTTTAAAATAAAAATATTCTTTAAGTCAGTATCTTCATGAAAATAAATTTTAAAGAAAAATTTCAAAAATTTCCGTTAGAGGGCGCCTTAAACTTCAGAGTAACCAACATCTAATTTTAACCGTTATTTTTTGTATCTAATTAAATGCTTTCCAAAACTTATTAAATGTTTTCGAAATCTTAGATTTAAACTTAAATTTTGAACTCAAATTCTGAATCGTTGGAATGGGGTTAAGAAGCGTAAACTGAAGTGTGTTCAGGAGTTAAAATTTACCCCCCCCCCCCACAAACACAGTTCACTTTTGCGCTATTTAATCCTTTCCGACGCACTACTCTTTAAAGTTGGAATTTAAAGAAAAAAAAAATAGGCAATCTATTTAGGCCTAGAGGAGTACACAGGTATAATTTTATAAAGATTGCACTAAACCATTTTAATTATACAGCTGTTGCCGAAGTGGTAACACCGTGTAAGTACAGCATTGATAAGCGCAGTTTATTTAATTTATTTTCAAGAAAACACTGTCATAAAGAATAGTTTTAGTGAAAACCGCAAATCAATCGACCAATTTTTCCGTTTTTTATGTTTATTTGAAATTTTGGGTGCAAACTTTAATGGCGGATATCTCCTTTGAAAAACGTTTAGGACCCTTGGTTTCCTGTTTCCTATTACTCGTCTTGATGTGTTCTATCACTCCCTAGCGTATGTACCATGAGTTTAGGGACATCCTGTATATGTATTGGTTTTTTTTTCTTTTACTAAAAACAGTGCTGTCGCCCCAGTGGCGTGATCAGTAGCGGCAGCTACTGCCACGCCGAGGGGTCCTGGTTTGAATCCGGGTAAGACATGGATGGTGTGTTGTTCCTTTGTTGTGAAATAAATTATGCAATGGATGTGCGAAATAAACAGTTTTGTTTTGTCTGTGTTTCTGTGTGTAATGCATCATTCGAGGCGAAAGCCATATATGCTATAGGCCTCAAAGCACTGTCACATCAACCATCAAAACAGAGCTAAAAAACATAAAATTGTTTTTGCTTTTTAAATATTAAAGAACTGTCAAAGATACTAAAACTCGACAGACAAGAGCTTTCATCTGTCTCAAACAGTTATTCTTTGAAATTTTCAGGCATTTTTCTCCGGGCGCGATTTCTGTGGCTCTGAAGGAAAAATTGCATTTTTTTGCCATTGAAACCACAAATTTTCAAATCTTCCGGGAGGGAGGGTATATCATTGCTCCGGATTACTCCTTAGAATCAACACTGATTTCTAGAGTGCCTCCTAATAATGGCTTTTTATTTATGCGACGTTTTTTTATGTTAAAAATACATTTTATGTGTTTTAGAATCTTTTGAATTCATAATAAATAAATCAAAATAAATCATAAATTTTGATTTTTAATGTTTTATACAATTTCAAGATGATCATAAGTTTCCAGAAATAATAGTTAAGCTATATTTTTTATATCAGTTTTTTTATTAAAACGTAGTTTAATGATAAAACACATAAAAAATTGTGCAACAAAACAAAATGCAAGAGCAAACAAAAAGAAGTCGGAAATGAGGTGCGTTCGTACTATAATGAAGTTTTATCTTGGTGTAATAGTATACAGTACTTTGGATACAGTATAATAGCAGAAATCCTTTGTGTGTTTCTGAAAATATTATATTATTTCTATTACATAGGAAATAACTTGTAGTAATCCTCAGCAACGTATACCAATTTCATAAAATGTGCAATAATTTAATGTAATTAAAACGGGTCTCGAACAATATTTCCCCGTATACCATTGTATACAGGAATATTTTGTGTGGCCCTGTAAATTAATAACAAATATTCTTTACACCACAGATTGCACAGAATGTATATTTTAGTACACACTTCACAAATGCTTATCAAATGTATTATTTTCGAAAAAGTGCAACATCATTAACTTCACTAGTAACTATTTTTTCCCATCGGCTGTAATGTAACGGAATACTTTTTATTGTCGATGTAATTAAACTATACATCTTATTTTCATAAAATTTGAAGTGACTCAACAAAATTATTCAACGATTATGAATTTTAAATTTCAAACGCTTTGGTTGGTCAGTTTTTGCTCTGTTATATGCGGACAGACAGACGGACGGGCTATGTGATACATATTTACATAATTACGAACGCACCTAAAAATCAGAAACAAAACTTATTAATTCGTTAAAATTTTCTTAAAACAACTTGGATTTATCAGTTACTTAATGAAACATTCTTTAAAAACTTGGAAATGAAGAATTGTGAACGTTATCTTACAAAAGCTTGAAAATAGGAGAATTAGTTTACTGTTTACATTACTACTAAACAGTAAATACATGATACGGGGAATAAAGTTATCAAACACTTCTTCATCATTTAAAACAAACAATCGAATTTAAACTTTAATCGGTTCCAAGCCGTAGCAGTTTTATCTGTTACATTGAATAGTACTTAAATCATACAGCACACAGAAAATGCGATAACTGTCATTGCTTTTTTCCCCCAAGTAATTATAATGTTCTTATTTAAGTACAGTAGAACCCCGCAAATCCGGATCTCCGGATAATCCGGATGGGTTTGGTCAAGCGATGGAGAAACGATTTGGTTAATTTCCATTGCATAAACTTGTTTTATCGTCGTATTCTGAATAAAAAAAACTTTTTTCTGAAATCTTTTCGGAAGAATACCTTAAGCTTTCTGATTTACATTACACCCAATGAACTACTTATGCTCAAGCAGATGTGTGATCGTGCGGCTCACAAAAGGTATAGAAAACTGGCACAGCAAATCATTACAAACTTTTTTATTACAAAGTAAACATTTTTACTGTCTGTAAATAATCAATAAGTTAAACATAAAGGTGATTTTCTGTATGCATGTTTTATTTTATTTCATTTTTTTCTTATTTTCCGGATAATCCCGATTTTCGATAATCCGGATTGGGTCTGGTCCCAATTAATCCGAATTATCGGGGTTCTACTGTAATTCTTTTTTAAGGGGACACAACTACCTTGAAATCGGCCAAAATATAGATTTTTATTTTTTAATATTAACTGAAAGCTTCTTTAATTGTGAATATTTTGACCCTCATTTTGAAACACAATCAACCATACAAATGAAAACAAACTGATTTTTCTCCTTGTTCATATTTTTATAACTTGCTTGTTCAATAAATAATTAGGCTTTTTTGCTAATGTAGATAGAGATTTGAATTTTATTTCACTTATTCTTATGGTGTTTATAATGGTCCATATAATGATCCATGGTTTATAATTGTCCATAATAGTTTGTGCATGGATTTAACGTTCAAGTTTATTTTTATTTTAATATTCAATTTCCTTCATTTTTTAATGTACTCGAGAGAAAAAAAATCATTATATGTAAAATTCCATACATCTAAAAATCCATGCACAGGATTAATAATTTATATTCTAATGAATGTAGAAAAAAAGTCGAAGCGAAAATATTCATATTTATAAAAGTAGTAATGATTAAATTAAAAAAATATATAAATTTTAGTAAAATAGGCATTTCTACAAAAAAATTTTTTTGTTTCAATTTTATTTAATTTTTAGTATTAAGTATTGTGCCACCATACATTATTACAGTATTATTCAAAACGGAAAATATGATTTCAGTGGTAGTGCCTCCTTAATCTAGAATTTACTTTATTAACTGAAACAATTTCTTTTAATACTTATATTAAAAAAACCGGCAAGTTCGACTACTGTGAAATATTAATCGAATGTAAAAGCAAGTATTGTTTTTGTGTGTATACAGGGCGCTTCAAAATTTGACCAATAAAGTAAGAAGCGAAAAATTAAACTGTTTGTATTTAAAATAATATTCAACAAAAGCATGAAACAATTGTTCTGCAACTGTTTCTGCCAAAGTTCTATAGCGAAATTAAAAGTTAATCATTATATAAATAAACCATATAAATAAAATACAAATTAACGGCTAGTAATCATATTACGCCCTTAAACCTCGGAAATTTTCAGAATCAAAAAGACTACAATAAGTAGCAATATATTCAGCGATTTTATCAGAAAAAGGAAATTAAAAACTCGTCAAAGTAGCCAGATAAATTTGTTTAACTGAATTTGTATCTAGTCATGATTTGATTTTTGTTGGTGAAATTAGCCCACACTGTTCACTTAAAAAGTCAGGGATGATGATGTTATGGGGATCTTATGGGGACGTTTTTTTTTCAAATATCTCATTCAAATATTAACATTTTTACATGTTTTTTTACATAGGCTAGCTGTGTTATCCGGGCTAGTTTTTACTTTTTCGATTTTGGTTTCAGATTTTTCTTTAAAAAATACTTTAAATTTCGGAACCGCTTCTGAAAATAAAACTATCATAATATAAAAAAAAAATATGTAAGCAAAATCAAAAAGATACAAAACTAGTCCGGTTGTAGATCGTCCTCAGCTATCCTATGCACAAAATAATCCTGTAAAAATATTAAAATTTGAGCGAGATATTTGAAAAGAACGCACCCCGTAGACTTAACATTATCTTGCGGGTCTTTTTAAGTGGCTCGAGTGGCATCTTAACTTCAAAACCTACCTTTTATATTTTTTAGGTGCGTTCGTAATTATACGTAGCACCTATTGTTGTCTTTCAGTCCGTCCGTCTGTCTGTCTCATATAACAACGCAAAAACTACCCAACTGAATCGTTTGAAATTTAAAATGCAAAAATATTACATAATTTTGTCGAGTCATTTAAAATTTTATGAAAATCGGATGCATAGATCAATTACAGGGACAATCAAAAGGATTCCGTTACATTACGGCCAATGGAAAAAAAAGTTTCAAATGCATTTTAATCGTTTGAAAATTTAAATACATAATTATTACATAATTTTGTCAAGTTATTTCAAATTTTATCAAAATCGGATGCATAGTTCAATTACAGGGACAATCAAAAGTATTTCGTTACATTACGGTTAATGGGAAAAAATGTTTCAAATGCATTTTAATGGTGTTACACTCATTCGAACGTAATAAAATTGATATGCATCTATAAAGTACATATTATAATGTACATTTTGCATAATCTGTGGTGCAAAGAATATTTGTTATTGATTTACAAGGCCACACAAAAGTATTCCATTGCATAATGGTATAGGGAGAACATTGTTTGGTGCGCATTTTAATTGTAATTATTTACAGTTTTATGAGACTGATATATGCGAGTGATATTTTTAAAACTTCGTTATCGTACGAACGCACCTCATTTGCTACGCTTCACGTGCAATTTCCAACTTGTTTCCTATTATTATTGTTATACTTATGTACAAGTTTAAACCTTTATCTACGCACGGTACTTATAAGTACCATTAAAATGACTAATTATAAAATTCTTTTATTACGTCAATTAGTTGCAATACGCTTTAGAATGAGTCACAAATACGTTACTTTATTTTGTTAAAAAAATATTATTGGTTACACAAAACAAAATATTTATAAAAAAAAAATGATTTCTTTTGCTTTAGTATCTTTTCCGCTTTCTTGGTGCTAAGGGAGAAGGATGGGGATTTTTCAATTCGGAAATATTTCTACATTTATATTGTAAGAACATCCTATTTGTACATTTTATAATTCTACGAAATACTAAGAAAGCAATTTAAAATAAAAGATTTGAGTGAGGTTATAAATATTGTATAAAATTACTGTAAATTCAAATATATTAAATCCTTCAAAAATTTATTAAATGATTATGTAAATCATTTAATTAAATCTAAACAATTTACGTAAGATGCTTTAGAACGCAAAATTTTCATGAATTCATAATTCAGTAGATAAAGGTTTAATGTAACTGTATTTTACTAAAACCAGAAAGAAATTAAATCATCATGAAAGAAATACGAACATAAAACTTACCTTATTCACGCAGTATAACAGACAAAATTAATCGCGTATCGACACCTTTTCGATAAAAGGATCTTGCTTAGAAAAATCGCAATTTTACTGGAGAGCGTCATCTATTCTCATTGATACAACGTGACATTCTTCACCGTTTATTATTTTATTGCTTAAATTATTCCAACATAAAGTTTAGAGATAGCATAAAAAGAAAGTAAGTATGCAATATTTTTTTCAGTATTACAGATTAGAAGGTTGTTAGCTTTCGCTGTTTATGACTTTATGTGCTTAGAATTTTCTTAACCTTTAAATGATGTTACCGGTCTCACAGGCCGCTGCTTTTTTCAATTTTTATAGATTTACTTGTAACTTTCAGTTTAACTTCAAACACTAGCGAAATTTTCTTCATTTGGAACTTTAATGTTAACATCAGGGACTTTTAAATAAGTGATTTTTAATTACAAAAGTCCTGTACAAAAAACACCTTTTATAAGTTAATCGCACCTTTTATTCATCTTTGGATGCAGAGGTCTCACAGACCACTGCATATTACTTATGTGACAATTTCTGGTCACATCAATTAAGGTTTAATTCATCATGAAGAAAATACGAACTTAAAACTTACCTCATTTACGCAGTATAACAGTCAAAATTAATCTTGTATTGATACCTATTCGATAAAATGATCTTGCTTAGAATATTCGCATTTTTGCTTGAGATCGTTATCTATTCTCGTTGTTACAATATGACGTTCTCCCCAGCTATTGTATTGCTGCGTAAATCATTCCAACATAACGTTTAGAGATATCATATAAAGAAAGCAAACATGTAATATTTTATCAGCATTATGTAATATACATCTTTAAAGGTTAGCTTTCACTTTTATATTTATTTATAAGTTTTAATGAAACTGTATCTTACTAAAATCAGAAAGAAATTAAAGCATCATGAAAGAAATACGGACATAAAAATTACCTCATTCACGCAGTGTAACAGACAAAATCAATCGTGTATTGATACTTTTTCGATAAAAGGATCTCGCTTAGAAAATTCACAATTTCGCTCAAAACCGTTATCTATTCTCATAGATACAATGTGACGTTCTCCCCGATTATTGTTTTGTTGCGAAAACTATTCCAACATAAAGTTTAGAGATATCATAAAAAAAAAAAAAAAAAAAAAAAAAAAAAAAACAGATATGCAATATTTTTTCAGCGTTACAGATTAGAAGGATGTTAGCTTTCACTGTTTATGTGCTTAGAAGTTTCTTAATTTAACTGAGAAGGCACCTGCAGAAAGAAGTCTAGCAAGATTTGAGAACGGATATTGCTCGTAATCAGGGCCGTATCTAAGGGGGTGTTATAGGCACCTCAGCCCCAGCCCCCTCTAAGACATTTTGAGCCTCCCCTTGAAAAGGTGCCAAGGTCACTAAATGAATTTATGTTTGAAAATCCAAATGAAATTCTGTTCAAAAAAATACTAATGAAATTCTGTTTAAAAATCTAATTTAATTTTGAGGCCCTTTCACAGTTTTGCAAAAATACTTAATTGTAACTAAAATAAGTGTTTCAACACTCGCTCATCCTATTTGCACATAAGAAGCTAACATGATGTTTTATATTACATTAGTTATACACTCGAACTTTTCATCATCCTATTCTTTTCTTAGCATAAAATAAAATTATTACAACAGTTTAATGAGAAACATTAGTAACTACAGTGTGAATAAGCATTAAATTATCTTTCTGCGTCACACAGAGAGAGAGAAAATATGAGCCCTCCTACAATTTATTGAGTCCCCTCCTCCCCCCTTCTACAATTGACTTCTATTTATGGCCCTGCTCGTAACCCACAATTTAGGCTATGTTTTTTAATCTTCAACCCCTTCGGTACAAGTGTCTTTCACAAAATTTTGTTCTTTTGTCACCAGTTTTTCAATACAGAAATATTTGCCTTATTGAATCAGAAACATTTTTGGATTAAATAAGACAAAATTTACAATAAAATTTTACTGGCGGGAATAACATAGGATTCTGAGCACCGTATTCGGCACGCTTTGAGGTTCTGCCCTCAAAGCAAGTAGACGGGAAGTGCTAGGTTCGAACCCAATCGCTCCTGTCGGCGTAATCGTTTGGAGATTTCAGTGGTTTTCTTCGAACTATAGATTTCCTTGAGTAAATACGGGTTAGGTTCCCTTAGAAAACCCCCCACGGTAGGATACTCCCCTCCTCCTTGGCCTATATCTCCCGTGTTGATAATCGGCCGTCATAAACAAAACTAAACCAAATCGGCGCGTATAACGGTCAAGCCCAAGAGGTTAACTGATGTTACCCGTCTCACAGACCGCCGATTTTTTTAAATTTTTATAGTTTTATTTGTAACTTTTAATTTAACTACAAACTCTACTGAAATTTTGAACTATCGCCAGAGACGTTTAAATGAGTGAATTTTAATGTATAGGAGTCTTGTACAAAAATATCATCCAATGAGTTAATCGCTCCTTTTATTTATCTTTCAATGAAGCTGCTTCACAGATCACTTCGCAGTTGATATGTGTCTCTTTCAGTTATATCGGTTAAAATTTAAAACCGAGAATGTAAGCATGAAATAAGCTAAACAAATTAACCGTTTACACGCCGAATTAATATCGAAATGTAATTTAAATTTTATTTTTTCTATATTACAGTTTCAAATGTTTTAATTTAAGCATGCAAATTTAAAAAATAATAAAAAAATATTTCTGCTGCTTTCTTGGCTGTTTTCATTTCAGTGTTCGCATTTTGAAATATGTTGACTGACTGTGTTGTTGTTGATGATTGATTGTTGATTGACATCCTATGCAAATATAAAAAATTATTTTCCTCTACATGCTATTGTATATTGTTCCTGAGAATTTTCTCGAATTCCAAAAACATTTAGATTTCTAGCTGTAAAATGTCTGTAATATACAGAAAACTATAAAAACAAAAAATATACAGTTGACTCTCGTTCATTCGAAATCGGATAATTCGAATCTTCGCTTAATTCGAACTAAACATGAAGTCCCGAAATTTTCAATGGCAGAATAACGTTAAGAATTTTCATTAATTCGAACTCATTTTCTCTTGACTTCGTTTAATTCGAACTATCTAGAATTCCGATTTTTCCTTTTTCTTTTCTTTCTCAAGGATTTCAGATCATTTGAATAACTTTCTTTCTTTGATTTTTGTGAAAATTGTTCCGAACGAGTATACATATAATCCAATGCATTTGATATGCACTTTCTTAGTGCCTCGCCTGTCCATCAGTGACGCTTTAAATTTTTCTTCCATTGTGCTTGTTTCTGATCTTTTAATTAGTTTATGTATTTATACATTCTAATTTAATATTTAGTCATATTCTAATGATAACAGACGAAATAAATTTAAAAAACACTATAACATTAATTCCTTTGTAATATACCATATTAAGCATGTTTTTATTTCATATTTTCCATAATTCGAATTTCGGATAATTCGAACATTTCTTGTGGTCCCGACTGTATATGTTTATGCAAATTAATGAATTTACATTTTCCTCATACCTATGATAAATGCTTAAACATAAATATTTTTTTTTCAAAAGTTGAAATAAACTTTGTATTTTAAAGGAAAAATGAGGACATTGTTACTATGTTGGAAGATATTTATGTTTTGTATTACAAATAATGGAATGTTCCCATTTGGAACATTGGCGTTTAAATTTAAGTATAAAGAATTTCCCGAGACAAAATATAAAATACAAGACAAAATTTTAAACATATTGGCATAAAAAACAGTGCAGTACAATTAACCATTTACTTCTGTTTTCGGTCTCACAGACCGTGACGTTTTTCAATTTTCAAAATTTAAATTTAAAATTTTTAGTTTAACTATAAATGTTGGTTAAATTTTGTCTCATTTGGAGCCACATTACTATTAAAGGAGACTTCTGAATAACTGAATTTTAATTATAATAATCATGAATGTAAGTATGAGTAGAGAAATGTTATTTGTAGAACTAATGTAGCAATTTTATTCCGCTTTTTAGATTAAGCGGTCTGTCACATCGCTCATAGTATTTTTGTGACAATTTTCATCGCGCCAATTAATGTTTAAAAATATAAAACATTTAAAAATATATTTGTACGAGCGTTTTAAGAAATTAAAAAAGAAAATTTCTTTTTGCTCCTTTAATACCCCCTCCCGTTTGAGATGAATTAGACACAATTAACGAGAATTAAACAATATCTTAAAATTGCTATTCGCATAAGGGTAGGGGTGCTGGATGTTTTTTCTTTTACTGTTTATTTACTTTATGTCTTTTGTGATTAATAAGTTTATGTCTCTTGTGATAATATTTGTTCTTTTAAAAGCATTCTTGTTTAAGAGTATTTAGTTAAATAACGAAATTCAGGGAGAAGAAAAGATAGTGACTTTTCTTTCCTCATCCCATCTCTCCCAGAGCCAGCCTCTATATTTGCCAGCCTCTATAATCGGAACAGGCACGAAAATTTATGTGATCATACCATGGTTTTTAACGGTTTTACGTCAAAATAATCAAAAACATTGCTACTAAAAACATCGCATTGTCAAAAACATTACCATATGAAAAATATTAAAATAATGACGTAGAATTTAGAATCGAAATTTTCTCACTTTTCTCCCCCCCCCCCCTTTAAAAAATATTGAGGATGAATGTTGATCAAAAGATCAAAACATTGTTTTTGACTGTTTTAGTTGCATGCTTAAACAACAAAGAAATTTAGCCCTTTGAAGTTGAATAGATATCCTTTTCAGTATTGACGTGTATAGAAAGGTACAAATTTTCCCAAAACTGGAGAATTAAACTAGAATACGTGGAAATATTATCTGAATAAATTTTCATATTACTTTTTATTAATTTTTTTTGTACTAGTTCCTTATTTTTACTATAACCTTCAACTGATGTGACAGAAATTGTAACATAACTAGTGTGAAGCTGTTTGTGAGACCGCAAGATCGAAAGATAAATAAAAGGCATGTTTAACTAATAGGATGGTGTTTTTGTACTAAACTTTATGTACAGGACTGTTGTGATTAAAATTCACCTATTTTGAAGTCTCTGATGATAGTATTACTGTTCCAAACGAAACAAAATTTCGGTAGTACTTGTAGTTAAACAGAAAAATACAAGTTAAACAATAAAAATTGGAAAGCAGTGGTCCATCAGTTAAAGATTAAGGTACCTAATAAAAAAACCTTACTTAACACAAGTTTGAAGGATAAGTGAAACGTGGCAAATGAGGTGCATTCGTACTATAATTAGTTTTATAAATATTCATATCTTAGACCAATAATTATGTATACTTTTATGCAAAAATGCATGAATACAAAATTTATTACGATTATACATGATAATATTCAATAATACGGAAATAATATGACATCTTGAATAGGAAGCCACCATCATAGCAAGGTATAATCATTACCTATCATGGATATCATTGAAATAATTACGTATGATAGATTTAATACAATTAATTCGATTTTTATAAGTTTTGAAATGACTCGAAAAAGTCTGCAACGATTATACTTATTAAATTTCAAACTATTCAGCTGGAGTTTTTGTGCTGTTGTACTTGGACAAACGACAATTCAGACGACAGCTAAGTACTATGTAATTACGAACGTAACACAGATAAAATAAGAATCATAAAAGAAAAAAAGTAATCCTAAAAATTGCAACTTTCCTCTTAACCTTTTTGCAAAAAAATATTACTTTTTCCGAATAGAAATATTTACGTTTTGAGATTAAATAAGATAAAAAATACTGTTAAAAAATATTTACCTTAAAAAACAGAAAAATTTGAAGCTATGTGCTCATGTACTTTGAAATTTCACACATAAAATAACCTTTAGTAATTAACAAGTAAATTACTCAGAAAAATTTCAAAAAGTTTTCAAATTTGAAATTTTTCAACAAATGCCTAAAAGTAGTCTAAACATTTTGAATATTTTAAGAAATTATTCATCTAAAAAATTCATCTAAAAGTTTTTTTATCCAGAGCTGCTGAGGTGTACAAAAAATTAACTGACTTCCTCTTCAGCCCTGAGAAAAATATTATGAACGACCACAAAAACCTGCTTAAAATTTATATAAAACATTTCCAAAGCTGTATCAGCTTCTATACCATTACTTATAATATGCATATATTTATTAAAAATGTGTAGAAGTAATTTTAACAATTCTAGTAACATTTAAATCCATTTAAAGAATGTTTATTCTTTAGTGTAGTCTACAGGTGACATTAGGACTGATGCGGTTAAAAAAATATCAAATATCAGTTATTACCTAAAACATACAGAAATTTTCCAGGATTATAATAACTGAGAAGTAGGAATCTTACCAAATAATGCATTAAGGATCCGCCGATTTCAGAAAATTATATCACACGATTGCTATCTTACAAAGCATTGCAATCGTGTATTAATATATGCAGTCACAATCACAAAACATATTAATATTTATAATTTCTTGTGCTATTTTTGATTCTTACTTTTTTCCCATACACCCTACTGTGCCTTCCCTTGTGCACAACTGAATATTAACTATTACTTGAAATTCAGTGAATATTTGCATAAAGATGCTTTATTTTCTTAATTTTCTTAGGTACAATTTTTTATTCTCAAATTAAGTTTAGTTGGGTGGCATTTTTATTAATCCAACAATCGATGTTAGAAAATATACTAAAAGTTATTCAATAAATAAAACTTTATAAGATCAGTTCGAAATAATATTGATTAAGCCTTTCTTTGGAGCACTTTTTATGAAAAATAAAAATTTTATCAAACAAGTATGTTTTTTTTTTTTTCAAAACCAGAGAATAAGACTATGATTTTATATAAATTTTTAATGGAATTTCAATCAACTTTTAACTGACGTGATAGGAAACGTAACATAACTAGTTTGACACGGTCTGTGATACCGCAAGATCGAAAGATGAATAGAAGACATGACTAACTCATAGGATGGTGTTTTTGTACTAAACTTTGTGTACAGGACTGTTACAATTAACATTCACTTATTTAAAAGTGTCTAGTGATAGTACTAAAGTTCCAAACAAAACAAAATTTCTGTAGTGTTTAAAACTATAAAAATTGAAAACTAGTCGTTGGGGGCCACCGTAATACTTACCCATCATTAATGTGCATATGAAAATAAAACATGTGAAATTTATTTAAACAATGCATTGCAATTCCAAAACAAGATTTAAATATTGTTAATATACATAGTAATGCTCTATTAAAGAACTGCTGATGTACCAATTTCGAAAATTATATGAAACGCCAAACTACTCAAGTAGTACCGAACTGTGTAAAAGAAACATCCTTATAAATCCAAACATAATAATTCTATTAAGTTACTGCGTTGGATTAAGCGTCTCATTTCCAATTAAAATATACCTCTGAATTGAAATTTAAATGCAATACAGGCTCATGAAAAATCGAAGAATGCGGAAAACAGATTACAAATATCTCGGCAACTAATTATCCGATCGACTTCGTTTTTTATGCAAAATGTGTGTCATTTTATTGCCTTTTACGTCCATTCCTTAAAATAAAAAAATTCGAAAATTTTTATATACTTTTCATCAGAACGAATTTATCGAGAGTCCGAAAAAATAGTTCCGGGTAATCGAGGTTACTGATATTAAATAGGCTCCGTTCCATCCTTACATACTAAGTACATACAAAATTTCAAGTCTCTATCTCAAATTGTTCGGGAAATAGAGCGTTTACAGACAGACAGACGGATGGACGGCAAATTTTTTTTTTTCTAAAATTATGTTTTTCGGAATCTTTACTATCTGAAACGTGTAAATCCGTCAAAATTTTTTTTCGATTTTCAAAACGATTGCAAGACTTACCCTATACTACGTATGATGGGTAAGTAAAAAGCAGTGGCCTATGAGACCAGCAACATCAGTTAAAGATTAACTTTTTTCAAATTCAGGCAACATTTAGTCAAATTTCAGTAAAGAATTGCGTTTATGTGGAAACTTCTTTAACGAAAACTTCAATTTATTTCACTTTTTTTACAAGAGTATATTAGCAAACCACTTACCTGTGTTACGAAGCAAAAGATTTGCAGTACCTCTTAAATTTACTAACATGTACCAAATTTTGTATACAAAACATGATTTTTTTTTTTAAATGTGTGTTTTTCGATAAAAATAGCTCTTAAAATAATATACAGGGTGAGTCATAAATATCGAAACAGTAGGCTATCTCCTCAAATATTGCCCCTAGACCCATACTTCCAATTGCAAAAATTCATAAAAAAAGGTGAAATTTCTGATATGATAAGTTGCAACTCCATGGGGGGTCTATGTGAAAAAATACGAAAATTAAATTTTTATACGGCCCCCGTAGGTCAAAATTCCCAATTAGGAAATTATTCCTTATCCATTCCTAAATTGAACAAAACAAATTTCATCTCCGTATCTAAAAATCCCACAGACATATTTAATCCCAAAATCCTCAAAAATTCCTGACTTGCACCACTTTTCCCTGCCTCTAAACTGTGTTTTCTTCTCTGTGATTCAACGCTTGTTAGGGAACATTCACAAATTGCAAATTGATAAAAATCGGTTTAAGATAGCGCTTTTTCTTTGGACATAAAATAGCAGCGTATAGTTTTTACGCTAAATTGGTATACCAGACGACTGCCCGGGTCAAAATATCTAGGTCAAGTCTCGAACCGAGCCATAGGGGGAAAAGTTCGGCGTGGCCTGAAAAAATGTCAACATCATAACCTGGACCGGTCTGGAAAATAGTTTAAATCATAGCCCGGTTCAGTCGCAAATTTCTACATGGTTTTTAGGTGCGTTCGTAATTATATAATACGTAGCACCTATAGTGGTCGTTCAGTTCGTCCGTCCGTCCGTCCGTCTCTCCGTCCGCATATAACAGCGCAAAAACTACCCAACCGAATCGTTTGAAAATTAAAATACATGATTATTACATAATTTTGTCGAGTTATTTCAAATTTTATGAAACTCGGATGCATAGATCAATTACAGGGGCAATCAAAAGTATTCCATTACATTACGGTCAATGGGGAAAAAAGTTTCAAATGCATTTTAATGGTTTGAAATTTAAAATACACAATTATTACATAATTCTGTCGAGTTATTTCAATTTTTTTGATAATCGTGTGCATAGATCAATTACAGGGGCAATCAAAAGTATTCAATTACATTATGGTCAATGGGGAAAAAGTTTCAAATATATTCTATACGTTTGAAATTTAAAATACATAATTATTACATAATTTTGTCGAGTTATTTCAAATTTTATGAAAATCGGATGCATAGATCAATTACAGGAACAATCAAAAGTATTCCGTTACATTACGGTCAATGGGAAGAATAGTTTCAAATGCATTTTAATCGTGTTACACTCATGGGAACTTAATAAATTTTCTATGCAACTATAAAGTACATATTATAATATACATCTTACATAATTTGTGGTGCAAAGAACACTTGTTATTGATTTACAAAGCCACACAAAAGTATTCCATTACATAATGGTAAAGGGAGAACATTGTTTGATGAGCGTTTTAATTGTAATTTACTTACAATTTTATGAGATTGATATATGAAAGTAATATTTTTAAAACTTCGTTATCGTACGAACGCACCTAATTTGCTACGCTTCACGTGCAATTTCCAACTTGTTTAATTCGGCGTGGGAAAAAAAATGTTTCATATGAAGGAGTTCTGACCAAAAAATTCTTTTATAGCTTTTCGTTTTTTATATTTATACTTTTTATTATTAAAGAAGCGCCAAAGGCTGTAATATATTTATTTTATCAATGAATCTCTATTTATATGTAAATGTTTCACTTATATTTTAATATCGTTAATCCATATACCATGCGTTGGAGACTGAAAAATGTTATACACTAAAGCTTTTTAAGACAGAATCACATAGGAAAGAAAAAATACGTTATAGACAGGTGCTTTCCCTAGAAGATGTAATTGGAGCTTATTTTCTTTTCAGGTACTATTGCATTTATTTTGCATTGATCAACATATTTTCCGTTTAAGACAGAATTCCGTCATAGGCAGATTTTTTTTCACTGGTTTTATTGCATTTAATTTTTTTAGCCTTTTAATAATCTATTTAAAAAATCTATTTAATAATCTTTTTTTTTTTTTTTTTTTTTTTTTTTTGTAAAATAAAAGTTTTAAAATCTATATGTTTTTCGTAAAAAAATTCGATTGAGCCGAATTTTATTTATTTTATGTACGTATTAAGTCAGTCAGAGACAGTGATTTTAATACGGGTTTTGTCGAGACCGGGTTTGAAAATTTCATCCAGAGTGCACCTAAGTTTAAGGAAGTAGTCCCCTCCTTTATGAAAAGTACGCTAGGCCCGGCCTGGCGGGTCTTCCGAAAAAAGTAACATCTCGGTCCTGGCCCTACCTGGGCCCAGAATACAGATTTTTTAACATCCTCTGGAGGACAATAAAAAGCCTGAAGTTGTCAGAGGTAAATTTAAAAAGAAAAAAAAAAGACTTAATCTGTATTTTAGAAAAAGCACTTTTTTAAATAACTGACGGACATTTAAACAATACGCTTCGTTTTTCTGCATAATGAATTTTTTATCCTCTATTTCTTGTCTTTAAATTATTAAATGTTAAGAATTTTTAAAAGAAAAAAGAACTTGAATCACGTCATTTTTGATTTTTTTACATTAGTTTTGTTTCGGCAAATTTGAAAAAATGTTTACTTTTGAAAAAATGTTTGTTTTTGAAAATATGATTTTTTTAAATTATATTATTTTTTCAATAAATATTTTTAATAGTTTTAAAATTAATATAAAAAAACCTTGGAACAAAACTAAAATCAGATTTTCATCTTTAATTAAATGGAAAGAAATTGAAATCCGATAAATAATGTTACGAGTTATAATGATTTTTGATTGTCCCATTTAAACCAGTACTAACCACATGAAACTTTTATAAATTGTATGAGAAATTTTAGAATGTGATTTTCTTAGCAAATTATAAGGCTAACCATCACAAAAAAAGAAAAAAAATCAAAATTTTAACTCAAGAAATATAATTTTTATACGTTTTCCAGAACTGTTAAAGTAACATTGTTTTTTGAATTGCGCGCTTTTCAATTTGTGTCTAATCCCTTAAAACCTGATGAATTTTTGAAATGGCTATAACTTTGCGAATTTTGGAGAAATGAAGATGCAACTTTTTGTATCTTATTCAGGACTGAATAAGGAAAGTTTTCCTAATTGGAATTTTTGTCTTACGGGGGCCGTATAAAAATTTAATTTTCGTAACTTTTCAACTAGACCCCCCATGGAGTCGCAATTTATCTTATCAAAAATTTCACATTTTTTTGTGAATTTTTGCAATTGGAAGTATGGGTCTAAGGTCAATATTTAAGGAGATAGCCTATTGTTTCGATATTTATGACTCACCCTGTATATAAACTTACAAGCTATAATTTTCTTTATAACGTACCAATAGATGAGCAAAACTCTGTGACAAAATTTTATTTCCATATCTTAAGAACTTCTTACAAAACTATGTTTCTCGTAAATGTACACAATGAAAATGGAATTTTCCAGAAAACGCAAATTAAGATTGTGATGTAACACAAAAAATTATATGTTAAGTTTACAATTTTGAAATCTAACCTATTTGTAGATGTTTATATATTTGTATATATATATTTCTGTATGAAAATGTATTCTTTACATTTATATGTACAGCTTTTTAACATGTAACTAATGTTATCGGTCTTACAGATCACTGCCTTTTTCAATTTTTATCATTTAACTTGTAATTTTTAGTTTAACTGCAAACACTGCCGAAATTTTGTTTCATTTCTAACTTTAGTACTATCACCAGAGACTTTTCGATTTTGAGGTCTCGCAGACCGTTTCACACAAATTATGTTATAAATTCTGCCACAACAGTTAACTTTAGTATGGCGACATTTTTATAATCCAACATCGAGCTTAGAGAAAATACCATTTATAATTAATTAAATCTGATCGAAAGTTACTCAATAAATAAAAAAAATTGTATAAGATCAGTTCGAAGTAATACTGCTTAAAATATAAACTTTCCTTCGGAGCACTTTTTTTTTTTTTTTTGAAAAATGTGAAATTTTTATCAAACAGATGTTTTTACTTAAATCAGTGAATAAGACTATGAATTCATCTAAATTTTAATGGAATTCAGGCAATATTTAGCCATATTTTAGTAAAAGAATGCATTTATGTCAAATCTTCTATAACTAAATCTTTAATATATTTCGCTTTTTTTAAAGGTATATTAGCAAACCACTTATCTGTATTATGAAACAAAACTTTAGCAATACCTCTTAAATTTACTAACAACTACAAAATTTTATATTAAAAACACGATTTTCATTTAAGAAACCTGTATTTTTCAATAAAAATAGCTCATAAAATAATATATACAAACTTACAAGCTAAATTTTGCTTTATAACAAACTAATAGATGAGCAGAGCCTTGAGACAAATTTTAATTGCAATATCTTAAGAACAAGACCCGGATGATAATGTTAAGTCTATGGAGGTGTTATTTTCAAATATCTCGCTCAAAGTTTAATATTTTTGGACGATTTTTTTTTTGCATAGGATAGCTGAGGACCGCTTAGTTTTACGGGCAGCTTTTACTTTTTCTATTTTGGTTTCAGATTAAAAAAAAAAAAAAATTACTTTAATTTTTGGAACCGGTTTGAACCAGTTTTGAAATTAAAACTATCTTAATAAAGAAAAATATATAACTAAAATCAAAAAATTAAAAACTAGCCTTAAATTTAGCCGCTCAGCTATCCTATAAAACGCAAGTTGGAAATTGCACGTGAAGCGTAGCAAATGAAGTGCGTTCGTACGATAATGAAGTTTTAAAAATATTACTCTCATATCAACCTCATAAAATTGTAAATAGTTAATTACAATTAAAATGCGCAACAAATAATGTTCTCTCTATTCTCATTATGTAATAGAATACTCGTGTGGCCTTGTAAATCAATAATAAAAGTTCTTTGCACAACAGATTATGCAAAATCTATATTATAATATGTACTTTATGATGCATATCAATATTATTATGTTCGAATGAGTGTAATATTATTAAAATGCATTTGCAACTTTTTTTTTTCCATTGACTAATGTAACGGAATACTTTTGTTTGTCCCTGTATTTGATCTATGCATCCTATTTAAAAAAAAAAAAAAATGGAAATGACTTGAACAAATGATGTAATAAGTATGTAATTTAAATTTCAAACGATTAAAATGCATTTGCAACATTTTCCCCCATTGACCATAATGTAACGGAATACTTTTGATCGTCCCTGTAATTGATCTATCTATCCGATTCTCGTAAAATTTGAAATGACTCGACAAAATTATGCAATAATTATATATTTTAAATTTCAAAAGATTCGGTTGGGTAGTTTTTGCGCCGTTATATGCGGACAGACGGACGGACTGAACGAGCACTATAGGTGCTACGTATTTACATAATTACGAACGCACCTAGAAGTTATGTAAAAATATTAAAATTTGAGTGAGACATTTGAAAAGAACGCCTCCATAGATTTAATATTATCAGAATCTTTTTTCAGTGATTTGTGTAGGCTCTTAAGAAACTGTTTCTTGCAAATGTGTACAATGAAAAACGCAAACTAACACTTTGAACACAAATAGTTATGTATAAAATTTATAATTTTAAAATTAACCACATTTGTAGGTGTTTATATATATTTATGTATTAAAAATGTATTGTTTACCTTTCTGCGGCTCCTTAAATGGTCACTTGTGGTTTCAAAAAGTTCATTTCCGATTTATATTTGGGCTTTAGTTTTGGGCACTTTAATTATTATTATCGCTGAACAAAAATTAAGGCATTTTTACAATCCTAAAAGTTTGAATTTTAAAATAATAATTTTAAAAAGTCAAAAATTTTCGCAAAAACAGCGATTTGAGGGTAGATACATACCTTAAATATTTAGCATATATGATATTGCAATAAAGATGAAAAAATATTGAATCAATACTTCAAATACACATTATAATTCTTCTACAAGCAAGTTTTAAATCAATCAAGTGTACCTTTCCAAAAAAACAATGCGCAGAAACAAAATGCTCACTTTGCATTCTAAAAAGAAAGCTCGAGTAAAGTGTATTTTGAAATTCGCTGATAAGTTATCTAGTGACGTAGATAACATAGGTGAAATTTTGTAAAAATAACACCTGCTCAAAAATCAATATTTTTCTTATAATCAAATGACGTACTTATTTTTCTTTTCTTATTTCTAAAATAAGAATTAGAAAAGTATAGAAAGTTCAGTTATTTAAGTCAACTCTAATCCGTTAACTGATGTGATAGAAATTGTCAAATAACTGATATGAAGTAGTCTGTGAGACTGCTCTATCTAAAGATGAATAAAAGATGCGATTAACTCATAGGATGGTGTTTTGCATTAAATGTTTTGTACAGGACTGTTATAATTAAAAATCGTTTATTTAAAAATCGCTGACATTAACCTTTAACTAATGTTACCGGTCTCACTGACCGCTGCTTTTTTTCAATTTTCATAGCCTAACTTGTAACTTTCAGTTTAACTACAAACACTACCGAAATTTTCTTCATTTGGAACTTTAATGTTAACGTCAGAGGTTTTTAAATAAGTGATTTTTCTTTATAATTGTCCTGTGAAAAGTTTAATCCAAAAACACCATCCTTTAAGTTAATCACACCTTTCATTCATTTTTATTTAGAGCGGTCTCACAGAACACTTCACACTAGTTATGCGACAATTTCTATCACATGAGTTAAGGCCCACAGTAGTCACTGAAAAAAACCCGAATGTTAATGTAAAGTCTATGAAAGCATTCTTTTCAGATATCTCGTTCAAATTTTAATATTTTTACATGATTTTTTTTTTCTTCACAGGATAGCTGAGGACGAGATTTACAACCGGCCTAGTTTTTACTTTTCGATTTTGCTTATATATTTTTTATATTATGATGGTTTCAATTTCAGAACCGGTTTAAACCGGTTTTGAAATTTAACGTAATTAAAAAAATCTGAAACCAAAATTGAGAAGGGAAAAACTTTGCCGGTTGTTGTTTGTCCTTAGCTATCCAATGCAAAAAAAGTCATGTAAAAATAATAAAATTTGAACGAGTTATTTGAAAAGAATGCTTTCATAGATTTTACATTATCATCTTTTTCTGTTACTAATGTTGCGCCTTAAAGGTTATTATATATTTACCATATATAATATTGCGATAAAAAAAAAAAAAATGAAAACTTACTTGGATAAATACTTCAAATACACATGTAATTCTTCTACGAGCATGTTTTAAATCAATCAAGTGTACCTTTCAAAAAACAAAATGTTCATTTTGCATTCTAAAAAGAAAGCTCAGGTAAAGTGTACTTTGAAATTCGATGACAGCTTATCTGGTGAACGTAGATAAAATAGATAAAATTTTGTAGAAATAACACCTATCCAAAAATTGATAACTTTCTTATAATCAAATGACGCATTTATTTTTCTTTTCATATTTCTAAAATAAGAGTCATATTAGAAAAGCGTAGAACTTTCAGTTATTCAAGTCAACTCGTAATTACAGAATTTACTGCATAGGTACTGCGAGCGGCCTCTGAGACAACCAGATCGGAAAGTGAATATAATACTGTCTCTATATTTAACTCTTCATTCCACGATTTTTTCTGTTTTTATCAAAAAAAATTTTGAAATCTATTTATTGGTCTAATAATGATAAAAATAATAAAATAAATTTTTTAATTAAAATTTGATAAAAATATCATGTACCCTATATACAAAATTAGGGTTTCTAAAAATTGTATTTATATATTTTGCAATTAAATGGGTTTAAGTTAATTAATTTTATCTGCTTAACATTCTGCAATTTTCTTTTTATTAAAATTTTTAAATATTCATTACAAATAATAAAAGTAAAATAGCCTTAATAGCTTGATAGAAAACTTTTTTGTTTATACATTCCAAATTTTTTCCATAATATTCAACCATCCCACGTGGACAAAATAAGTGTTATTCTATTCTTTGGATGTTCTAGATCAGTTAAAGTTATCGTATTGGCCAAAATTATGGCACATAATGAGAATTTATAGTGTTTTTAGGTATGTGCCAGTTGTGGCACACGGTGTAATGAAGGGTAAACTTTATGCACAGATTTTTCGTAATGGAAATTCAACCTATTCAGACGCCTTTAGCAAAACCGAAACAAAATTTCACTTGTATTTGTAGTTAAAACTAAAATTTACGAGTTAAAAAGTGATAAGTACGAAAGTTACAGGTTCAATTTTTGTGTTATTTCCAATTGCTGAAAAGGTTAAAGATTAAAACTTTAAAAATAGTAAAATAGTTTTAGCCTAAGATTGCTGACATGCAGCACCTGTGCGAAAAAAGGGGGGTGGGGTCTCATCCTGGCGCTGCAGTTTATGGGGTGCCAAATTTATACTATCAACGTCATTTTTTAACCTGCCCCTGCCACAAGTTGGGAGGGCGGGGGGCGCTAAATTGACACTTTGCTTCGGGCGCAGTTTTCTCTTCGCACGCCTCAGCTGGATTTTTTTTTAACTCTCCGCGAGTCATTTTTAAAACAAACAAATAATGACATTCTGAAATTGCACGGTCGATGATCCTATCAACTAAAACGCCATCATTTAGTTTTTCATATAATGTATGTTACATTTATTTTACTTAGATGATTATTTCTGTTTTGGAAATCTGAGTAACTCTGGCCACAATTTTGTAAGTTGAAAAATGCTGTATCGTTATATTTGTTGCCAGGAATGTAGTGATGAATTCATGTTTTATCCATACTTATAAGTCGTCTCGAAAATTCTTTGCGATTTTTACGGTAGAGCTGCGAATGCTTTCTTGAAACGGTTTTCCGATGCAACATTTTGTCAGATGTCAACAAACCCCTTGGGGCTGAATGATACATATACGTGCCACAAATAGGCTTAAGAATCCGTGTTTATCGCCACCAGTAAAATTTTACTGTAAAATTTATCTTAATTAATCGGAGCATTTTCTCGATATAAAAAGACAGATATTCTTGTTTTGGCGACAAAACATTAAAAGTTTCGTAAAAGGCTCCCGTTGCGAAGGGGTCTTCCAGGAATATACGATGGATTTAAAAAAAAAAAAATCGTGAGTTTTCACTTTTACAGGACGTCTAGAGCGAGGCTCAATACTCCTGGCTGTCCGTTTTATTTTAACTCCTAACTGCTGTTAATGGTCTCAGAGACCGCTGAGTTTTTCAAGTTTCACAGTTTAAATTGAGATTTTTAATTTAAGTATAGACACTGGTTAAATTTTATTTCGTTTGGTGCCTATTACTATATTTAGAGACTTTTGAATAGCTGAATTTCGTTTATAATAGTCTTGTATATAAAGTTTAATGCATAAATAGCACTCTGAGAGTTAATTTCACATTTTTTTCATCTTTAGATTAAGCGATTTACAGACCGCTCCCCGTAGTTATGTGACAAATTTTGTCACAGCAGTTATGTGTTAAACTTTGAAAAACCTTTCAACCCTTGAATATGATGGAACAGAGTCATTCAGTGCGCTGTCCATTTCCTTCTTGATTTCTTTAGGCGTTAGACTCTTCAAATGGTAGCATCTGAATACCGATTGTTTTTCCAAATCTTCAATTTCCATAGTAACTAAAATAGTTTTGATTTAAATGCTGCCAAACAATAACCAAACTATTGGTCTGAAACTGAGGCCATGAACTAGTCAGGGATAGTACTATACTATGTAATAGTGATGGGCGATTTCGATTTTTTAAATCGATTTAATCGATACTACGGCCAACTCGATTTAATCGATACTTTAAACTTTTTAATCGATTTCTCTGAAGGTAATATAATTTTCATTTTCCTTTAAAAGTCGAAGATAAAATAGACGGATGTGCAATTCCAAAATTTCAGTGTATTAGTTTCTAAGATAGAAGAATTAAAGAAACCTCAGAACCCCCCCCCCCCTGCAAAATAGCGTTTTTTGTTAAGTGATGTACACCAAAAATTGATCACGATCAATTTTTATTAAGTACCAGCTGAATCTGAATTTTGATGAAAATCCATGAAAGCGCGAGATACAGCTATTGTGAAATCATAAAAAATGCAGCATATCAGCGCCACCTGTAGGGCAATTTACACCAAGAACTAAATAACACTAATCTATGTCAGAGATTTACTGAATCTGAATTTTGATGAAAATTCGTTCTTGAGATAGCGCTATTGCGTTAGTCATAAATAATGCAGTATAGCAACGCCATCTCTTAAGCGATTTCCACCAAAATGTAATTAACATCAAATAATATCAAGGACTAATTGAATCTAAATTTTTATGAAAGTCCGTGCATTAGTTCTTGAGATAAAGCTAAAATGGAAACAGGGTCGTGCGAAAAGAGAACTGCGCCCGGTTCAAAGTTACAATTTAGCCCCCCCCCCCTCCTATTAACTTTTTCTTGTGATAGGCTAGAAGTGATGTTAGTAGTAAAAATTTGGCGCCCCGTAAATGCCGTGCTCGGAACGACCGCTTCCTTTCTCCCCCCCCCCCTTTCACATGGTGCTGAATGAAAATTGTGAAAAATTCAGTATAGCAGCGCCATCTGGGAAGCTATATACATCAAAATGCAAAAAACATCAATTCATGTCAAGGACTAACTAGATCTAAAATGTGATGAAAATCCGTTCATTCGTTATTTAGATATAGCTGTTGCGCAAATCGCAAAAAATGCAGCATAGTAGCGCCACCTGTTAGGCTATATGCACCAAAAATTAATTAGATTCAGTTTATATCAAGGTCAAACTAAATCTAAAGTTTTGTGGAATTGACATAGAACGGTCAGAAATTTTTGTCGTATACAGACACACAGAGTGACAGACACACACACAGACAGATATTTCTTAAAAACCATGAAATCGTGTTAAAGACCTTCTAAAATATATAAATCCATCAAAAACGGGAAGTCAAAATTTTTCACGAATCTAATACTCTCTTCTTGTAAAGTTACAAAAGAAAGTAAAAGTGTAAAATCGATTCTGCCCGTAAGATCGGTCTTTAGATTCAATTTCGATCTTTAGATTCGATGTCGATCTTTAGATTCGATGTCGATCTTTAGATTCGATTTTGATCTTTAGATTCGATGTCGATCTTTAGATTCGATGTCAATCTTTAGATTCGATGTGTATATATTTTTTTTTTTCTAGGCTAAATCAGTGTTGAATGCAGGTATTTTTCGGCGACTCCGGAGGAAGGCATCACATTTTACAGCTCTGTAAGAGAGAGGGAATCGCAATTTATGCATTAAAAAGCATCTCATAACTTCTGGGGAAGGGGGGGGAGGGGTAATCCTCTGCGGGTCACCCCATTAATTTGACACTAGCTTAAATCGTTATATTTTTGTTTAGAAGTCCAGTTATTTGAAGTATTAGTTTATTATGTTTTATTTTTCACGCTCGTCTCTTCTAATCCCCCCCCTTCCGTGTCAGTTTTAACTTACAGGGCCGTTCGAAATATGCATACAGTTTTAAAAATGTCCAATTCTCGGTCTATTTAATTTTAGATCCACATTTTAAATCCTTAACAAAAGATAAATAAAGGGTCGCCCTTCCGCCCGTTTGGGGTTTATCTGCGCCTCGCCGGGGGGCATATTTTTTTTTGTTTCTTCAAAAGAAACAAAAACAATTTTGAAGGGGGGGGGGTTGCACCCTCCCCCAATATACACCTTAAAATTTCTCTCATTTAATTCTCTACCATTTTTAACTTAAAAGTTTAAGCTACATCATCCAGATCTGTGGACCCCCCCCCCCTGTCGATCACTCACCTAATTTTGCTTATTTCTTCACTTCATTTCAATCTTTAAAAGGCTATAACTTTGCTTCTATAGGAGTTAGAGTGATGAGAAAAATTCTAGTATAGCTAACCATTTTTCGCCGTTCTTTTTGCTATTCCAGTTTCCCGGTTTTCCCTATAGGACCTTTTTTGAAGGGGCAGAGGGGGTTTTTCTCATTTCTTGATACAATATGTCTATTGAAAGTTTATGCTTCATACATTACAAATCTAGCATAAGAAATTTTCTCCCATCATTTCAGGTCACGTTACGGACCCATAATGTGTTAAAATTTTAATTTTTCAAACTTCTTCGAAAACAAACAAACAAACAAAAAAAATTGATACATATCAGCGAAACTGGGGTTCGAACCCGCAATCGTTTGATTGCACACGTAATCCCTAAGCTTATTGGCCACCGAGTACTCAGCAGCGCTATTATTTCTTTAGATTGTCATCTTCAAATTCGTAATATCTTTTGAATGGAATGTCCGATTTGAATAATTCAAAAAGTAATCTACAGATATTATAACAGGCATTAATACAAAATGATTTATTTGGATAAGGATTAAGGTATCGATAGTATGGTCTAATTTTGGTTGGTGTATTTATCGCGTTTTAAAATGTAAGAAAGTAGTTATAGTGAGTTACCTACAATAGCTGGACATATGGTTTCGCGCGGTTTTCTTTTTATAGATATTAATATATTCTTTAATATTATAGAACCTTTTTTTATTCATTTAAAAGTATTTCCTGGCGATTCAAAATAGTATATCCTAACGATTCAAAAAATACACACGTAATTGTTCAAGGTTTCACTTCTATCGGCACTCTCAGAGTGCCACTATTTTGTTTTTCATGTTCGCCCGTCCTACCGCCATCCCCCCCTTCCTCAGCAATCTTAACTTACAGGTTCGTTCAAATTATGACTGCGATTTTAAAAAAGTCTAATCCTCGTTCTATTTTGTTATAAATCCATATTTTGAAACCTCAACAAAAGACACATTTGGGCCGGTGTCGCCCTTCTGTCCGTTTGGGATTTACCTTGCCCCCCTGGGTGGGGGGCATATTTTTTGTTTCTTCCACACCATCTCATGTAGCATATCGTTATAAAGCTTTTATCTCCTCGTTTTTTTCTGTTACTACCCCTCTCTCCACCTAATTACATGTTCTTGGCACTTTTTATAGTTTCAAAGAGTGCATGTTCCCCGCGGACCACACCATGAATTCAACACTAAGTTAAACACTACATTTTTGTTTAGAAGCTCAGTTATTTGGGTTATTAGTTAATTTTTTTTTCAAGTTCGTCCGTTCTAGTCCCTCGCCCCCCCCCCCCCTTCTTCGCCAATCTTTACTTAAATGGGCCGTTCAAAGTATGCATGCTATTTTGAAAATGTCCAATTCTCGTTCTATTTTATTGTAAATCCTCATTTTGAAACTTCGACAAAAGATACATTTGGGCTATGGTCGCCTTTCCGTCAAGAGTGGGGTTTACCTGCCCCCTTGGGAATGGGGCATATTTTTTGTATTTCCAAACTATCTCGTGTAACATTTGGTTGGCATTAGAAAAAGAAAAGTTTTCTTTGTCTATACTCCTTGTTCCCCATCCTAGTTACACGCTCTTGGCACTCTTTATACTCGGTTTAATGCCAAGTTACTCAGTGTTGTTATTAGTTGAGTTATGTCTCTCGAATTTTTCAAAGTTTTTGTGTAAGTGACAACCATAAGTGACAATCATTTTAAAATTTAAAATTCTTATTATCCGACTCTAAAATCTGCAATAGCTTAATTCTATGCCTCCCTAAATGGGGATGGGGGGGGGGGTGGGAGGCGGTAATTACCGTCCTGCTGATTATCTAAGTTTTGGAATTAGTAATTTGGATCTTCTCTGTGTGAACCTGAATATCGAAATATCGATACTAGAAATGAGAAATCGATTCTAGTTATGATCGATGTTGTTTTATACGATATCGATTTTAATCGATTCTCAAAATTTCCAGAATCGCCCATCACTACTATGTAATGTTAACGTATAGCTGGCCCTAGTGGTACAATTTCTGTGTTGGGTTCGGGATTTTTAATCCGACCCTCATATGTAACATTATAATTTTGATCATTTTATCTAATTTTAATCGTTTCAAAGTAACTTAGGATTTGTATTTAGAAAAGGAGAAAAAAAGAAAAATATATTCTTTACAGCTTAAGTTTTTTTTTTTTTTTTTATCTATTTATATATTTGAGTTTTTTAACAGCGTGAGAACGGTTAAATTGTGAAAGAAATCCAATGTTTCAAAGTAAAATGTGCTACAACCTCTCAAACCTTTGAGAGGCCGCGTATTATATTATATGCCACTTAATTTTAATTAAGTTTTGCACCAGAAACTCTCAAAAAGGTTTTACTTTTATAACTTTGTTGAAAAATTGATTTTCCTTATTTCGAAATAAATTTGTTCCCAATTTTCTATGGGAATTTAACATTACAAAAAAAATTACTTGCTTATCAAAGGGATAACGATTAATAAAACACTACTTCTGATTATCGGTTACTGAAATGTACTTCAAATACTATTGTGATTGAAAATTTTTAAAATACTGTCAATATTTTACTACTCCAATTTAACAATTTTTTTATTGAAATAAGTAATATGTTTTTCAGATTTTTGATAGATGTTAGAGATAAAATATTTACAATGCTCTTCAAAATCAAAGATCAACCTCGATTTATCGATTACTGGATGGGAAGAAAGCTTTTTAGGAACACTATAAAAAATATTTAACTTGATTACATAATGTGAGTCATTCATTTTTTTTAAAAGAAAAGTCTACAATTCTGTATTCATACATAATATAAAAGAGCAAAATATTACATCACGTTACTGATTATCGAAATTCTTTATCCTTTATCGTGGTCGAGACCTTTTAAATTACTGTCAGTATTTAATTGCTAACAGAGTAAGTGATCTTTTGATTCATCAAAGTTCAGAATTTTTCAAACAGTTGAAGTGATGCAGATAAAATATTTGAAATGAACTTCAAAATCAAAGTTTCAACTCTGATCTCTTGATTAAGAGCAATGAGAAATTTTTTTATGAGTTGAATAAAAAATTTTCTGAATTAATCAAAACTATTGTGTTCATCTTGATAAAAATGACTGCATCAAAATTTGGCAGACGCTTTAGCACGATCTTAAGAGTTTATTATATGTAAGTTCAACTAGAAATTGTCACTTAACTACTATGAAGCGGTCTGTGAGACCGTTCCATCGAAAGATTAATAAAAGGTGCGATTAACTATTTATATGGTGTTTTGTACAGGATTTTTTAATTTTAATTCACACGTTTTTAAAAGTCTCTGAAGATAGTATTTAGGTTGCAAACAAAACAAAATTTAGGTAGTGTTTGTAATTAATCTGAAAGTTACAAGTCAAACTATAAAAATTGAAAAAAGCAGCAGTGTGTGAGTGATAACTAGTGGCGTAGCTTGGGAGGGGGGGGGGGGTTATAACCCGTCCCAGAGCTAAGAAAGATCGCTATAAATGCCGCTTTTATGAATCAAAACCAAACTTAATATTTAAACGTTTTGACGTATTTCGGAATTAGCCGCTTTATTGAATCAGATTTTATTTAATAAAATGATTCAATTAAAGGCCGAAAACTCTACTTAAAATTGTGAAAGTTCATATTACATGGATTAAATAAGTCAAAATTGGTTCTTTGAAATAAATCACTTTTCTGAGACATATTACACTAAAAGAATGATGATTTCCTGCCCCACAAATGCTCTTTGAATTTTAGTATTATACAGTAAATATTCTAATTAGAACTGATTCCATTAGAACTGATTCTGGCGATTCATGTAGACGGCAAACACCATTATCAGAAATTCAACCCCCACCCCCCACCCCTACGTAAAACCGATTTCTGGCTGTGCCACTGCTGGAAACATCAGTTAAAGGTTAATCAACAATCATTATTCATTTTTATTTTGAGGTAGCTGCTGAAAGTCGTGTTTTTTTTTAAGTAAATACATTATGATGCACATTTTTTAAGATAATTTTGTAATAATCTTGTTTTTACGTAAACGCTTGGATATTATTTTCTTGGACACAATTTTTGCTTATGTTACGGTACATCTTATATCCTACCGCCAGCTTTTGTATTTCAACATCATAGAAATCTGCCACCTGCTGCGCTAAATACTGCATCACTGTAGGGTACCTGGACGGAATACTACATTACTGTTATTTTGATGCCATCATCGTAATTGTAGTGCTGACCATCCAGGTGCTTCTTTAAATGTACCTGAAAGTTAAATGTCCTTAAGTGTGCTAGTCACTCAGAGCTGAATTTACCTCCTTAATGTTAAGTCTATGAGCGTTTAATTCATTTTTATATTCAAAATACCTGCTGGGGAAATTAATATTTTTACCTTTAAGTATTTTCTTCTTAAAGGATGTCTTTTTTTTCATCGTTTTCAAAATATCTTTAAAATCTATGCTTAATTTTATATGAAGTGTTAAAATTTTATTTCCAGTTCGTCAGTTTTTAAAAAAATATTATATTGTGTTTAAACTTTAGAGATAATTTGACAATTAAGAAAAAAAAAATGACATATTTTGAGAAAAGATAATTGAAAAAAGGAATTAAAAATATTAATCCCCTGAGGAGATATTTCGAATATAGAAATAAATATCGCGGAGGGGAATTCGGCAGATGCGTGACTAACACCCTTAAGTGTACCAGAAACAAGCATATTTGCTGGCGCCAGGTCAAGGCTATACTGAGGGCAATGAAATTATTTTCAAACATATGGTACGGTGAGATCCTGGATTGAAAGAGCTGTGTGTGCACGTGTATTCTCATGAAGTAAAACGATACTTTTACTAATATCTCTTATTTTCCTTTTTTTTTAAATGCACGACGCAGTTTACGATGATGATGAGCCAAAATGGTGGTGATGCAGCAACTAGTGGAACAAGCGGCAGATTTCTATGAAGATCAGATACAAAAAGTGGTAATACTATATAAGTACTTCAAATTACGAGAACTATGTTGAAAAATATAACAAGGTCCAGGTTTACATGTCAAAATAAATTTTTTTAAAAATGGCTGTGATTATGTTTGTGATTATATAATCACAAATAATAATTTCTTTATGTTTGATGGAAAAATTTATGAGAAAAAGTTGGGGGCTTTAATTGGTTCTCCCATTTCGGGTTTTCTCGCGGAATTCAAAATGAGACCCTATGAAAAAAGAATTTTTGAAAATTTTGACAAAGTTCCTATGTTTTGGAAAAGGTATGTTGATGATGTTTTTTTTTTTTTTTTTTTTTTTTTTTTTTTGGTTTGGGAATGGGGGGGGTAGATTCTTTCCTTAATTTTGTTGATAAAGTTAACAAATTAGATAAAAATATTCAATTTACATATGAATTAGAAGCGAATTGTAGTTTACCGTTTTTAGACACTTTTTTAATTAGGGAGGGGGATTCTTTGAAAAGATCAATTTATAGAAAGAAAATTAATAGCCAACACATTATTCCAAATTCCGCTTGTTCACCTTTTTGTTATAAATTCTCTACTTTCCGTTTCATGGTTGATAGAGCGTTTAAAGTCTGTTCTGATGAATTTTTAAACGAAGAGTTGTGTAAGATCCGTGAGATTGCAGGTTCTAATGGGTATAAAATAAGTAGCATCAATAAATTAATTAATTATTATAGAAAAAGGAAGCCTAAACAACAATATCCAGGGTTAACTGAAAGATTCAATAAAGGAGGTAATTATAAAAATTTTAAAAGAGTTTCTTTTCCATATCTGAAAGGCAGTTTTGAGAAATTAAAATTTAAATTAAAAAAGTTTAATATTGAATTGATTGCAACTCCTCCACCAAAATTAAGATGTTTACTTAATAAGCAAGTGGATCCTATAGGACATGATGATCTTGCTGGAGTTTATGAAATACCTTATATTACTGAAAATGGTGACTTAAATTATTATATAGGCATGACTGGGAGAAAGTTTGAAATTAGAAAAGAAGAGCACGAATCTGATATTAAATTTGGACGTACTAACACTGCCTTATCAATAACATATTTAAATGAGGAGATAAAAATATTGTTTAGTCAAAGTAAATTATGTTTCATATCAAACTGTAATCGTAAATAAGATAAAATAAGAGAGTCCATTGAAATTTATGCGCGTAATAATCTGGTTTGCAATGATACCGTTTCTTTTATTATTTCCAAGTTATGGTTCGAATTAATGAATAAATTCCTCGTGAGGGCTTGAATGGGATGAACCAGGTTGGAATTTCTTTTAGATCATGGTCTATTTTTAATTTAATTTTTTACAATAGCGCGCGTGTTTTTTGGTGTTTTTATATCTCATTGTCGCGTGTCATTTATATTGGCCGTGAAATATTTTGAAATTTTATTTTTATTTATATTTTAGATCATGGTCTATATTTTAATTTAATTTTTTGCAATAGAGCGCGTGTTTTTTTTGTTATTTATATCTCATTGTCGCGTGTCATTTGTATTGACCGAGAAATATTTTGAAATTTTGTTTTATTTATATTATGACTATGGAACTTATTTGACGGTTCCGAAACATGTCAATGTATTTTATTTTTATTATAACACCTTTCTTAAGTAAAATTAAAATTTTTATTAAAATCTATACTAATAAAATCCGCGCGCCTCTGTCTGTCTGTCTGCTTGAAGCCGATTACAGTTCGCAACGCGGGCGAGTTGAAAGTCGCGAAAGGTGTCTTTCGATTGGAAATATTCCGGGGAAGTCATTTCGGGCATTTTCGAGACCGTGGGACCAAAATTAAAAAAGTTATGAATTAAAAACCCCTTGGGAATCGGAACGAAAAAGTCTCAAATCCCAAACGGCGCTCAAACGGAGCTCCGAGGCAGAACACTGCGCTACCTTGCGGTGAAGAACCTGAACTTTTCCCCTTTGGCTAAAAGAAAAAGCCGAAAACCGCTTTTTCTACCGGCGCTAATTGCGTTTTTTTTGCGCGTTTTTTCTTAAACCATCATGCAGACAGTTTTTAAAGTAGAAAAAAACTGATTACATATTCAGAATCTGCGTAAAAATCTGCTTCTGATGAACTAAAAAATACGGAAAAATGTCTTAAGGGCGCGTAGTGCCCACCGTGCAAAACCAAATATTTTTAACGGGACTATGGGCGCGAAGCGACCATAGTTCCGATCCACAATCTTTTTTTTTTCAAGTGCACGTGGCCCACAGTGCGAAATCACATATTTTTAACGAGACCATGGCTGTTTAATTTACTTTTTTTTGTGCTTGAGGATTCGAACACCAAGACTTGCTTATTTAATGAATTTTTTTGCTTATTATATACTGCTTAATACCGAGGTTCGTTTGGAAAAAGTGGCCCAGCTAGCGGGCGTAGCTCGCTAGTGTTTATATAAAAGGTGAATGTTGATGATTTAAAAGGCTGATGATTTAAAAAAATCAATTGGATTTAATTAACTTTTTATCATGGCATTTTTCTTTTCACAGGAAGTTTGATTTAAAATTATACATCTGTTTTGTTTCTTATTACTTACCCATCATACGTAGTATAGGGTAAGTCTTGCAATCGTTTTGAAAATAGAAATTTTTTTTGACGGATTTACACGTTTTAGATAGTGGAGATTCCGAAAAACATATTTTTAGAAAAAAAAATTTGCCGTCCGTCTGTCTGTCTGTCTGTAAACGCTCTATCTCCCGAACAAATTGAGATAGAGACTTGAAATTTTGTATGTAGTTAGTATATAAGAATGGGACGAAGCCTATTTAATATCAGCAACCTCGATTATCCGAAACTATTTTTTTCGGACTCTCGAAAAATTCGTTCTGATGAAAGGTATATAAAAATTTTCGAATTTTTTTGTTCTAAGGAATGGACCTAAAAGGCAATAAAATAACACACATTTTGCATATAGAACGAAGTCGATCGGATTATTAGTTGCCGAGATATTTGTAATCCTGTTTTCCACATTCTTCGATTTTTCATGACCCTGTATTTCATTCAAATTTCAATTCAGAGGTATATTTTAATTGTAAATGAGACGCTTAATCCGACGCAGTTAATTGTTAGTTAATAGAATTATTATTTTTGGAGTTATAAGGATGTTTCTTTTACGCAGTTCGGTACTACTTGAGTAGCTTGGCATATAATTTGTCAAAATTGGTACATCAGCAGTTCTTTACTATAGCATTACTATGCATATTAACAATATTTAAATTTTGTCTATGAATTGCAATGCATTGTATAAATAGTTTTCACATGTTTTATTTTCATATACATATCCATGATGGGTAAGTATTACGATGGCCCCCAACGACTAGTTTTTTTTAAACACTCAATTAAAAAGTTATTCGTAATTTAATTTATTTCTTATTTATATTTATTTTAGTTAATTGCCCATCAACTTTTTTTCATTTTTCATTTTTAAAACAAATGTTTAACTTACAATTTGTTTTTCTTATAATTTATTTTAATATTAAAATCTTATTAAGGATAAGAACATATTGACTTAATATTTTATTTTAATTTTTTTAATCCAGATCCTTTGGGGTTTTTTTATTGCACAATATTTAGTTAATATACACCTATAATACAAACAATGAAAGAAAATACAGCAACGCTTCCAGGACGAGATCAAAACACACGTTTCATTTATGAATTACGCAACAAACGCTATGGGATTACACAACGGTTGATTTACAAGCGCTTTTATGCATATAATAATCATTCTCTTTAGGCAAGGGAAGCATAGATTTCGAAAGCGATGGTTCAGTTGCTAAGTAAACAAAATAAACAGCTAGTAGTGTCACTTGTGTAATGGTATTGAAACTAGAAGGGTATCGATGTCAGTGCATTTTGCATGCATACAATTAAAAAGCATCTACTTAGAAGCAAGAATTAAGATGATGAGAAGAGATAAATATAGTATAAACTGAAATATCTAGATCATCGGGACAGAGGCTAAACCGAATCTTTGAAAATTTCGGATTCCTGAAAGAATATAAAAAATATTTTCGATATTCCCAATGGCGCTTTTATTCATAATTTAATTCATAACCAAGTGTTAATTATGTGATTAAAAAGAAAACGAAAGAAATAAAAAATCTTACTTTAATTGACATTTTCTACGTTTTTAGACTGGGTGGCGGCAGCCCAGTCAATCACCTCATTGAGTTCACGGCTGAAAATACGAAATTAGTTAAAATACGATTCACATATTAAAACGCAATCAGTCTGTCAAATTCATAGAAAACACCTGAAAATCCGATTTTACCAGTTGACTCGCAGGTTTACGATTGTGTTTTCTTGCTCTCAATCCTCCATGTTTACATACCCATGGGTGCAGGAAAACACAATGATAAACCTACGATTCAACCGTTTAATTAGGGTTTTCATGTGTTTTCCTTCAAGATATGATTTGACAGACTGATTGAATTTTTATATGCGTACTGAACTTTAACTAATTCTGGAATTTTAGCCCTGAACTCGATAAGGTATCTGTACCGCTGCCTCCCGGTCTATTACAAATAATGATAATAATAATAAAATGTAATAAGCAGTAATTTCCTTCTGGCATAACATTTACTTCAATTTTTCAAGGCCGTTCTTTAACAAGTTTTTCGTGTACTTTCTTTTTAAAAAAAAAGTACCTGTTTTCTAAATACACACTTATATAAGTGTTTTATAAGGTATAAATATTAATTAGAAAAAAAAAAGACTACAAAAGATATCCTCATAGTATTGAAGAAAACCCCTTACTTTGCATGCATCACAGTGTGATATGCCAGGAAAATGATATTGTTTTATTTGTTTTTTTAGAAATGCAATGTCTCTTGAAAATATTTCCTAATGTACTTTTTATTAGAACGTAGAAAAAAAAAACAAATTACATTGTATAACATTTAATAGGAATTTTAGTGGGCGGACTGCAATTAAGAGATAGTAAAATTAATCACACATCTTTACCATGCAGCAGTCAAGTAATTTGGACATGATATTCTAAATGTGTTAAGATTCATTTTAGGATAAAAATCTGAAATTAGAATTTTTATTTTCTTTGTCAAAATGCTAAAAAAAGACATACCGTCTTCGAAAAGACACCGAAAATTCGATAATATTATCATGCACTATGCAGCAGTTTTTTTTTTTTTAACCTTTTGTATCTTGGGGCACACTTGTGCCTATAAATAAGCTTCTTTGACACACTTAACTTACGATATTAGGAAAAAAGAGCAAAAGATAAAAATGTACTTTTTTTAAGAAAAATCTTTTTTGTTAACCGAAACAAAATTCAGGATCATGCCGCAGAAGAAAGAGCGAAGCATCTTAAAATTTCACTTAGAAAGATAATTGAAATCTTTAAGAATGTCTGTATTTTCTTCAACTTTTTCGTATTAAAATTTCATGAAAAAACTTAATATTATTATTACATTTTTTACTGTCGCATTGATGTTATTTCATTGAGAAATATAGAGAGTGTTTGTTCACAACGGTGTCTTAAACCAGTACGCATAGACATATAGCCCCAATTGCAGAAATGTTTCAAATTACGTAAAAAATATTTTTAAAGCGATTACGGTCAATAAAAATATTTCTTCTAAAATTACGAAATTTAAATTTTTATACGATCCTTCCTGTCTTCTAAGTTATATTTACTAAAAATATCCTGTTTCAATAAGAAGGCAGATAAAAAAAAAAAAAAATTCTACAATTGAAATGGACAGAGTAATAACTGTTTAAATTTGAAGTACATCTTTTGCTGCAAAATAGGGGTCATTTACAAGTTTACTAAAATGAATTAATAAATAATCGTCAGATATTAAATAACAATAATAATAGTTGAAAGAAAATTTATATTACTATATTATTTTGATATCTGTATTCATTCTGACATATTAAAATATATATATATACAACTTGTACTAAAAATGTAAGTTAAAAAATAACAGAAATTGTGTTCAACAAAATCATGAAAAGCAACAATTGTAATTCTTTACAAAATGATACATATTTTAAAATCCCAAGATCATCTAATCTAAAACTTACTAAATAAAAGTTAAAGTTATCTTGTTCGAATAATTTCCTTCGACTGCATCGAAGAAATGTACATGCGAAGTAAATCCTAATATATTTTTTAAGTATTTTGTGAAAGATTCCTCTGAACATGGCCAACTCACCCATGTTCAGAAAATGGAATGAAGTTATGAGATTCAAAGTTTCATAACTTAGTCAATTTCACTGTCAGATGAATGGGATTATTATTTATTTTTATTTATTTATTTATTTTGTTTTACTTGTTAGTGTCACGGGAAATTTTTACTGAATATTACTTATAAAACGGGGGGGGACCGTATGAAAATTTAAATTTCGTAACTTTTTAATAAAAGATTTTATTGATCCAAAAGGCTTTTAAAATAATATACCTCTTTCAAAAATATTTTCTTAATTGGAACTATATGTCTGTGACAAATATATATAAATTAGCCACTGGTCACCGTTGAGATTAGACGCCCTGTATAATTTTAGTGTGCACTTAATCTTATTAAAAATTAAAATTACACGGTATTAAGCTATTAAACTAAGATTTTTTAATTAACTTTTTCTAATTTTGCTACATAATTTAACAATAGTTAATAATATTAATTAATTATAATTTAATAACAGTTAAAAATTTAATATTTTTATTTTTTAATTTTTTGTGTTTGATAAACTAACATTTCATGGAACGACGTAATATTATTAGTACATTTTTATTATGACATTGATGTTATTTTATAGAAAAGTATAAAATGTTACTGCATACTTTCAGATGTTTATTATAAATTACAATTAATTGATACTAAACTACTGAGCTGTGATTTGTAAAGCATCAACTTTTTCTAATTTCGCTACGAAATTAATCATTTCTATTTAAGGTTACTCGGAATGGGATGCATTTAACATAACTATGATTTAATCTGTCGGTTAATGAACTTTTAATATCTTTCAATAAATGTATGAAAATAGCATTTCAAATGTCAGTCATTATATTTTATGTGATTTAATGGTCAAGTAGATACGTAAAAATAGTTCCTAAGTATTAAAAGCACTCTAAAGTATGTCACTTTTTTTGGGTAATGTTCTGAACATTTTTATGTTCATTAGTTATTAAATACTGTATTAAATGTTGCAGAGATTAAAAATAGAACTATTTTTTTTTTATTTACCATAAAAAGCTTTAAAAAACATAGATTTTAATAGCATTAGAAATGAAGTACTTGAAGATGTAGCTTAATATTATTATTAACTTGTCATTATTACATTGATATTGCTTGATTAAGAAATAAATGTTATTACACATTTTCTTAACTTTAATATTAATTGTAATTAATTATATTATATTTTTGAGCCAAGATTTTTAAATTATTATTATTTTTTTAATTCTGCAACGTAGTTTACCGTTTCTGTTTAAGGTAAGGCAAAATATACCTGTATAATATACATAGCTATGTTTTATTCAAGCTATGCTTTATACATACTGTGCTTTATAGCTATGTTTTATACATAGCTAAGCTATATACAAGCTAAGTTATATTATATAGCTATGATACTTGCATAGCTATGATATAGTAGATATAGCTATGATGTATACATAGCTTGATATAATCTATCTAACGGTTTCTGAACTTTTAACATAGTTCAATAAAATGTTTAAAAATAGATTTTCAAGTATCAATCACATATTTTGAGTGACTTAACGGTCAAGTAGTTGCGTGAAAAAAGTTTCAAAGTATAAAAAGCTCGCTAAAGTATGTCACTTTTTTATATTGATTAAAAATAGTATTGATTTTTTTTTTCATTTACAGCAAAAAGCTTTCAAAATGCTTATAACATTTAATTGCACTAAAAATAAAATTTTATTTAGTTGAAAAAAATTAAACAGCTTTATTTTTATTTCTTTGTGTTTGGTAAATTAACTTTTCATGAAACAACTTAGTACAGTGCTTTTATGTCATTGATAGTATTTTATTGAGAAACGAAATTATTGATGTATCTTTCAACGTACAATTCATTTTTGTAGCATAACTATCATAGTTAAGTTTTTAAGCCTCAGATATCCCACACATCCGATCTACGTCCAAAGAAAAAAAAAGCAATCAAAAGTGTGTGTTTTTTCCTCTATAATATAACTTTACCTATAATGATAACGATGATATAGCGTTTTTTGAAGTCTTTAACTCAACTTCGATTTTGTACGTTAAAAATGGAATTTTGCAATCGACTTTTCCTCCATTTTTTGATAGCATTATAATATGACAAATCTATTATTGTTATTATTACTACTTTACTTTCTTGAACTATTTTTTACCTAAGTTTTATTATTATTACTATATTCCATTTAAAAATTATAGTGTCAATGTATTTTTCAGAATATTTTATTTTTCACTTTCTTTTATTTACCTGGGTTTTTGTTTATAAAGATGGAAATTTTTTAATAAATTTTTTAAGGGTACAGTTTACCTTTTCAGCAATTTTGTTTATTTTTGAAAATTTGGTTCAAATGTGAACTCACTGCATTGCAATGCTCAAATAGCAGTGCATTTTGAAGAATAAAAAAACCTAGCGTATTTAATTATTTTTTTTATAGAAGTTTTTATTTTTTTTTTTTAATCCTTACTATTTAAAAAAAAGATACTTTTGCATAATGTTGTCTTTTTAAACATTTTTAAATGTGTATTACACAAGTGCACATGGATTTGAGATACACCTAATATTACACTTAAAGTAATTTTTCACTGTATACATGTATATGTAGAGAAAAATCATTAAATCTAACTTATTTTCCTACACGTTTATTTTTAAAAAAGTAATTAAAAACCTGAATTTTAATTCCATGCGCAAATTTATCGCATCTATAATAAAAAGCATCTACAAAAAACTTAAATCTATATCTTGAATACAAAAAAATCCTTAGCATTTTTATAACAGAGAATTGACGAAAATATGAACATGGAGAAAAAGTCACTTTCCTTAATTCCCTTCATTGCGTTGTAATGAAAATCGTAACAGACGAGCTCGACTTATATCACATTCGTCGGACTAACTTTGGGAAGTTTTCCGTGTATTTTTTTTTTCGAACTTTGCTAAGCTTGCGATAGCAAAAGATGGGTTAAAAAATTCCTTGGGAAAGGGGAGCGGCCTCTGCCTCCTTTTTGGCCTATATCCATAATGCAGGTAAGCGGCCGTAACAAAAAATCACCATATACCATAATGATAATTATGTTATTATATTTTGTGAGTTTTGTTTAAATAAATGTGAAGTATAATGATGACAATATTGTAAACTATTAGAATATATAATTATAATATATTTAACAAATAAATAATATAACATGTAATATTTAAATATAATGCAGAAAGTGGCTTTAACTTTGATACTTCAAAAAATTTTAACTAATTTTGATTTCAATTGGAAAATACTTTTCAGATATACATTCTAATTACAGAACTGTTTTATACACCTCCGTCGAAATTTTTAACACACTATTCATCTGAGATTCTACATTTTATAACATTTAACCATACTCAAAATAAAATACTTGATAATAACCTTAAATAAGTAGTTCTGTTGTTTTCAAATTAGAATTTTCTTTTTAAACGCATTAGGAAATTTTTATATGGTACTTCTTTTAATATTTTCTTGCAATGAAATATAAAATACTTGAAGAGATAACAAAAGTTCTAATGTCTGTTCTTAGAAATTTTCTTCATTTATTTTACGGTATAAATATCATTGTTAAGACTTACGCCTTAGCACATCCTTTATCTAAAACAAACAGACAATAAAAACTGAAATATCCTTTTTTCTAAATAATAAATTTGGCTATAACTATAACGATAACCATTAGAAGGGGGTTTTAGTTTTGATACTTTAACCCTCTCACTGACAAGCCCGTCTATAGACGTTCCCTAAGCTCCAGGTTTCACTGCAATGCAAGCAATAATTAAAATGATATAACTCAGTTGATTTAATGGATTTTTAATACATTGTGCAATGATTAACACACTCAAGGCTAGCATTCATATTCGTAAATAAGGTTTTTCTATCATTTTGAAAGAATCGTATTTTTTTAGGTATTAAAACAAAATGCTGAGAAAACAACATTACAATTTTGCCCTTTTGCAAGACTGTCAGAGGGTTAAAAAAGTTAACACGTTTTCAACTCAACCGTGAATTACCTACATAAATGAGGTGTGCGCTATAAATTTCACAACTATTTAAAATCTTGCCATAGAAAGTATTAACGTAATTTATTAGCGATTCACCATTTTTTTATATGTTTAACGTAGCAAACAAAGCATCTAAACGTAAACAAATAAAATAAAAAATCTTTTTGTCGTCTTTGAATTGTTATTCTTTTTATTTTGTTTTTAGCGGCATTCTAAAACTTTATATACTTTTTAAACTTTAAATACAATAAAAAATAAAATACTTGAAAGCATAACAAAACATCTAATGTTTTTTTTAAATCTTTTTTGTGATATAAACATAATCGTTTAGACTTTACCCCGCCCTGTTTTCTAAAAGCGTAATAATAAATACCAACACCTAAAATCTGCCGGGTTTTTTTCATACCAAGATAATAAAACTAGCTATATCCATAATGATAACGACTCTTGTACGTTTATTAGGAATTTTGTTTCAACTCATTTCTAGTAATGATAGCAACAAACGCTTTAGCTTTGATATCTTAATCCATTCAACGAATTTTCAACTCAACAGCAAATTGCTTTCCTAAATACACATGCGCCGTAAATTTTATAATTGCCACTAAAACATCTTGAAAAGATTCATGTTATTATTCAGTTTTATAATTCTATATATTTCTGTTCAAAGTTACACAGTAACCAAGCATTAAGATGTGAAGTATTTCTGTTATCTTTTTATAGTTATTTTTCTTATTTGCTTTTGAACAATATTATACAATTTCACTGAAATATAAATTTCTTTAAACTTTTTTACTTTAAAGAATTAAAAACAGTGAATTAAAATAGGGGTTTATATAAATATAATAAAAATTCATTTTCTAATTTGTTTAAACCATTTTCTTTACTATATTTAATACTAGAACGGCCATGAGCGGTCATTTTGACCGTTGCTATATGAATATACTAGCAGTCTTCCCCCGCTACGCTGGTCGGTTTCTCTAAAGGAATCTTGAATCAAACTAATTACACGGAGTAAAGATTAAAAAAAATATTAATATATAATCAAACATCCATAATTGTTGTCTTATTCGTATAATCTTACAATATTCTGTTCAAAGTCGATGTTGAGGACATAGTAAACAAAATAACTCTAAATGATTGAAGCACTCTACGGTTAACTATTTTTTTAGTGGGTGTGTTATCTTGAATTTCCCGCTTCTACCTAACAACGTACGAACAAATCCAAACAGCATAATTAAAAGTAATCTAGAACAGGCCAATACAATAACAAATATGATTTTAAAAAATTTTCCGATCTGTAATCATAAAATGCTACAATTTCGAAAAAATTCGAAAACTGTCCCCCCGGTGGAGGAAACAAATAAGGATGTGGGAGGAAAAGTTCATAATATGAGTAAGCGGTTCGAATGCTTTCGGATGGTATGTCACATGACGGGTCCAAAAAAGTTGGAATTTTTTGTCCCCCACTTTAACTCCCTCGGGGGTGAAAGTTTTAACATCACTGAAACATGTCATTAATTATTTTTTTAATAGATTTATGTTCTGCTGCTTTACGCTTCTACTTAAAACGACTGCTGAGATGTGCCAAATGTTTTAAATTGTTCGACCCTTCTTTTAATCTCGTCAGGGGACAATTTCTAAAATCGCTGAAATACATGTTTAATTATTTATTTAGTCGATGTATTTTCTGGAATTTCACGCTGCTACCTTAAATAATAGCTGAGGTATAGGAAAATTTTCCAGAATTTTCGTCCCCCCATTTGTGCCCCCCTTAGAGGTGGAATTTTCAAAAATCCCGTCTTAGTGCACGCTTGCATCATCAGAAGTATATTTTCCCCAATTTTCACACTTCTAGGTTCAGTAGTTTGAGCTGTGCGTTGATAATCAGTCAGTCAGTCAGTCAGGATAAACTATTTTATATATGTATAGATAGATTTCAGTTTAAACCAGAAATTCCATTATCAAATAAGTTTAGGAGAAACAAAGAAGAAAAATGTTAAATAAAAAAGGTAAACAGTTCTTATTAAAAATTCAGGTGAGGAATATTTTAAAAAAACTTGATTAAAATTTCCAGCTTTTCTAGCATTCAATATTATAAATTACATGTTATAATTATGTATAATAATTCGTATTTACATTTAAATATTATAGTCATATTTTATGTTCACCTAAACAAATTTCACAATTTTGTTCTATCATAACTACCATTCATATCATAATCGATCATAAAAATCTTCAGCACATTTTTTATGTTTTGGCTTAAATAACACCTTATAGACTTTAAGATAAAAAGACGATAATCGCAAGCAAATATAATAGTTCAAAATAATACATAAAATATAATAAATCAAAAGATATTGTGTTTATATGGTACTACCTGTTACAATGCTCTGCAAAAGTTTAGACACTGTAGTTTTTTAACCTTTAAATAAAAATTACGAACACTCGAGTTTTACAAATGGCTACACTTATTTTTTAATATATTTTAAATAATGTAGGGTAAAAATAATGGTTATAATATAAGATAATATTTAATTTAACTGAAAAAAGTAAAATTTGCATATTGCAAAAGTTTAGACACTTTTTTGATTTTTGGCCAACTGTTCATGGAAAATGCAAATTTCTAAGTTATGATGTCGCATGTGTGAAGCCTTTAAGTATACCTCGATATAGCATCAGTTAGTAAAGATGCCGCAAGCTAAAAATATTCAGTTAGATGAGTTAATTGAAGTAGGAAAGTTGAAATGGAAAGGGAAGACTGTTGCAGAAATTTCAGCAGCATTGAATCGTCCAAAGTGGTCTGTCTATGGATGTTTCTTTCAAAAGAAAACATAAATCCGGAAGACCTTGTGTGACCAGAAAATGAGATGACAAAAGGATCCATAAACTGATATTTGCACAAAAAAATGATTGTTAATCACATTAAAAGTAAGTCAGGACTTTCTGTGTCGACGGACATTATTCGTAGATGAATAAAAGAAACAGGTAAATAAATTTACATGAAAATGATGAAACAGTCAGCTTTAAAATCTCGCTACAAATTGGCTAGAATGCAATGAACTTGCAAACATACGCCATATGGACCCAAATGGTACATTATGATAGTCAGCAACGAAAAAAAAGTGGAATTTGAATGGCCCAAAAGAGTGGGCATATTATTAGCACGACTTGAGTAAAGATCCTGGGACTTTCTTAAGTCAACAACAAGGAGGTGATTTTTTAATGATTTGGTCCTCACTTTGCTTTAATGCTCGAGTATCCCTGGAGTTATTCAATGGTTGCCAAACAACACAAGACTACGTACATACGTTGGAGATTAATTTTTAGTCATTTGGGGAACTTTTAGCTGATCCAAAATATGGATTTTAGTAAGATAATGCGTCTATTCATATTGCATACAAAAGAATAACTTCGATTAACTCAGAAAATACTACTGATCTCAACTTGCCGGCGTGTAGCTCTGATCGGGGCCCAATCGAAAACCTTTGTAGCATCATATGTCGTAAGGTTTATGCAAAATTTTGCCATACTTTTCTGTTAATGAACTTCGAGCTGCTGTTGAACATGTTTCGTACAAAACAGACCCCTCAAGTGACGCAGTATTTAGTTTCTTCGATGAAAAGTCACATTCTTGCACTAACTGCAAACAATGTGGGTGCAACCGTGCAACTCGATTTTAATTTGTAGTTATTTTTCTGTAAATATACAAATTGTCTATACTTTTGCCACAATGTTAATTTTTTTTTTGTCATTATATGTTATGTAATAGGTAAAATTCAAAATTTATTGTTTGTGAATAAAGGATAAGTCACAAGTAATGTATGATATATGAATTACAAGAATTCGGTACATACTTCTGAATATAGAAGCGTAATCGATCATTGTCTAAACTTTTGCTGAGCACTGTATTGTTACAGGAGTACTTAAAATATTGATTCCTTTATCTTAGAACGCATTTTTTCCTGATTCGTCATACTCCAAATAATGTGCTAAAATAGTTTAAATTCATTCCAATCTATATATTTTTTAAATGTCCGTCAGTAACGGAATCATATTTACGGCAGCAATCTGAACCTTAAATTTATCTTTTACTGCAATTACCTAACTGTTAAGCATAGCGCAATTTGATTTTTTAAACCGCCGGAAAAAAATCCACTTTCAAATACAACATGCTTGAAAACTGTATTTGAATTTACATTTTTAATAATTTGCAGTATGGAGATTTTAAAAAATATTTTTCTGTCGCTTGCAACCTAGTTATAGAAAATTAACTGGTTTTCAAAAAGGCAATAAGATTAGTGATTGAATGAATTAACATAGAATGTTATGATAGAAATAAATAAAACTTTTTTCTGAAATTATATACTTAATGCTATATTATTATAATTTCTCTCCCTATGAAATATAATCAAATCAAAATTAAAAATGATATAGCATAAAATAAAGAAGCTAATAAGAAAGTAATATTTAAGAAATATCAGATGAATTGAAAAAAATATTTCAAAAAGAGGCATAATTCACATACCACAATCCAACATTTTACAATCAAATTACATGGGACAAATAATTTATTTACTATCTAAATTTCTTTCCCAATAAATATTTTTTACAGGGGATACAAATTACTTGTCGAAGCAAATACAGAGATAAACAAAACATACTCGAAAATAGAAAATACGTTAAATGACGAAAATTGTAAGAAAAAATCTTGTTATCTACGATATAAACTCTATGCAAAGTAATGAACTATAAACTCCATGTGATTAAACAGGATATTATAGAAAATAACAATGAAGTATGTAATTAAATATATTAAAATGCTTTTAAAAAAATAAGTAAAAATATTTATTAATGAAAAAGAAAATAAATACTATTTTGTATCTCAGGCGGCCTTAACTTTTGCTAAAATGCCTTTAATATAATCAAAAGTATCTGGACACATTCTTTGTTAGATTTTTTTTAAAAATTGAAACACTTTTATAACAGCGAAATAACCTGTTACAAACTTATAAACAGTTAACACAAGGAGAAACTTTAATTTCTTATTCTTAATATATATAAAACTAAACGTAATGATTTTTATATAGCAAGCAAGCTTAAAATGAAATTTCAAAAATTTCATCCGGGACAATTGCAGTTGGAAATTGCTTATCTAAATATTTTCTTGACATATTACAAATTTTAGCTATCGATTTTGAATTTTAAATTTCTTTGAAAGCTAATTCCCTAATGTGCTAAGATGTCAATTAGCATATCTATAAGAGCAGAGTTTGAATCCGTTTAACAAATATGCATTATATATACAAATTCAAAGGAATATTTTTACTGCATACATTATGAATAGTGTTTCAGAATGAGAACTCCAGAGAACGATTGAATAATTTGATGATGTTTTTACATTTATCCGCTTGATTTTTCTTGAAATATACTTAAACAAAAAAAAATGAATTTAACAAATAGCGATTATACAGAAAATTATTTTTTTTAAACTGATCATAAGATTAAACGAGAGCTTAAACTTTTGTCCACGTAAAGAATCTAAATTGCTAAGAAAAAAAAAATATCGTGAAATATTACCTCTGTTTTTTAAAGATTATCTATTTTCTGACGAATCGGAACGCTTCATAGGTGTTTACGTAACGTTCTCATTTGTCAAAAAATTTATAATCTTTAAAATCAGAGGTAATTTTTCACTATTTTTTTTAACAGTGTATAAAGAAACCAATTTTTAATCACATGTAACTTATCCCTCAATAAATTAGTTAAATTTTTCGGTAACATTCAGTATGAGAAAAAAAAGTATAAAAAATAAATAAATAAATGTGGGTATTCATTACACAAAGCAAAATGTTAGAATGTTTCCGAATGAGCTAATAAAAATCAGTAAAAGCATCATTTTTATTGTGATCAAAACGTGACTACGTAATAACAGAGTGATGTATTACGTATGCCATGGATTAAAAACGAATATTCTTGGACCAATTTTAAAAAAGAATAAAATGTGGATATTACAGAGATTCAGATATACTTCAACTATCTCTATTCTCGACCGAAAACAACAACCGTTTTCCAAATGGTTAAAAATAACTCTTACTACATACAAAGTGTATTAGTTCCGGTAATAACTCACTGCTAAGTAAAACGATACTCCAACAGCAACAAAAAATTCTTAATAAATTTTGTCGGGAGCAATAATATAAAAACCTAAAATGTGCAACTTAAAAAAAAAAATGGAAAGATTATTTTATTAATATAATCTTAATTCCAACCATATTTAACACTTTATTTGCATTACATCTCCAACATATAAAAAATAAAAGCTAGTTTCAAGTTTTTTGGGATATTCTGTATGCTTAACCCCTTGAGGTAGTGATGGGCGATTTCGATTTTTTAAATCGATTTAATCGATATTATGGTCAACTCGATTTAATCGATACTATAATATTTTTAATCGATTTCTCAGAAGATATTATTTTTATTTTGCTTCAAAAGTTGAAGATAAAGCAGTCGGATGTGCCAATCTCAAAAAGTCTTCTATCTCATACATAATAAAACTTCTAATGCACTAACACATTGTCAATGTCAAATTTAAATTATTTATGCCCATCATGAAGATTTAAAAAGTATAGGTTGAAGTATGAACATTTTAAAAAGAAAATAAAAGCATTGCGTTTTCCAAACAAATCGCTGAATTTCGGTCCACCCCCCTTTTAGATGTCTATAACCGAAATATATGCAATTCAAAGAGCATCACAGCGACACCTGTTGTGCAGTATACACTCAAACCTAATAAGAATCTATTTATGTGAAAGTTTAACAGAATATGAAATTTGATTAAATTCCATGCATAATTTCTAAGATATAGCTATCACTAATATCGTGAAAAATGCAGTATAGCAGAGCAGTATTATATAACTTACACAAAAACCTAATCAGGAACAACGTATGATAATATCTAAGAGAATATTAAGTTTGATGAAATTCCGTTCAGGAGCTCTTTAGATATGATCAATAAAATCTTGTAGATCCTGAAAAAGCGGTTGAATTGAGGGGTTAAGCCCGAAGAGGAACATCTCCGCCCCGGAACTTTGAAATGTCTCACGAAAACATTGAAGCTTCATGTACAAGAGTCCCCCCCCCTTCTCTGAAGTATAGAATGCCCCTTCAAGGAGACATAAAAATCCCTCCCAGTGAAAAATATCTGAATTCAACACTGCTGATAAAAGCAGCATAGCAACGCCTCCTGCATAGTTATTTACACTGAAACCTAATAAGCACCAAACTTATGAATGTGAAGCTTGATGAAATTTTCTGAATTAGTTTCTGAGATGCAATTATCGCAAAAATCAGGAAAAATGCAGCGTCACCAGCCGTTAGATTTAAATCAAAACTTAATCATTAACAATTTACGTTAGTATCAAACCGAATCTGAAGTTTGGCAAAAATACGTGCATTAGTTCTTGAGGTATCTATCTTGCAGTAATCATGAAAAATACAACATAACAGCGCCACCTGTAGAGCGATTTTTACCATAAGTAATCAGCACCAATTTATATGAAAGTCTAGCTGAATCTAAAGTTTCAAGAGGTTCCAGGCATTAGTTCTTGAGATAGAGCGCCCATAAAATTTTGTAAGAGACAAACAAATAGACAGACTGAAAGACAGACAATTTATAAAAACAGTAAAATGTGTTATATTTAACAACATATTCGAATTTTGTAAGCATTAGGTTATTATTATTTTTTAAATAACATCATACAAACAAAGAAAAAAAAAGCAAAGTTTTTTTTTTTCTTTTCGTTTTTTTTTTCTTTTTTTTTTTAAATAAGCAACATATAATGTCTAGAATTATGTATGGGTGTGTAAACATGTTTAATAATCTACATAATCCTCTCCCCCCCCCCCCGTTTTTACATAAGTTAATGGGAATTGTCTTTTTTCTGTAATTATCTTCTTCTTCATAGTTTTTCAAAATAATAATATTAATATATATATAATAAAAAAAAAGGAAGTCTATCAAAATGCAGAAGATTCTCTCCTTTCCTCGCCCCCCCTTCCCCCCACGGAGGGCATCTTCTGCCTTTGTACCTATATCCCTCGTGTTGATAATCGGCTGTCATAAAATAAACCAAACCTTTTCTTGTCTACCCTATTTAAATCCTCTATCTTCACAGTTTCCTTTTCCCCGCCGAAAATCTTGCCAGTCCTTTGAGTCAAAAACAGACGCAAAATCACTGACCAATCACATTACGAGGTGATAAAGCCTAGATGAAAATCGCAAGACTATTTTGAATGCAAGTAGTAGATCGATCTTTTGTAGTAGATCGATCTTTTGTAGTAGATCGAATCAGTACAGAACCTTGTGTAGTAGATCGATGTCGATGTCGATCTCAGAATCGATTTTATTTTGATTTACTAAAATTGAAATCGCATTTTGAAATCGATTTTTAGATACAAGTAGTGTTGTTACTTTTTTGATATGCTTGAAATCGATCTACGTTTCAGGTTGAATCGATCTTTCCCTTTCTATTGTTTTAATGGTAGAAGTAAAAATTTCAAACTCAAATATTAGGCGAACCGTTGATTTTAGAGGGGTAAGACTTAAGTATGTCAAGATATTCTAAGGTATGGTCAATCGAATAGTGATGACCATTATACCCTAGCAGCACATAGGGGGTGGGGGGCAATATTCAATACAGGTATGGGTGGGTCATGTGACATATCGTTGCAAAGGTCTTGGCCTGGGCTATCCATATCTGTATATCCCTTCATAATATAGTTCAATTTTCAGACTCCAGGGGGCATTTTTAAGCTTTTTTGGGTTTTTTTTCCCTTTCCCCACTTTGTAGTGTATCATTTTATAGATCTTGACTTGTAGACCTCAAATATCTTGAATTGATTGGTAGAACTGATGTAAAATTTCGTATAAGAAAGGATTACCATTTTTTTTTCAAACCAGATATTTCTAAAAGTAAAAATTTCAAACTCAAATATTAAGCGAACCGTTGATTTTAGAGGGGTAAAACTTACTGATGTCAAGATATTCTAAGCTTGGTCAATCGAATAGTGATGACCATTATACCCTAGCAGCACATAGGGGGTGGAGGGGCAGGGGGGGGGGCAATATTCAATACAGGTATGGGTGGGTCATGTGACATATCGTTGCAAAGGTCTTGGTCTGGCCTATCCATATCTGTATATCTCTTTATAATATAGTTCAATTTTCAGACTTCAGTGGGCATTTTTAAGCCTTTTTTTTACTTTTCCCCTTACCTCAATTTGTAGTGTATCATTTTAAAGGTCTTGACTTGTAGACTTCAAATATCTTGAATTGATTGGTAGAATTGATGTAAAATTTCGTATAAGAAAGAACTAAGGTTTTCTTTTCAAACCAGATTTTCCTAAAAGTAATAATTTCAAACTCAAATATTAGGCGTACTATTGAAGACTTACGGATGTCAAGATATTCTAAGGTATGGCAATCGAATAATGTTGACCATTATACCTTAGTAACACATAGGGGTGAAGGACGGGGAGGGACAAAATTCAATACAGACATGGGTTTAAGGATTTTCTTCAAATTTTGGATATATTTTCATTCTAATAAGGTGCTTTTCTGATTTGTTCTGGGTATTCATTGGTTATGTAAAAGGATTTGGGGGCTACTCTTCTTAACCGTTTAAACGCCAATGTTCCCAAAAGGGAACATAGGATTATTTGCAATGCAAAACATATATTTTCCAATATAATTACGATGTTCTTATTTTTTCTATAAAATATAAGGTTGATTTTAACTTTTGAAAAAAAAAAATATGTTTAAGCATTTATCACAGGTATAAAGAGTATGCAAATTCCTTAATTTACATAAAAATATAATTTTTGTTTTTATCGTTTCTCTATATTACTCACATTTGACCACTAGGAATCTAAATGTTTTTGGAATTCGAGAAAATTCTCAAGAAGAACATTTTTAAATTTGTATGCATAAATCAAAACATTTGAAGTTGTAATATGAGAAAAACAAAATTATTATTACATTGCGATATTAATTCGGCTTGTAAACAGTTAATTTAGGTAAATGTTTTTTTTTTTTTTTTTTTTTTTTTTTTTTTTTTTTTGTGCAGAATTAACCGATTTGTTGCCGATGATAGATTATGCGCTGCCCGACAATTGAAGGTACAGTTATCCATTAATCCGAACTTAGGTCGCTTCCAACTTCTTCGGATAATAGACGCTCCGCTGTATTTTTATTTCTTTGTTAACCAGAGAAAAGTATGTTGTTTCACTGTTAATGATTCTTATGAAAACAACATTTTTTTTTCTGTTAACTGCTGAAAATTTGGTAAACGTTAAAAAAGAATAATATTTTATAAGATGTAAATGAGATGAGGCGATATATATTTTAAAAGAGAAAGAAAAGTTTAGTCACATATTTTTTTAAGCAGAATTTCTCCTTTTAAATTGGTGGATAATTAATAATTAGCATGTGCTGATTGTGCAATTAAATCATCACAGCTATTTTGAAAGAAAATTTGCAATATTTGCGTTTCCCACACCCTTATAGAAGGTCTTAAAAAGACTGAAAAAAAAAAAAAAAATTAATAAATTTAGAGCTTTCAAAATTTTATTCATATGCGAATTTTTAAGAGGAATGACGTTTAAAGGAAGTAAGGCTCCGTTTGTTTGGTTGAAGGAGTATGTAGAAAATACATGTGTTTCGGATTAAAGTATATATATATATATATATATATATATATATATATATAAATACAAATCATTTCTCCCTTTTATTTTTTTATCTAACCGAGATCTTTCTCAAAAAAAAATAAAGTTAAATATAATATAAATTATTATTAAAATTGTATCTAAAAATAATAAAAGATAAATCCTTATTATTCGACTCCAAAAGCTGTAATAGCTTACTTCTGTACTTCCCTAAATGGGAGTGAGGAGTATGAGGTGTTACGGCTCTGCTGATTAGCCAAGTTTTAGAATTACTAATTTTGAGCTCAGCTGTGTAAAATCTAAAAACATCGAAATATCGATTTTAGTATCGATTCTAGAATTTAGAAATCGATTCTTATTATAATCGATGTCACTTTATACGATGTCGATTTTAATCGATTCTCAAAATTTCCAGAATCGCCCATCACTACCTTGAGGGGCAAAGCACTTCTGCTACTAAAATGTTAAAATGATTGATTGACACCGGTATTTATAAACAATTTTATATGAAACAAAGTAAAAGCTTTTCTTCGAGTATATCATATGAAACAAAAGTTTGGTGTCAGTGTGGCATTTGGGAATTAAAATTAAGTGGTATATAACATATACCGGTGCCCTTCAAGGGGTTAAATAACTTTTGAGAATTTTTTCCTAATTAGTGCATTACGACGATAAATGATTTTAAAAACATTTTGTATGATTAAAACACTTTTTATAATTTTAACAACATTTATATGATTAAACATATCTGGATACTTGGATATCTGGAAAAAAGTTATACATTTGTAGCCCGTTAACGTCCAGTTAGAATTGGGGGAAAAATTCAGACAAATGCAGATGAGGATATTTTTTGTTCTTCATCTTAATGTGCACTGCAAATTCGTGAAACACTTTTAGAACACTAACTGAACATAATAATTAATATTTCGAAATAAAATTGCTCTTGATTGTCTTTTAAATGTGTTTTGTAAAAGAAAAATATCTTAAAAATTACATAATTTTTCCAGAAATGCAGTCATTGATATTTACTACCTCTGACAAAAAAGTTCGATGAATGAATTTAGAACGACGGATCTGGAAAAACTGGGGAAACAAAACGCTGCACCTGCATAAAGACAAGTGTTGACCATCTTCTTCCACCGTTGTTCATTTAAGCGTCGCTTGTGTTCTGTGTAAGACGTGCTTTACTAAATGCTTTTTCAGTGTGTTGGTTCTTAACTGAGAACAGGAAAATGAACGAACAGAAGATCAGTTTAAAGTTTGGTTTTAAGCTTTGCAAGACCTCGAAAGAAATTCATGAGGGGTGGTGCAAATTGAACATCCACCATACTCTCCAGATCTCAATCCTCCAGACTTCTTCCTATTTTCACGATTCAAACTCTCTTTGAATGAGATTTGACCCACGATTTGTTGCTATCATCCAACAAATCGTGACGAAGCTTTTGAACTCTATCCCAAAAGAAGACTTCTTGGGAATTTCCCAGGACAATTATAACAGATCTCAGCGGTGCATAATTATGGAAGATGACTATTTCGAAGGATGGTATGGTAACTTTCGTTAATATTTCATCTACATTTATGTTATAGGACTATTCACCTAACTTTATATTCAGAGGTAGTATTTGCAAAATTAGTCAACTCAGTCAGTAATCTCCTGCGTTTTTTTTTTCTACAAGACAAACTGTCTTTTATATCCTTTTTAAAACTGTATAATTTTAAAGGTATCATGTAGGAAATGTTTTAAATGTGTTATTTTATTGCGTTGTGCTTACAATATGTTGTTAATTTGGTTACAAAGTAAAATGCCGCACAACATTATTGTGAAAAAATATTTTATCTACACTATTCCGACATAATTAACAACATTACCTTTAGAACAAACTTCTAGATAGCAATCTTTTGCAACATATTAAGAACAAAATTACAATTCTAAAAAAAGTTTTGTAAATAAAGTTTTCTAATTCAAAACACATTAACGTCTTGCAATTTGGTAACAAAAAGTATTCTAAAATATCTTATTTGAATTTTCAGTGCATCTTAAAAGAACAAATTTAATTTAACCATTTTAGCGCAGCAAATATGATTGAAATATGATTTCAAAAGTTTTATCCAATGCAATTGCTTATCTAAATAATTGTTTGTCATCTTACAAATTTTAGAGATCGATTTGCGTTTCAAATTTCTCTTAGAGCTATTCGCTAATATGATAAGATATGCTTTAGCATATATCGGCAAGAGCGGATGGAGAATTCTGTTTTACAAATTTACAAAATGTGTGTAAATTTAAAGGAATATTTTATATGCATAGATTCTGAATTGTGTCTTTAAAAGAGTACTCCAAAAAGCTGTTTCAATACTTTAGTTAGTTGTTGAATTTACATTAGAAGGGGGTGTCTAGCATCTTGAAGCTGCTTCGATACGAAACAAACGATTTAAAATGATGAAAAGGAATGTACCAGGTATAAAATGCATTAATTCTGATAGTTTTTATCAAGCAAAATTATACAAATATATTTTTTTTGAAAAAAGAGTTTCTCTTAATTAATGAAATTTGTCAGGAAAAGTAATATAAAACATAAAGAATAGAATTTTTAAAAAAATTAATGGCAAGATTTTTTTTATTAACACATTCGCTGCCAATCACATGCCAGCGCGTGATATGACGCCAACGTTAAGGGGCCACTCACACGCCAGCGCATGATGTGGGGTGATGTCTCAATAGCCAGTCACGCGTGGGCACGGGAAAATCTTTAACTGATTCTTTGTTATAAAAAGTAAATCGGCTTCTCGGAAAAACCCACTTCCACAGAGCGGCATTAACTGTCATCACATTCTCGCATAAGTGGCAGCGAACGTGTTAATGTAATCTTATTTCCAATCCTCTTTCTATTACTTTTACAATTTGCGTAATAGATACAAGTTAAAGTTAGTTTACAGTTTTTTGCGACAACCTGTATGCTTAATCACTTTTAACAACATTTTACAATTAGTGCATTACAACAGTGCATAATTTGAAATGCATTTTATATTATTAAAACACCTTTATATTTAACATCTTTTGTATGATTAAAACAACCTTATATATTTACACCTTTTGTATGATTAAAACATTTTTATATATTTAACACCTTTTATATGATTAAACACATCTGGATATTTATGTTGCTTACCTAAATAACTGTTTCTCATCTTACAATTTTCAGCTATCGATTTGCGTTTAAAATTTTTCTAAAGCTATGCCCAAATGTGCTAAAATGCCATTTAGAATATTTGAGAGAGCGAACTTCACATTCCGCTTTGCAATTATGCGTTATGTATACAAAATTGAAGCAATATTTTTTATGCATCTATTCTTAATTTTTTTTTCAAAAGAGTACTCTGGAGAACTACTAATTAATGTAATTCATTTGCTGTTTTTGAATAGATCGGGGGTAACCCTGGCCCTTCATTTTGGGCTAGTCTTGAATGAAAAATGGTGCATATAAAACAGCATATAAAGAGTATTCATTCTGACAATAATTCTTGAGCATAATAAACAAATCGTCTTATGGAAAGAAAAGAAAAAAATTATAATTAATGTATCGTTTTTGTTAGAATCTAGTAAAAATTTTAAAAAGAAACTTCTTGAAAATTAATAGCGGGACTACTTTATCAATATAGTCTTATTTCAAATTTATAATCTTTTATTTTCCTCTATCAGTACAGGGAGAAAGTATCCGATACCCGAAAATTTTCAACTCCCGGTTTTCTATGGATTAATACGCTTTAGAATGGTCCTGAACACGATTTGGTGGTTTTTAAAAATTGTCTGTTTGTGAGTCTATGACAGAAATTTTTGGGCGATTTATCTCACGAACTAAAGCATGAACTTTAACAAGACTTAATATTCGGTTAAAGCTTGAAATAAACTGATGCTTATTATTATTTTTGGTGTAACTTGTCCGATAACAGGTGACGCTGTTGTGCTGCACTTTTCACGCAATGGTTCTCTCTCAAGAACTAATAATGGATTTCGATAAAACATCAGAATCAGTTAGTCCGTGAAATAATTTAGTGCCGATTACTTTTTGGTAAAAATCGCCGAACAGATGGCGCTGATTTGCTGCGTTTTTCACGATTTCCGCAATAGCTGTGTCTCAAGAGCTAATGCATGATGTTCACTACTCTTTATATTAAAATAGTCCCTAGTATAAATTGGTCCTATTTATTTTTGGTGTAAATCACCCAACAGATGGCTGTGTAGAATTTTTACGATTTCCGCAATATAGCTCTATTTCAGGAACTAATGCGTGAATGTCCACCAGTCTTTAGATTAAGTTAGTTCCTACACTGTAAAAAAATTTTCCGTTAAAAAACGGAAATAGTACTGGTAATCTAGACGGGCAAACTAACATCTTTGTGATTTTTATTCTTTACTTTTCAAAGACACGTTAACATCAGGGACACATTATATACATTTAATTTAAACAACAGTGTAGAAATGTCACTTACCTTCCATGGGGTTTGAACTCGGGACCTCTTCCGTCGTAGCTTGCAGTGTAAAACCATTACACCAGGATTATTCAAACCACCCTTTCAAATATCCTTAGTTAATTCGGATGGATTTCATAAAGTAAAGATAAGATTTTGAACGCAGGTTTATTTTTGTAGAGATAATATTTTTCTATTGAATGGATAATTAATGTTTTACAGATTTTCTTTCCATAATTTCGAATATTTAGCTTATTAATTTTAGCTATATATGTATATAAAAATTAGTCATTAAAATATTACATGCATGAAAGAATTTATTAAGAGTTTTGTTTCCTTCTTTTTTGGAAAAGTTTTAAAATTCTATTGTAATATTATTAATATTTATTATTTAAAAAAATACTAACATACTGAAAGAAAGAAAAAAAACGTGCATTTTAACAAATTATTTTATGACGTTCTAAGGTAAACTCAATAAAGATAATTACAATGGGTTATAAAAATAAATTTCAGATATTGATTTTTTATAACTTATGTAATCGCCAAAATTATAATAATTTCGGTAATATATTTCGATATATTTTTAATTGTATGTGCGAAATTCTTAATTTGAATAAATTAAAAAATATATATATTAAAATTAAAAGTAGAATTTTTTTCTACTTTTTTCAAAATATTCAACGCACTTAAAAATGTATATATATGATATAAACTAGTAAATCTGCAGATCAGGAGCCTCAACGTCAGCTTTGTTCATATTTTTTTTAAAACACATTTTGGGTAATATTCAACTTCCTAGAAACTGTAATTTAAAATTTTCAAATTACATAATTATTTATAAGAATAAAATAAGAATTAGAAGTTTTCAGCCATCAAAAGCGGTAAATAAAATTTAGTTATGTTAGAATATTCTGAAATTTTCATGATCTATTATTTTTATTTTCTTTATTATAACATAGTATATTTTTTCAAGGGGGCTCCGCCCCCCTGAACCCCCCGGGCCTCACTTAATTTAAATTTGTCACTTTCTAATAATTGTGCTAATGGTTATTGTATATCTTGCATTTCTTTATACATTTTGATTAAGGATAAGTAACAGTTTGGACAAATATTTTTCATTATCCTCATACTACTACATGCCTGCCAACCACAAACACCTAAACCTGATACATCAGGAACTTTTGTAAGTGTAAACTCAGTAATCTAGAGTTTTACAATTTTGTTTCCGAAAAAAAAAATTTTGATTGCATTTTGCGGCAGTTATAGCTGGACAGACAAACATACAGCAGAACAGACTAACAGATGAAAAACAATAAATTTCGCGTCTCCAAAGTAAGCCTTCACTGAAGTTTCGGCAATGACGTCATTATTCATGAGTTATTGATATCCATGTTTCTTGTATTATAAACAACTACTATAAAATACCTGTTTTTGTTCAATTATGACGTCATATTTTACTAAATGAAATATTTATTAAAAATATAATTCTTTTTTATTTCTTTTACTTCTAATTATGTCCCCATTTTTGTCAGAAAAATTCTTATTAACGAAACAAATATCATGTCAAACAAAACACGTGTTTAATATTTAACAAAAAGTACTATATCTATAGTTATTTTAATTCTGACATCATATTTATTTTTTTTCTTAGCTTAATTTTTCGAATGGAAATTGCTCAATTGAAACTTATTGCTGTTAAAAAATTATTATTCCAAATTTTGATTTTTTTCTTTGGCAACGATAAAGGAAATTGGTTGAATTTTATTTAAAAAATCCCGACTGATTCTGCATGAAAAAGAAGGAAATTTTGAATTATTAAGGAAAATATTTGAATAAAATTAATAAAACATAGCCTATGTTTTTTTTTTTCTGGGCTATGTTATATTTATACGCAAAGATACAAAGACATTAATTAATTCATCAGTTTTGATGCTGACTTCATTTAAATTTTCGTACACGCTTTCAAATTTATAACATTATAAGGATAAGGATTAAGATGAATGGTTGCTTAGCAACCATTAAGAGAAAATAAAAAAAATGAAATAAATACATTTGAAATAAGTAAATCTTTAAAACAAATTAGTTTATATTATTGGAACACATTTATAAAAAATCTCTAAAATTTACAGTAATAATTTTAAAAATTGACAAATGCGTTGACAAAATTTCAAAACAATACGAATAATTTAACTGGTAAATTTTAGTATTAATTTATCATTGAATCCCATTAATCAAATGTGTCATTTTCTCTCAGGGAAAAAAAAATGGAAAATCATTGGATTTGCCATAGAAAAGCATTATTGCGCGAAATAAAATATTCTATATCTTCCGAACGAATGAATCAAATCTAACAAAAAACTACACAGCTTAATCCCAGTGTCTCACTAACATAATCACTTAATTTCAAGCCAATCGAATGATTTTTACGTCAGTTATCGTGGAACAGACAGACTGACAGACAGACAGACTGACAGAATCCAAAAAATTTCGTGTCTCCAAAGTAATCCTTCACTGACGTTTCGGCAATAAACATTATTTTAAAATCATAATCAACTTTCCTTTTATGCTATTTCAAACTTAAAAAGAATTAATATTTATTATTATTATTATTATTTTCTTAATATTTTAAAAATACGTTAGCTTTTTATTATTAAAACAGAATGAAATAGAGAAATGCTCTAGCAAATTATTTAAAAAACATCATCTCGGTATAATGTTTTTATTTTCTTGGTATTTTTATTTTATTTTCCTCACCACTACACTCTACTGTTTTCGGAAAATTTACAAAAATAACGGAACACTTCCGTTATTTAATGGGATTTGTGATTCCAAAATGTCAAATACGGAAATTCTTCAGTTTTTACGGAAAAATAAAACTATTCCGTAAAATTTTACGGAAAAGTTTGTGTATATTAACGGATATTTTTTACAGAGTAGTATAACTTGGTCCTCTTTAATTTTTTATGTAAATCAACCAACAGGATGTAGATTTTTTGCAATTTCCGCAACAGCTCTGTTTCAGAAACCGATTCACGAATTTTCATCAAACTTCAGGTTTTGTTAGAAGTTGACATAATTTGCTAATATGTGATGGATTTTGGTGTAAATCACCTAATCGGTTTCGTTGACATACTACTTTTTTCAGGAAGTATTAATATGTATGAGATAGATGAAATTTTTGAATCGCTATAATTAGACTAATTTTAACATCTTTTTGTAATTTACATTACTCATTTTACTCTAACAGCCAAAGAATAAAAATTATTTTTTACTTTTTTGGGATATCCTATATGTTTTAATAACTTTTGAGAAGTCTTTTACATCTAATGCATTACACAGAGTTCGCACTGTTCCTAAAATTTTCGTAATTTCCTACCACAATTTTTAAATGGTAATATTTATTGAAAAATTCTATTGTAGATGCTAAACGGACCATCCATGAAGATTTTTGATTTAAAAAACTGGTAGCAACGTGTGAAAATTTTAGGAATAACGGTGCGAGCCCTGATTACAACTGCGCGTGAATTAAAACGAAATATTAACAAATTTTACATGATTTAAACACTTTTGTCTTATTAACACCTTCTATATGATAAAAACACTTTTGTATGATTAGTAACTTTTATATGATTTAAACACTTTTGTATTATTAACACTTTCTACATGATTAAGAACACTTTTGTATTATTAACACCTTTTATAAGATTAAAACAGTTTTCTATTATTAATACCTTTTATGTGATTAAAACACTTTTGTATTATTATTTTTTACAAGATTAAGACATTTTTGTATTAATAACATCTTTTATATGATTAAAAATATATAAATAGTGATTTTAGCTTACAGAAAAAATATTTTAGTTTTATAACCCATTAACTTCTAGTGAGACTTGTGAAAATTTTGACAACTGGCGATGAGGAAATTTTCCATTCTCAAATCTTACTATGTTCTGAAAGAAGAAATTTAACTTAATCGCTTTAACACAGCAAATAAGGATGAAATATAATTTCCGAAGTTTTATCCAGCGCAATTATAACTGCAGTTGCTTATCTAAATAATTGTTTGTCATCTTACAAATTTTAGGTATCGATTTTGCATTTCAAATTTCTCTGAAAGCTATTCCCGAAAGTGCTAAGATGTGGCATTAGAATATTTATGAAAACAGACTTTAAATTTCGTTCTGCCGAATGTATACAAATTTATAGTAATATTTTTCATGCATGCATTCTAAATTGCGTTTAGGAAGCGAACTCCGGAGAGCTATTGAATAATTTAAATTAGTTGCTGTCTTAACATTCGAGCAGGAGCTGTGTTCTTTAAACGACTTATTTAGGTATTTCATTTTATTTTAAAAATAATTGAAATTGTTAATAATATTCTGTGTTGTGTGCAAGAGTTTCATAATTCGATTTTTAGTTCTTGCCGCATTATTGAAAAATGCGTTGACTTGTTTGTTCCCAGACAAAGGAAAAACAATCTTGTAAGTAAATCTTGCAAGTAAATACAATTAATCTGTTCATAACTCATAACAAGATGCTAATGATTAATAAAACAATGGAGTATATTTAAAGGGATTTGGTATCCTTCATTTGGCAAAAATGGCGAAAATATAGATTTTCTAATTTTATGCTTAAATAATTCTTTATTATCCTTAATACATTCTCATGAAGCTTCGCAAAGAATCAATTATTATACAGTTATAAACGATTTTATTACACTGCTGTCGTTTTAAAGGCCATACTCACTACCAGTGGTATAGTCGTAAAAAAACAGAGGGTATACGCTCTAAATAGAGAGTATACTCTCAAAACAGTGGATATACCCTAGAGTTTATATACTATGGGTTTCTTGAAAAACAAAGGGTATACGGTGTTCCTTTAAAAAATCCAGAGGGTATACGGCGTAACCCCTGTATACCTTCCACTACATCCCTGCCGACTACACTTAAAAAAAAAATTTTTCGACTAATAGGCGTGTTCAAAGTGATAAAACTTTTATATGTATAGTTTTCAAGTGACTTAATTTTTTCTTTCGATAAAACTAACAAAGAAAGTTTCCATGCGGGCATACTCCGAAAAATCTGAAAAAAGTTACAAAATTCTCTTCTCTCAATTTCGGCAGAACCTCGATAGAGCGTCCATAAAAATATTTTATTAATTTTATGAAATTTTTTGTATTTCTACAAAAATTCTTCTTTAACTTTTCTAAGTATATTTACTTTAAAAAAATCAATATACAGTTTTGTTTGTATATAAATAAGTTTGCTTATAAATAAAACTTGCATAAAATATATTGGGGATTTTAACTATACAATACGCTTGACATATTTTGAAAAGTTCTTCATTACGCTTAAAATGTTAAAATTCTTTATTTTTTTATCGATTTTTTTTTTTTAATTTCCGTAAATTAATAATGGGGGAGGTGAGTTTACTCCTGGGGTCCCCCCTCTAGGAGACTAGAATTTTTTTGCTGGCTACCAGATTTTATCAAATTAGTAATGCCCTTCTAGTAAGTTACTGAAAATGAATCATTAAAATCAAACTACTGTTATTTTAATTCAAAATATCCCGAATACATCATTCCTATTCTTTAGGTAATATACTTAATGGACATCGGGAGAGCAAAAATTAGGCTCCTTTGCCGTTCATAATGAATAAGTAATGTTTCGGGAGAAGTTCGCAAAGCAGCATTCAAAGGCTGTTTGATGCACTCACGTTTCGGGTTTCGCAAAGCTGAAGACTGTGAGCAGAATAGTTAATGTATATCTGCATTGTACCCAGCACTGATTTACGAGTGATTTCAATTTAGGAAATCGGTTATTGATCGAATCGAATTATGCTAATAGACATAAAATTATCTTTCATATTAATACAAATCTGGTTAAAATAAATAAGCTAAGAAATTTCTTGAAACATGACAAATTATACTGTATATCCCCTTTTGGGTCTGGAGTACAATTAATAATACATGTCTTTTCATCTAGTGTTATTTTTCTTAACAATTACTTTTATTACTTTCTACCGTATTTACTCGTATATAACGCGCACTTTTTTTCAAAAAAATTAGGGCAAAATTCCTAGGTGAGCGTTATGCACGTTATAATTTTTTCTTGCTTGATGTAATCACTCAATATGTATAAAAATCATGAAATGTATTCAAAGAAGACATAATCACTTTGAAAATATTACTTAATAGAAGTAATACAGCATCTTTTTTTCACTCCTTGCACTTTTTAGACAACAGAGCTAATAACATTATTTAAACGCTAACTAGCAATTCTTACTGCCGTCATTCAGTCCCTACCCGAAGTCTAAAATTGTATTTTCTCCTTGTTTTCTGTCTGATGTTTGTTTTGACTTTATTTACTGAATAATAATTCTAATTCATTTATTTATTCATTTGCATATCAAATTTACGGTGCGCGTTACATTCGAGATTTTTAAAAATCGCCATTTTTTCTTGTAAAGTACAGGGTGCGCGTTATATACGCGTGCGCGATATTCATGAGTAAATACGGTATATAGATATGACAGTATATGGGTACTCCTTCCATTATTATAACTTCATTTGTTTTGAGATTTAGTAATACCAAAAATAAAAGTTTGCTTAATTCTCTTTGCATCAGTGGTGATTCCCCTATTTCTATGTATATATTTCACTCTTTAAATTTAAAATATAAGTTACTTTTCTGAACAAATAATGTGAAATAAAACACAAAAAACATTAGAAAGTTGTAATATCTGTTAAACCTTGTTGTAATACGATATTTTCCAAACGTCTCCAAAAACTCTTCCTTAGCCTATTTTCATAATAAGATGCATCGAAAAATACACAAAATAATTACATTCGTTAGATTTTAAACAATATGATAATCATTAGACTTCAGTAAGTCTTTAATTATAAATAGAAGAAAAATAGAAGTTTAATTATAAGAAGAAAATTCTTATACGTCCATTAAAAACATTTCAGAAATATATATCAAAATATTTAATTGCTAAAAAATGACGTCAAATGCTAATAAAATACATTAAAAGATCTTGATAATTTGACATGTTTCGATTGAATTTACTCAATCATCATCAGAAAAACAAAATATACAAATAAACACAAAGATGGAAAATGACAATAAACTGTTACAAATGAAATTTAAAAATAAAATAAAAATAATTATTTTTAAATTTCATTTGTAACAGTTTATTGTCATTTTCCATGTTTGTGTTTATTTGTATATTTAGTTTTTCTGATGATGATTGAGTAAATTCAATCGAAACATGTCAAATTATCAAGATCTTTTAATGCATTTTATTAGCATTTGACGTCCTTTTTTAGCAATTAAATATTTTAATATATATTTCAGTAAGTCTGTTTGGATAACTACGATTAAAATTATTATGAATCATCATTACTAAAATGTAAGTAAATTTGTTCTCAAAAGGGAAAAAAATCGGACCCGAAATGGTTATCTAAAAAAATTACGACATGTAATCTATACATGAAGTCCGAAGAATAATCAAACTTTACAGGTGAGCATTATACACCATGTAAAATAATTAAAAATTAAGCATAATAATTGGTATTTATGCATTAATGAACTAAAGAGGATGTAACTATTGGAATAAACGGCAATATGATTGCTGAAGGTTTGTGGGAATTGAAGTAGATAGACTTGGCAGTAGTGCATGTCCTGGCTTTGCATAAGTTTATTTTCTTTATGTTTACATACTAATTATACTTTATACTGCTATTTATTGCAGTTTAATACTGTGTACCTCATGGAAATTTCCTTTAAAAAAAAATCAGATAATAAAGAAACTTTTAAATATAGTACTTAAAAATAGAAAAATATAATTGTAAATCGTGGGTGAGCGTTACACGACAAAATATATAGTAATTTAAATAGTTTATTAATCATTTTCACTGGGATAAGAAGATTTCAACTGTAACTATGCCCTTCTATTTTGCTTAAAAAGATTTAGTTAGTTATTTTTTTATAAAAGAAATTATAATTAATTAAAAAAATAACTAAATTAATCATTAAAATCAAAGTACTGTTATGTTAATTCAAAATATCGCGAAATCATCATCACTATTCTTCAGGTAATATACTTAATGGACATCGGGAGAGCTAAAATTAGGTTCCTTTGTAGTTGATTATGAATAAGTAATCTTTGGGGAGAAGTTCGTAATGCAGAAAGCATTCAAAGGCTGTTTGATGCACTCACGTTTCGGATTTCGCAAAGTCGAAGACTGTGAACAGAATAGTTAATGTATATCTGTATTGTACACAGCACTGTTTTACGAGGGACTTCAGTTTGGGAGGTTGCTTATTGATTGTATCGAATTATGCTAATCGACATAAAATTAGCCTTAATTATTAATGCAAAGTTGGTCAAAATAGTATATAAATAAACTAAGAGATATTTTTAAACATGTTACATTATGCTTTAATCCTTTTCAGGTATGGTGTACTATTAATAGTACATGTCCTTTTATCGATTAATAGTACATGTCTTTTCATCAGTATTACTTTGTTTTAACAATTACTTTTGTTACTTTATATATAGAAATGATAATATATGGATATGCGTTTGTTTTTATAACTTTATGTTTTGGCATTTAGTTATACAATAATAATAAAAGTTTGCTTAATTCCCTTTGCACCGATGGTGATTCTTCTATTTTATGCTTATATTACACTATTTAAATTAAAAATATAGGTTGCTTTTCTGAACAAATAATCTGTAATAAAACACAAAAAAATTAGAAATTTGTAATATCTATTAAACCTTGTTGTAATACGATATTTTTCAAACGTCTCTCTATAAATATGAATTGAATAGTACATAAAATAAGTGCATTCATTAGATTTCAAATAATGAGTTTTTAAACTTCAGTAAGTCTATTTGGATAGTTACGTTTAACATTATTAAAATAAAAGTTATTTTCTTTTCAAAATGTAAAAAAAACTCGGAAGGGATATCTAAAAAATTACGACATGTAACGAACACATTTGAAATCACAAAATCAGTCAAATTTTACAGGTGAGCGTTATACTCCAAGTAAAATAGTAATTAAAAATTAAGCATAAGAATTCGTATTTTTATATTAATGAACAAAAGAGGAGGCAATTATTGGAATAAAAATGGTTGGTAGTCATGCATCGAAAGTATGATTGCTAAAGGTTTTCGGGAGTGAAAGTAGGAAGACTTGGTAATAGCGCATGTCCTGGTTTTGCAGAAGCTTATTTTTTTATGTTAACATGCTGTTAATTTTTTTGTGTTCTTTATTGCAATTTAATGCTGTATATCTCATGAAAGTTTAAAAAAAAATTGAAGGTAATAAGAATACCTAAAATTAGAAAAATACAATCACAAATTCCCCCCCCCCCTGTGGGTGCGTGCTATGCGTCGAAATATGCAGCAATTTTAATGGTTTATAAATATTTTTCACTGTGATAAGAAGATTCCAACTGTAGCTATATCCCCTCATATTGTTTAAAAATATTTAGTTAGTTACCTTTTATAAGAAGAAATGATAATTCTATTTTAAAAAACATAACTGTAAATGATCCATTAAAATCAAACTACTGTTATTTTAATTCAAAGTATCCTGAATACATCATTCCTATTCTTCAGGTAATATACTTAATGGACATCAGGAGAGCTAAAATTAGGTTCCTTTGCCGTTCATAATGAATAAGTAATGTTTCGGGACAAGTTCGTAATGCAGCACTCAAAGGCTGTTTGATGCACTCACGTTTCGGATTTCGCAAAGCTGAAGACTGTGAGCAGAATAGTTAATGCATATCTGCATCGTACATGTCACTAATTTACGAATGACTCCAATTTTGGAAATTTTTTATTGATTGAATCGAATTAAGCTATAATCGACATAAAATTATCCTTCATTATTAATACAAAGCTGGTTTAAGTATGTGCCTACCTTCAAATCACTGTTTTTGCGAAATTTTCCAATTTTTATTTTATTATTTTAAATAAATTCAGACATTTGGGATTCCAAAAATGCATTATTTCTGGTTTAGCAATAATTAAAAGCAAAGTTAGAGCTGAAAATATAAATCAGAAATTAACTTTCTGAAAGCGAAACTGATCATTTAAAGAGTTTGACAGGGTTTTCCCCCCTAATTTTATATCTGAATTTGATTATTTTTCAATACTCTTTTTTCTTTTCGTTGATATTGAGGTCGACTGATACTTCAGAACTCTTTTAATTTAGTTTGCAGTTTCTTCCCCCCCCCTTTCTTTTGAAGACATTTTCAGTTTTAAAACTGACTCCAAAATTGAAAATTTATTCATAAAGCTGGGAAAAAAATCGATAAGCATAATAAATAATGTGCGAAAATAGTGAAGGCTCCTGCTTTGGAATAAAAAAGTTTTATAAAGGTGTTTTAGGATAAAATATTTTGTGAAGGATCCTGTTTTGGAGTAAAAAGTTTTGCGAAGTGCCCTGTAATCGGATAAAAATTTTTGTGAAAGATACTTTAAAGGATCTAAAACTTTCCTAAACAGATCTTTGTAATGATTCTTTAAAGTACCGTCAGGGCATAAAGGGTTAATTGAAATATATAAATTAACATAATTAAAATACTAAACGCACGGCTATTCAAAATACAGTCGACTCTCGTTAATTCGAATCTTCGCTTAATTCGAACTAAACATGAAGTCCAGAAATTTTTAATGGCAGAATAACGTTGAAAATTTTCATTAATTCGAACTCATTTTCTCTTGACTTCGCTTAATTCGAACTATCGAGAATTCCGATTTTTCATTTTTATTTCCTTTTTAACGGATTTCAGATCATTTGAATAATTATCTTTCTTTGATTTTTGTGAAAATTGTTCCGAACGAGTATACAGATAATACAATGCATTTGATATCCACTTTCTTAGAACCCCGTCTGTCGATCAGTGACACTTTAAATTTTTCTTCCATCGTGCTTGTTTCTAATATTTTAATTAGTTTATGTATTTGTACATTCTAATTTAATAAGTCATATTCTAATGGTAACAGACGATATAAGTTTAGAAAACACTATAGCATTAATTCCTTTGTAACAGTACCATATAAAGCATGTTTTCTATAATTCGAACTTCGGATAATTCGAACAATTCTTGTGGTCCCGACGAGTTCGAATTAACGAGAGTCGACTCTATATGTTTTCTTTACTCAAATTTAAAGGTATATATCATTTAGAGTAATCAAAAAAGGCTTCATTAATGTCTTCAATTGCATTTTTAATGTTATATTTAGCTATTTCTTTTTCTTCTTACTATTTGCGATTATTATCTGACTGCTGATTTGAGTTTCAAATTTGGAGAAGCTATCAGCATCTTTAATCTGTATTTTCTTGGAACTGATGTTCTTGATGTAGTTAAAGAAATAGTTTAGTTGAGATCGTTTTCAGTAGATATTATTTAATGATTTCTTTTCTTTTTTGTTATTATAAAAATTAGACTTTCTCTTTTAGTAAAATGTAGTTTGCATGATAGAAAATTTTAATTTCCAAAATTTAAAACTGTAATTCTGAATTCTCATAACTTGGTTGTTATCTGTAGTAAAAGTATTTTCTTATAACTTTCAAATAAAGAAAAAAAATCAATTTCTCGTCGGCGAGTTTTGACAATAAATAAATAATTAAATAAATAAATAAATAAAAATAAAAGCTTAATGCATATTTTTGGTTTTTAAAGTCAGATAAATATACTTCTAACAAAAAAGCTTATTTAAGAAGAAGTGTTTTGTTTCTATATGGTATTTAATTGATTTCATTTCAAAATATAATTACAGTCGAGTATCTCTTCAACGAAACTCCATGCATCGAATTTCTCTATATAACGAATTTTTAGTAGTAACGGCCCCATTTTCGCACGATTACATTAAAAACAGTCTCTATATAGCGAAATATCGATCTCCATGCAACGATTTTTTTCATAAATTGGTCTTAACTTATTCAGTTTTAAAAAAAATTCGAAATCATGTGGAATCAATTTTCCATCACTTATTTTTGATTTGTCGTCAGTGCTGAGTTTTTTTTTTTTTTTTTTTTTTTTTTTTTTTTATTACTTCTCTCCTTGTTCTTCAAATCCAACGAATTCATCCCACCTCCCGCACACCTTTCCACATCCTTCTCAAAACAGTGTCAATTGGATTGACACACACGTAAGAGAGGAATCAATGAGAGGTACATAAGAGAGGCCTTTCAAATGGAGGGAAATGCTAACTACAATTTTTCATTCCTTGGTAAAATTTGAGCCTTTTTTTGCGAGCATAACAATTTTAAAATCAAAACAACAAAAAATTACAGATTTCTTCGTCTGAAATTAATGCAAGTCCTTCTTATTTGTTTTCTATTACGCTTTCAAATAAATGGCTGTTCTCTTTTTTGAAACAGCTTAAATAATTAAGAAATAAAATGTTAGGTTAATATTTACTTTTAAACACTTCAAATCTTAATTCAAAACATCAAAAATAATATTTGTTCAAATTTCACACATTAAATACGATTTTTAACACCATTCTATATACATCGAATTTCTCTATATAACGATTTTTTTACTGGAACGGTGGATTTCGTTATAGAGACTCGACTGTATTTAACTTAAAGAAACCAGAATTAGCAACTATTTTATTGTTCTTTTTTATTATTTATTTAGCTCCAATTGCCTTATATATTGAAGCAAGAAATAGAATCATGCGCTAAGCATAGATTATGAAACACTTTCCAACACTTCCTGAAATCTTAAAAATTTGGTTATTTAGAAAAATTATGTTAGGGTTAGATGACAAAGAAAACATTTTATAAAACGCATAAAATATATGAAAAACTTATTTCAGAAGTTATCGTCCATAGTCGAATATGTATTCCAATTTATTTGAACAGCCCCGTATTTTATCTGAAGGTTAACATATAGACTATATTATGGGAAAATTTAGTTGATCAAGAAAATGCATTACAGGTTGAAATTTCTCTGTCAGCAATTTATACTAATAGATGAAATATACTTGAACACTTTTATGTAGCCCTGTAGTTTACCTAGTATCTTTATTACACGCCATTATTTAGCTGAAGTTTAATTCAAACCAAAACGCTTTTAGAACTTTTGAAATCACATTTCCAGAAATTATTAAACATAGGTGATCGTGTATACCACTCTTAGCATGGCCCTGTATATAATTTTATCTTTATTCTACAAAAATTTCTTAGTAAACTAGATACAGTTCAGCGTAAAAATGCACAACTCATTTAAAAGCTATCCTTAAGCAATTTACCCCAAGTAACCCTAACGAACTCTTTTGCGTAGCTCTGTATATGAACTGCAGCATTGTTTCACAATGTGCATAAACATAGTGAAAATTAAAAGCGCATATCATAATTTAAAAAGTATTGCTTTCCATAATCGCTAATATACAAAACATCAGACACAACCTAATAAATGAAATCCTTTGTGCATCCCTAAATGCTATGCTCTTCGTTTTATACATCAGACGGAATTATGGACAGACGTTCAAATTTTCGTTTGGTTTAACTAGACAAACCGTTTTAACTTCTTAAACAATGCTGTTTTGTTACATGTTCTGAATGTATTGGAAAGTGCTTCATAATCTATGCTTGACGCATGTTTTTTTCTTCCTTTTTTAAAAATTATTCAGCAGTGTAAAAACTAAAATTGTTCGATGTTTAGAAGTTTAAAAAAAATTGCGATAAAAGCGAAAGATATTGTTACATGTTGCCACCAACAATATGACGTAAGCTTTACTCATGGACATGTTTTTTGCTTCAAAAGATAGATTGAAAAAAAAAAAAAAAAAAAGCTCAATTTGTAAGATTAGCATACAGCTTTTCGTAAATAAAGAAAAATTTTTTAAATGTTATTCAGAATTTAAATGGCAGACGATTAATAAATGAATACATTTATTTCTTTGATATATATTTTATGGGAGCATACAAAATGGTGATTTATGGTAAAAATTTGGCAATAGTTCATATTTTCCTATCAGAACAAAATCATATTTACTGCTAAAACATTTTAACAAGAAAGAATAATAAAGGATTTTTTAAGGAACATTTGACGCAAATCGATATCGGAAATAGGGTAGTGATTCGATATTAAGCCAAAATTTAGATAAGCAAAGAAGGATTTCTAAAGGGGTTATTTGTTATGTTTGTTGCGATAGTACGAAAGTAAAGTGTTAAGTTTTTAGGAGCGTTCGTAATTGTGTAAATACTTAACACCTATAGTTGTCATTCAGTCCGTCCGTCCGCCCGCATATAACAACGCAAATACTATCCAACCGAATCGTTTGAAATTTAAAATATATAATTATTGCATAATATTGTGGGGTCTTTTCAAATTTTATGAAAATCGAATGCATAGTTTAATAATTACAGGGATAATCAAAAGTATACCGTTACATTACGATCGATGGGAAAAAATAGTTTCAAGTGCATTTTAATAACGTTGCACTCTTTCGAGCACAATACAATTCATATGCATCTGTGAAATATATAATAAAATATGCATTCTTTACAATATGTGGTGCAAAGAACATTTTTTAGTAAGATACAGGGCCACACAAAAGTCTTCTTTGCATAATGGTACAGGGGGAAACATTGTTTGGGATGCGTTTTAATTATATTAAACTATATCACATTTTATGAAATTAATATACGTTGATGAGGTTTACTGCAAGTTAATTCCTTTACAATAGAAAGCATTTAGTATTTAACCCTTTCCGGCGTACTGTGCCCAGTCTGGGATACCTAATTTAAATTCCAAATTTGTAAACGGTACCAATAATATTTGAGTAAAATTTTGCTTTTACAATAAAAGCTTAATTTAAGGAATTTAAAATACATAAAAAATTCATTTGTGAATTCCGGTGTCAGTCGATAATTTCTCATTTTACTATAGTACGAATGTACCTCATTTGCTACGTCTAACGTGCAATTGCCAACTTGTTTTATTAAAAGTAGAGTCATGTATCGGTTCGGGTTACCTGATTTTATCCCGGCCGAGATGAGGACTTTTTTTTTTTTTTTTCCCGTGCTGTTCAAGATCGAGTTGGTTTTAAACGTTTTTGGTTTCAGGTTTGTTCCGGGCTTAGTTTTGATATTTTTCCACCGGGTTTACCAGATCCGATACTTCGAAAGAAAAGTTCAAAATATTTTTTAAATGAAAAGACTACATACTTGAATATTAATTAGTATATTTGTGCTTATTTTTATGCAAAAATTATGTGTTAAAATTGACATGTAATACATACAATTGACATAGTAACATGTTAAAATTGGTAGCAGAGATTGACAACTTTCTCCCAATTGTAATAAAATATGGAATAACTTTCTGTCACTTAAGATTTGGCTTGGGTTTGGATTTGAATATTTCGAGCTTGGGTCCATTTTGAAAATGAATTGTGCAGTATTTATAGCAGTTATAGTTAGTTTACACAGGCCTCAAAAAAGGGTCGAAACAGGATCTTCTTACTTGCGATCCGTTTTGTGAAAATAAAAATTCTTTTTGTGAATTTTTTTATTATTATTTTTGTGAAAAATACATTTTATAACGAAAGTTAAAATCCAGTCACTCAATTTTAAACCAAATATTATTTAATAATAACTTCCTTAAATCCTCCAACAAAAGTTTTGTTTCCGGTGAACTTCTTTTGTTTATTTATAAATATATTTAACATTGCACATTACACAACACACATTGCACACTTTAAAATATAACAAAATAAGACTAATTAATAAAGAGCATGTATTTATAAAATGTAATTTTATAAAGAGCGGATTTTATTAAGAAATATTTTGTGAAGAGGCCTGTTTTATTAAAAATAATTTTATGAAAAGGTCTATTTTATTAAATTTATTTTTGCTAAAAGGCCTAAAATTTTTGCTAAAAGCCAAAAATTTTGCCCGGATCGACACTGGTAGGCCAAAATAGTTAAAAGGCTGTAGAGCCAAAAATTTTTGTGTAATTACACTAAATAGAATAAGGGATGGATTTTGCAATAGAAAGAAATAAAACTATGTAAATATGAATAAATTCATATTTCACTCAATTTCAGCATTGAAATGGGAGTTTAATAAACTCATGGATTTATGGTTTAAGGGTGTATTTCGATTCAAACTGCTTATTTTCATATTTATTTTTGACTTCATTTTTACTCTCATATGCATCAAACTGACAAATGGTCTTATTTCGAAAGTACACAAGGTGCCGTAATTGTCAATTCTTTGATAAATGCAGAAAATATTGCAAAAAAGCAATCAAAAACAGCATTTTGAACAGATTTCCCCTAGTGGGAGATTTGTGAATGAAAAAAAGGGTCATACTGAGAAGATAATTGTTTATAAATCAAATTCTAATGAATTGAGCGTAAAAATACATCACACGGCACCTTGTACATCTCTTCAAAAATACCCTCAGCAAGTTTCATGTTTCTACTTTTAAAAATGTATCGGAAAATTTCGAGTTGTTGAAGGAGGAAAAGCACACATTCGAATACACCCTTAAGGGTGTATTCGAAAAAATGATTTTCCACCTTCAACAGCTCGAAATTTTCAGATACAATTTTGGGCACATTTTTAAAAGTAGAGGAATGAAACTTGCTGAGGGGATTTTTGAAGTGACGTACAAGGTGCCGTGTGATGTAATTTTTCGTTGATTTAATTAGAATTTGATTTATAAGCAATTATTTTCTCAGCGTGACCCTTTTTTTCGTTCGCAGACCTCCCGCTTCGGAAAATTTGGTCCAAAATGCCGTTTTTGACAGCATTTTTTGTAACATTTTCTGCATTTATCAAGGAACTGATAATCACGGCACCTTGTATAGATTCTAAATAAGAGAATTCGAAAGTTTGGTGCATTTGAGAACAAAAATGAATCTAAAAATAAATCTGAAAAAAGGCAGTTTGGATAGGAATACACCCTTAATGGTTGGTTGAATGATCTGCACGAGGGAGATAGGCCCTAAGGGAGGAGGGGTTGCTCTCTGTGAGAGTATTCCTATGGGAGCCTATCCCTTATTTCGCAAAGAAATACAAGGGTAAAAAAAAACCACGAAAAACTCCGAACGATTAGACCGATGGGCGCGATTGGTATCGAACCCAGCACCTCTCGTCTACCAATTTCGAAAACAGACCCTCTCGGCCAGTGGTGGCATCTAATGGGTTTGTGGAAAAATAACTATAAAAATTTTGAAGTATCTTGCGAATATAATGAAGAAAATGCTTAAAAAATATTAAATGTAAAAAAGTTGAAACGCTTTTTCATTTTCTCAACTAAAGAAAAGCAAATTTTCTGGTAATCTAGAAATACTACAGTTTTTGTCTTGAAAATAATCTTGTTCAATGATTTTGCTTTCTGATAAGTAAAGAAAGTACAAAAAAAAAAGTGCCTAAATAAAAAAAAAATATATTTGTACGGTTATCGAAGTCATGTTAAAGAAGGAATATAAATTTTATATGAGTTTACTTCACGGATGATTTTGCTTTAAGATGTATGGGTCATTTCTTCCATTTACGGGTCAAGTGCCTTTGAAATGTCAAAAGTTAGCGAAAACTTTAAATCTTGTTAAGCTTTTTTATCCACTTGTACAATGTTTTAAAGGAGTAGTTAAAAACTCTTCTTTAAAATTTTGTTCTTTAAAGAGTTTATTGGATTTAATTTTTATTAAGAACATAAAATTGAATATAAAATGGTTCAAAGTTTTGAGCTTTTAATTATTGGCATAAAAAATAGAACTAAAAGATTATGGTGCTAAATTATTATGAAATTAAAATGGTTACGATGCTAAAAAGTTTTTAAATAAATTAATCGGTTTATGCATAGTTTTACATTTTTTTCACACCACTAATTCTTAACAGACGAATTTATCTTAGTTAATCATTAAAAGTACAGAAATAAGTAAGTCAAATTCTTTAGACATAAATAGGGGTAGGAAAAAAACGTGAAAGTTGGCAGCAATGGTTTATAAAAAACCTAAATTTTGAAGTATATTCTTGCAAATATAAGGGGAGAAATGTTAAATATTGAAAAAAATTAAACGCTTTTTAATTTTCTCAATTTTAGAAAACAACTTTAATAATCTAGAAATATTACATTTTTAATAATGTTTAATGATTTTGTTTTCTGATATGGGAATATCGACAATTCTAGCAAATTTTCATAAGTAATCCTAATAACTTTATTTAAAAAATAAGATAAAATTTGATCTAACCAGATTTAATATAAAAACCCTTGTGTTCCACTAAAGTAGATATATCTAATATATCTAATTTATAATTAAGAAAAATTACTTGCCTGTATATTAAATCAAAATTTTGTTAAAATTGCATTTTGTTACAAATTAGATATATTTCATGAGTAGACAACAATGGTACTTATCTGGTTATACTAGGGGTGATCCAAAAAAAAGTTTACATGGCAAAAAAAAGTATTTATTAACAATAGAAACAAGATACAAATGGAAATCAAGAGACACATCTGGCCTTTACTTTTCCACATAGTCGCCAAACCTGTTTAGGCATTTGTCAGAACGTTCGACCAACTTATTTATCCGGTCTTGGTAGTAATCAGGGCCCTGCTTATTGAGCCATTTCTCAGCAGATGGTTTCACTGCATCGTCTGAGGTGAACCGTGTTCTGGATAAGTTTAGCTTCAACGCTGGAAAAAGGAAATAGTCACTTGGAACCAAATTGGGGCTGTATGGGGGATGATTACAGACCTCCCACTTGAACCTTTGCAGCAATTCCTGAGTCTGGCGAGCTGTATGGGCCCTGGCATTGTCATGCAGAAAAATAACTGTGAATTTGTGTGTGAATTTCCGATGCGGCCACATTCTTGGCCCATAAGAATCGAATTACGGCTCGCACCTCTATGCGAGACCACTTTTCTAGACGTCGTGTCATTACTCATTACTAACGCTCTTAAGTGTCTGCGTACTGACGCTACTTACTCGTAGAACCGCTGTAGGACAACTAGTGCCATCTGTCAACCCCCCTGGGTGGAAATTTTCGCTCCCCAATTATTAGGTTTCAAATTCTTCTGCTTGTAAACTTTTTTGGATCAACCTACGTATAATTTTTTCTCGTAATTATACTTTGAATAAAATAATTGAAATATTCTATCACAAGTTGTTCGTATGGTCACAAAAGTAAAAGTGGATGTTCCCTTATCTAAAAAAAATAACAAAAAATTCATAACTTAAAAAAATATATTTATAAGAATATCGAGTCATATGAAAAATGAAAGAAGGAATATAAATTTTATATGAAATGCTTATGGGGGCTTACTTCACCGAGGATTTTGCTTCAAGATGTATGCGAATATTTTTCTCCATTTACAGGTCAAGTGCCTTTAAAATGTCAAAAGTTCGCGAAAACTTTAAATCTTGTTAAGATTTGTGATGCACTTGTAGAATGTTTTAAAGGAGTACTCAAAAGGCTCTACTTTAAAACTTTGCTCTTTAAGAAGTTTATTGGATTTGGTTTTTATTAAGAACATATGGTACATAAAATAGCTCAAATTTTTTAGCTTTTAACTGTCGGCCAGAAAAATAAACCTGAAAGATTCTGGTGCTAAATGATTATGAACCCAAAAGATTATGGTGCTGAAAGGTTTTTTAATAAACTAATGAAGTTATGCATAGATGCATAGATAAATATACACTTTATACACTTTTTTTTACACCACTAATCCTTAACAGGCGAATTTGTCTTATTTAACATCGGAAACACATAAATAAGTAAATAAAATTCCTAAGGTCAAAAATAGGGATAGGAAAAAAACGTAAAAGTTGGCACCTGGAGTTAACCCCCCCCCCCCCCAAAAAAAAAAAAAGAAAAAGAAAAAAAAAGAAAGAAAGAAAAAGTGTGACGAGAATATTTTTTGGAATTCTCTTGCGAATATAAGGATAAAAATGTCTAAACATGTTAAATATTGAAAAATTTAAGCGTTTTTTAATTTTCTCAATTAAAAAAAATTTGATAATCTAGAAATATTACTTTTTTTAATAATCTTGTTTAACCCCAATGAAACCATTTAATTTTAATAAAAAACGCAACGTTGGCACCGGAATTTTGGCAAAAAAAAATAAATAAATAAATAAATAAATAAAAATACGGGCTTTTTGAATGTTTGAATTATAGTTTTTCTTATTTACAAATAACGTTGTTTTCAAATTCCGGTGTCAGTCATTAATTTCAACACTTAAGCAATGAATTTGCCCTGCGCCGCAAAAGGTTAACGATTTTATTTTCTGTTATGGGAATGTCCATTCGAAAATTTTTTGACAGTTCGAGCAATTTTTCATAAATAATCTCAATTATTTTATTTAAAAATATAATTAAGATAAAACTTAATATAACCAGTTAAAAATCTTTGCGTTCCACTCACGTTTCATATGTCTAATTTATAATAAAAAACATTTTACTTGTCTAGATATTAAAACAAAATTTTCTTAAAATACATTTTGTTACAAATTAGGCATATTTTATGAGAGTAGATCAAAAAAGTACTTAACTGGTTACATCAATTTTTATCTTAATTAGATTTTTAAATAAATAATTTGAATCTTTTATGAAAATTTGCTGGAATGGTTCTAGTGGACGTTCCCTTATGTAAAGAAGTTTCCAAAAAGGGATAAGTTTAAAAAATATATTTGTAAGAATATCGAAGTCATATGAAAGAAGGAATATCAATTTTATGTGAAATGCATATGGAAGTTTACTTCACCGAGGATTTTGCTTCAAGATGTATGCCAATATTTTCCTTTATTTACGGGTCAAGTGCCTTTAACCCTTAAATGCATATTGTATCATTTTCTATACTATAAGTGTTCCTGATTTATTGGGGGTTTTATTCACATATTCCATATTCTCACCAGAAATTTAAAAGAGCAATTTTCACTTTACTTAATGACAGACCATTCGTAATTAAATAAAGAAAAAATTACTATTTAGATTTTTCTGGTATGAATTCCGATTCTTTGAATTGCGCATTTTTTGGAACGCGTTCTATCCTATGCATTTAAAGTTAAAATGTCAAAAGTTAGCGAAAACTTTAAATCTTGTTAAATTTTTTGATGCACTTTTACATCGTTTTAAAGGAGTAGTTAAAAACTCTTCTTTAAAATTTTGTTCCTTAAAAAGTTTATTGGATTTGATTTTTATTAAGAACATAAAATTGAGTATAAAATGGTTTAATTTTTTGAGCTTTTAATTATCGGCATAAAAAATAGAGCTAAAAGATTATGGTGCAAAATTATTATGAAATTAAAAAGTTATGATGCTGAAAGTTTTTTTTTTTTTTTTTTTTTTTTTTTTTTTTTTTTATAAACTAATGACTGTATGCATAGATGCCCACGTTTTACACTTTTTTCACACCAATAATTCTTAACAGACGAATTTATCTTATTTAATCATTGGAAATACTGAAATAAGTCAAATTCTTCAGATCAAATATCGGGGTAGGAAAAAGCGTGAAAGTTATCAGCTATGGTTTATCCAAAATGCTGAAGGATATTCTTGCAAATATAAGAGGAAAACTATTAAATATTGAAATAATTAAACGCTTTTTAATTTTGTCAATTTTAAAAATAACTTTAATAATCTAGAAATATTACATTTTTAACAACGTTTAATGATTTTGTTTTCTGATATGGAAATGTCCATTCAGAAATTTTGTGACAATTCGAGCAAATTTTCATAAATAATCCTAATTTTATTTAAAAAATAAGATAAAATTTGATTAATCAGATCTAATATAAAAACTCTTTTGTTCCATTCACGTACGATTTATCTAATTTATAACAAAAAAAAATTACTTGCTTATACATTAAAACAAAAATTTCTTAAAATGCATTTTGTTACAAATTAGATATATTTTATGAGACTAGACGGCAATGGTACTTATCTAGTTATATCAATTTTTATCGTAATTATATTTTGAATAAAATAATTTAAATGTTTTATGAAAAATTTCTCGAATAGTCACAATGGACGTTCCCTTATGTAAAAAAGTTACATAAAATGCATAAATTTAAAAAATATATTTGTAAGGATATCAAGTCATGTTAAAGAAGGGATATAAATTTTACATGAAATGCATATGGGAGTTTACTTCACCGAGGATTTTGCTTCAAGATGTATGCCAATATTTTTCTCCATTTACAGGTCAAGTGCCTTTAAAATGTCAAAAGTTCGCGAAAACTTTAAATCTTGTTAAGATTATTGATGCACTTGTAGAATGTTTTAAGGGAGTACTTAAAAAGACTTCTTTAAAAATTTGCTCTTTAAGAAGTTTATTGAATTTGGTTTTTATTAAGGGCACATGGAACATAAAATAAATTAAATTTTTGAGCTTTTAACTATGGGCCAATAAAAATAGAGCTAAAAGGTTATGGTGCTGAAAGGTTTTTCGATAAACTAATGGAGTTGTGCATAAATGTTTAACTTTTATACACTTTTTTTACATCACTCATTCTTAACAGACGAAATTATCTTATTTAATTATCGGAAACACAGAAATAAATAAATCAAATTTTTCAGATCAAAAATAAGGATAGGAAAAAAGCTTAAAAGTTGGCATCTGTGGTTTATAAAAACTAACCCCTCCCCCCCCCCCAAAAAAAAAAAATAATAATAATAAATAAAATCTGAAGCGAATATTTTTTACAAATATAAGGATAAAAATGTCTAAAAATGTTCAATATTGAAAACGTTTTAGCGATTTTTAATTTTCTCAATTTAAAAAAATAACTTTGTAAGAATATTGTATCATATTAACCCTTTATCTACCGAATTATAAATTAATGAAAATTTTATATTCTAAAGCAGTTTACGTAAATTGTTTAAACTAAATTATAATATTTACATAATCATTTAAAATTTTTTGAAGGATTTAGAAGGATTAATTACATTTGAATTTACAAGAATTTTATACAATATTTATAATCTCACTCAAATCTTTTATTTAAATTATTTTCTTAGTAATTTGTAGAATTATAAAATGTACAGATATCTTACAATATAAATATAGAAATATTTTCGAATTGAAAAATCCCCATCCCCCTCCCTCAGCGCCAAAAAAAGCTGAAAAGATACAAAGGCAAAAAAGAAAAAAAACCATCCTTTTAAAAATTAAGCTTTGTGTAACCAATAATGCTTTTGAAATAATTTTACAGTAATGTATCTGTAATTCATTCTAAACAGTATTACAACTAATCGACGCATTAAAAGAACTTAATAATAATTTATGTTAATGGTACTTATAAGTTCAGTCGGTAGATAAAGGGTTAAAGAAAAAATATAAACTTTATATGAAATGCATATCAGATTTTACTTCATCGAGGATTTTGCTTTAAAATGTATGCCAATATTTTCCTCCATTTATGGATCAAGTGCTCTTAAAATGTCAAAAGTTACCGAAAACTTTAAATCTTGTTCAGATTTTGATCCACTTATACCACGTTAAGAAAAAAACTCTACTTTAAAAAGTTTATTGGATTTAATTTTTATTAAGGCTGTTTTCAAATCCAAAAGGGTAAATTTATAACATAAGTATGAACTTATTTTTGTTCTGGAATACTTGAAAATAACAGGTGGTATTGTTCAAAAAATTTCTATTCGAACCTTTTTTTTTGCAAACGAAATAGATTTTTTAGAAAATTGTGTCAAAGTGGGCATTTTGAACCGAATTTCAACACGAAAGAAGAATAACCACTCATGGAAGGGTAAAAAAAAGTCTTTGTCACTTGATCTATATAGCTTATAATTCTGTAGGTTATTTATCAAAAAATGGAAAACACAGTTCGATCACTTCACATTTCCAATTTGATATCTTTCCGTTAAAAAATAAATTTGTAAATGTGTTGAAACCTTTTGCATTTGTTGGGCAGAGTAGTTGAGAACAGACTTAAGGGTATAGGAAATAACTCGTAAAATGAATCATATTTTTGATGTTTTAATAATCGGCCTAAAAATAGTGCTATAATGCATTATGGTGCTAAATTATTATGTATCTAAAAGATTATGGTATTGAAACGTTTTAAAATAATATATTTGAAGCACTGTGGGTGTGTATATACTTTTCTTGCCTTTTTTCGATATGTGTTTTTTTATGTTTTGGTACATTTAAAAAAAAAATTCTATTTTAAACAAACAGTTGACATTCTCAAAATTGAGCAACTAACTTGTTTCTTTAAAAACATCTAACATGGTCTGAGTGAAAAAAATAATAATAATGAAAAATTTTTTGTAAATTGTTTCTGATATTCATTGTTTTCTAGTAAAATATTTAATTTTATTTCTTTTAAGCCAAAATGAAAATATCTTCTTATTATTCTCAAATAGTATGTTTTCTGATACCCACACCAAATTTTAAGGTGATATATTCTTCTTCTTATTATTATTATTATTTTGTGTGTGTGTGTGTGCGTGTACCAAACAGACATATTTTTAAAAAAGTAATTTAGTCCTTGAAAACTAATTTATGCATGAAATTAATTTCTTTTGATTTATATATGGAACTATAATGTGTATAGTTACAGCAAAAATAATATTTCTATCTCTATTTTTAAGTAAAATACACAATGTTGAATAATTAAAAAAAAAAAAACTGCTTCATTTTACTTAAAGAGATGTTCCACGTATCTTTAATGTTATAAGTTATAAATGCAGGATGTTTAAAATTAGACAAACTGATTTTTAGAAAATCAATAACATATATAAAGACCGATAGCTAATGTATTTCTGATCAGGAGTGTAGTCGTAAAAATGACAGAAGATATACGCTATAAGCAGAGGGTATACCCTAGAATGTGTATACTATAAACTTTCTTGAGAAACAGAGGGTATATGGTGCTTCTTTAAAAAATCCAGAAGGTATACCGCGTATATCCCTGTGTACCAGGGTTGGTATAAAAACCGTTTTTTTTGAAAAAAACCAAAAAACCGGGTTTTTTTGGTTTAAACCAGGTTTTTTTGGTTTAAACCGGGTTTTTTTCAAATCATTGTTTAAATAGTATTTGCAAGAAAAATAACTTGAGTTTTAGAAAGTCATGAGGATTTTTTGTAATTAATAGTTAATTAATGTTAAACATTCACATTAGTATTTATTTTTTTGATAATTAAATAACTAAAGCATAAACATTTATAATTAAATTATCTTATAGTTTAGGTTTCTATAGGGAAATATTCATTGTGTGAAAAAAAAATAAACTATTAATTTATTAGTATACTTATATAAACTTTTAGATAATAATTTAAGAAATAATTATATGCAGGTTGATAATGAAGAACATAGTAAAGGGCAAACAAACATATTTTACTAAATTAACAGAAATAAGCTGAAATAGAAAACATTTTCTTGTGCATAATTTAGAAATTATTTACAGAATTAACATCAACAAATGATTATTAATCTCTTACTACATATATTTACTTAAAAAATATCAATATGCATTTTATTAATGCTAATAAATACATGTGCATTGACTTACTTGATACATCAACGAATGTAATGCTTACATAAATTGAGACATAGGCTTAGAAAAATTGCTTTTTTTTTTTAATACAAACTTTATTTTTTCCGTTTCTTTGTTCTTCAAAAGGTGAAGATTTAGCATTAAATTTTATTATCTGTGCAAGCATCGAGTTACATGGATATTTTTGTTTTGTAAAATTTAATGTATCCTTTTTTTCTTGCTCACATAGTTTAGTTTGACTGTATTGTGGTTCAAGCATGTATACCTAAAAGGGCATGGGTGTTAGGGCTATTTTATACCTGGACTAAAAAACTATGAGACTTTTTTATTTACATTTTTTTCTCTTAATATTTTTTGAAGACCTGTCCAAATATAAACTGCATTAGTAATGGAACTTATTACTTTAGATATTATCCAGGGCAACTGCAATAGAATTTAACAATTTAAACATATCTTCAGCATTTCTTTTAAAATAAAAATTAGACAGATACAAGCTTTTGAATATTTTTATCAATAACATTCCTATTTTCTACACAAATTTTAAGTGGGGCAATTTTTAAGGTAAACATCTAAAGCATCTGAAAATGAATCTCACCTAGTATTATAAGGAAGAGCTAATTTGACAGCATTTACATTGCATGCAATTTTTACATTTGGCTCTTAAACATGTTTTTGATGTATTTCTTATTCCCTCAAATGAAAACCAGATTATATTTTCCTTTCTTCTAGTTTTAGACATTCTTTTATTTCAATATGTATAAGTAGCTTTCTTAAAATAAAATACAATACAAAGTAACTAGAAACAGAAAAAAATAATGTAAAAACTGCAAATCCAATCTAAGAAAAACCAAAGCTTACTAAAACCAATAGCTATGGAACAGAGAAAATTCATGGCCAATCATTCATTAGCATACAGAACAAGAGTAACCAATGGAAAGAATGACTTATGATTATGTCATTATTGATGCTTTGATACATGATACAATCCTTAGTAAATCATAATCAAGCTATCTAAGGAGTAAAATTGCATTTTTGGCTGGCATATGCCATTTTTACATTTTTTTAAAAAATAAAAGGTTTAAAAAATAATTAAAACCAACTACCTCTTTTTATCCTCCACAGTTCACTGTAGAAAAATATTTTGCCATGTCAATTTATAGCTAGTACGGAAAATTAGATTGATTAAAGATGTTTGTCACTTTAAAAATTTAATTTGTCTTAAGCTTTGCTTGTAGCTACTCCATAACTTTGATTTTGCACATTTTAATAATGTGTAAAATAAATGAAAACATTAGGGAAAAGGGAAAAAAACCAAATAAAAAAAACCAGCATGGTTTTTTTAAAAAAACCACTTGGTTTAAACCATGGTTTAAACCACGGTTTAAACCAGCGTGGTTTAAACCAAACAACCCTGCTGTGTACCCTTCACTACATCTCTTATTCTGCTGGCAAGAAAGCAATGTGTAGAGCCGGGACTTTCATTTGTAATCTCATATATAATCAGGGCCGTAGCTAGAAGTGAACAATAGGGGGGGGGGGGCTCAAATGAATGTAGGGGGGGGAGGGGCTCGAGAGAATGTAAGGGGGGCTCAAGAGAATGTAAGGGGGGCTCATAATTTTTTTTCTCTTGCATTGCCACAGAAAGATAAAGTATTGCATATTCATATTGTAGGTACTATGTTTCTTATTAAAAAGTGTTCTAATAACTTCATTTTATACTAAGAAAATTATAGGATGATGAAAATTTTGAGTGTAGAGCTGATCAAAATTAAACATAATGCTAGCTTCATATGTACAAATAGGATGAGGGAGTGTTGAAACACTTATTTTAGATACAATTTAGTAATTCTGCAAAATTATGAAAGGTTCTCAAAACTAAGTTAGATTTTTGAAACGAATTTCATTTGAATTTTCGGAACAGAAATTCATTGAGTGACCTTGGAATCTTTTCCTGGGGGGGCTCAAAATATTTTAGGGGGGCTGAGCCGCCCATAGCGCCCCCTTAGCTACGGCCCTGTATATAATACATACTCATATCTTTACTATAAAGGATAACTTGGTACGAGCGTAACTTTGACGTCATTTTGATGTTGGCAGCAACTAACGATTAAGTTTCACTTTTACTGAAAATTTTACTAAACTTCTTAATTCTTTCTTTTTTTTCTACTCACACAGTTGAATAGGGAAATACTACCAAAAGAAATTTCTTTTTTTTAAATGATTTTCAAACAATAATAATAATAAACGTTTATCGCATGCAGACGATTACGAAAGATTAATACACTTGTTCTTAAATATTATGTAAATAGATAGTAATGCATACACTGTAAAAAAAAAATTTGGAAACTTACAAAAATTTTTCTAGTAGAATTGTATTCCAAGAAGTTTTTATGTAACGGCAACAATAAAAATTCATGTAACAGATACAGATTTGCACTTTGAATCAAACAAATTTTAAGGTTACTAAGAATTTTTTTGGGAAATCGTATTCCAAGAACTTTTTAACTGACGATAACGAGCATTATAGATAAAATTTTAGTAAAGTTACCAAAATTTTAGTAAATTCTTTTGTAAAGTTACAGATGGTTTTAGTTTTGCTTACAAGTTTTGTAGATTGACATCATTTTCTTGTACAGTGTTCACATAAAATTTTAGTAAGCATAAGAGATTTCCGTTAATTTAGATTACTAAGGTTACGGATTTTTTTTACAGTGTAGTTATTATAGAAATCGATAGACATTTGTTTTCGGCTTATATTTCATAACAGAACTAAAACTTCATAAATAATTAAATAATGCAATAAAATATAAATAAAACACAAATTTAAGACATGAAATAGAACTTCGTATTTTAAACATTGAAATTATCAGAACCGAAAATTCTGCTGTAAATAGTGATCGTTGGCAATTTCTTCCAATCTTAAGAGAGCACACGACTGGGAACACCACGCCCATTCTTATTAATTTACTCTAAAATTTTTAACATAATCTCTATAAAAAATTTATGCGTGCGCTGTTAGCTCTAATTGATTCAAATAAATCAAATAAAGGTAATATATCACATGCAATAAATAAATAAATATTAGGAATCATAAATATACATACATATATCAAGCAGAAAAATGTTATGCTGTTCATTTATAAATGTTGCTTTTCAGAAAGTGTAGTACGTTGTAAATATGTTGTTTTAACGAATGCAAAAGTCCCCCCACCCCACAAAAAAATATACGCATGAACTATTAGTTATAAATAAATCAAATATTGAAAACATACCGCTCACAAATTAAAAAAAAGAAATAACAATCATCCTCCCTTTTAAAAGAAATCTCATTTCAAGCGTTTCTAACAAAATCAAATACTTAGATAACTCTTCCTCTTACCCCCCCCCCCCCCATCAAAAAAGTGCAACATATGCACAGAAAATTAACATAATCTTTGGTGCAATCAGTAATATTCTGAGAATTTCCGAATTGGAATTATTATGTCATTCGCATTATTATTATTTTCTTTTCCAAGGATGTGAAATATAGATTATGTCCTAGAAGATATACTTGATAATGCGCAATATGTGTTGATTTATGATAGAAAGGAAAGTCTTAATACTGTCGGTTTTTTAGCAATGTTCTTAATAAATTAAACATGAACACACAATTCAGCAAAACATAAATTACATCGAAAATTGTAAAAAATACATACCTATGGATACCATACCTCGAGACTCTGAAGTAAATTCAACTGAAAATGAGGTTTTAAGAATAAAGCGTATTTTTCTTTGTTAAGTTAGTTTTCTTTGTTTCTCTTACGAAATGTGACATATCTGTCGATATATTTGAAATCATTTAGTGCGTATTTCAGAAAAAAAAAAAATCATTGAAAATGAGCATTTTTGTTTCTATTATAATTTAGAAAATAGATACTGACTGTTTATGGGAAATAGCGCTTGTCAGATATCAATAATAATGATTTATTTCCCAGAATATTGCGTAATTTAAACAAATCATTTATTGTTCTGTATAAATTCATGTATAAATAAACTGTTCAACTAAGATTAATTTATACAAAGGATTTGGCATTGATGTTGATTAATTATTTTAGTGTAAAGAGTTTTCAAGGCCGTAGCCAGAAAAAATTTTCGAAAGGGGATTTTAAACCGAAACTGTAAGAGATTTATTTTATAATTATTTTTTACTGATCGTTAAGTGTTAATAATAGTATTAATTTTAGCGTGAATTCAAACTATTTAATTTGAAATAATAACATAAAAAATGTAACCTTTTTATTTTAAATAAAATTATACAATTTAAGTGGCTGTCCACAAATTATGTCACACTTTTTTCATCATTTTTTAACCCCTTCCCCCCCCACTTTGATACAAATTGTTACACTTCATCATACCCCCCCCCCATCTCCCCCTTCACATGTCATGCTATATTACATATACATATATTTGCAGTTTGGAAACAAAGCACTGCGTTATAATAGATCATACTTCAAATTTTATTTTTTAACTTTAATGATATAATTTTAAACTTTAATATGTTTTATTGACATTTGTGAGCATGACAATTAAATTGATTTTGTGTACTTATTTTGCATGAAATACGATTAAGGTTTACAAAAAAACATAATTAATATACAATATTAATAAAATATTAACATGAAAGAGCAGTTAAAAACAGTAGTATTTTGAAATTCGAAATGCAGTTTTATACATATGGATTTAAGTTTTATCCTTACTTCATGAATACAAAATAATTTAATTTCAAAATTTAATCTGCTGATTTTTAATGATTTTATTTTAACCAAAATGTGTTATGTTACGTTTCTTCTTATCCCCTTGTCACAAACTGTCACAATTTCGTGAACCCCATGAAATTCACAATTTCAAAGTAATAAAACATTAATTTATGTTTTTCAACTGACTCTATTTTTTTTTGTTGTTTCTTATGGTCTATTTTGATAAAACTAAATATCGGATTTACAATAAAGTAAAAAGGCTTTTTTACGTATAAAAATGTAAAATAAATTCAGTTTTTTTTCTGTAATTTTACATGTATTTGTATATTTTATTTATTTTCTCTGAAACATTATGATAAATCCGATTCTTAAAATTATACAACACACTTCTATGAATAGTTTAAAAAATATACTAGCTCGAAATTTTCAAATTTGTACGAGAAGATACATTTTAAAATTTACTTAAATTTTTCAAAAAATTTTAAATTTTGAGGATTTTTTCAGGGAAATCAAACCATTTGATAGAATTATTCTCCTCCATGAGTCCTTTAATATGATTCCAAAAATGTACCTTAATATTCTTGAATTTTAAAAAAAGTTCAAAAGGTACCTAATATTCCCTTGATTAGCAAGTAACAACGTCTCTGTAATACTGTATTCTTATCGAAATAACCGAAAAGTTTTATTTTAAAATAAAGGAGAGGCCCCACCGACCCTCAAAAGGTTAAACAAAGATTTGCGCCTGAAACTGCTTTCTTTTTTCTGTACTTTTCTGTTATCCCGTCGACCGATTTCGCCAAATTATACAAATCGCCAAACTAATAGCCAAATTATACACATTGACGTAATATTTATTTTAAATAATAATAAAAAAACAAATAATTAGTAGAATATTAATAAAAATATAAATAAAAAGTCGAAATAAAAATCAATGACGTTTTAAATACGTGTATCGTATTTAATGTCATTGAATTGACATTCACGATCATTCATTATTAGCATTTAATCTTATAATTTGGCGATAGTATTTTGGTCGACGGGTTAACAGAGTAGTACCCCCTTTTTTTTTCTTTTAATACGACAGCTTTTTTTTTAAATATGATTTTTTAAAACCTTAAATATTATTTATTTTAAACAGGAAATAAATATGATCACACCTGTATTAATAATAATTGTCCATTGTAGCAAGATATATTTGCCTTTATTTAAAAATAGTTTTTTTAGATGAGATAAAAATCAAGTTATATTAATCCGTAAATGAATAGATTATGATTTATAATAGCACAAGTAAATTAATGGAATGTAATTTAGGAAAAACATGATTTCGGGTATATTAAATTATCAATATACGATTCTAAATCATATATTATTATCTTATACCCAATACAATGACAGCTAGATCATACATTTCATTATAATGTAGTTTTCCATATTTTCTAAAAAGCTTTGCAACGATTGTTTATTCTAAAATAAATGTCTAAAAATGTTTTAGATAAAGAGGATATTTTAACCTTTAAAATTAACTATCAGTATTTCATCCATTCATAGTTGAAAAGAATGCCAAAGACTTGTAATCTATATTTAAATATTTCAGGAACAATAGAATGTTGGAACAATTCCTTTAACCAGGAAATTATTGCAATAGTTATTTGATATCAAAGTGCTTTTATGTGTTTTGAATCCGTCGAGAAAAGCCATATTCAACAATCTAAGTAAAATTAGCATTTCTAGAAATATTATGCAACTTCTTGGAATCAATTCTTCTTCAATATAAACTAGACAATTAAACTATACAACAATGATTGATCTTTACAAAATATTTGTATTTGATGTTTAAAAGACATTTTCGTATTTATAGTTACTGTTTAAATATCATTGTGTTGTTTTAGAATTGGCAACTTATGCTACTTTAAATTTAATATACGATAAATAAGATTTGTGCTACGTGATTTACTAATATCAGGTAAATATTTTAGAGTTATCGTTTGATTTTGAAATGAAAATATTTACATAAATGTTACAATTATTCAAATACATTACCCTCATAGCATGCATGGTCACAATGACGTCACAATGACGTCACTGTGAGTCACTTTGGTCACATCACATCTGTGACGAAAATGCCACCACTCAGTGACGTCACATTGTGACTAAGATGTGACTTTCTAAAAAAATTTTCACAGTTCGTCACAATGTTAATGTCAAAGTAGTCTCAAATCACACACTTTTTACAAATTGGTCACATTGTGACGTCACAAAGTGGTCACAATGTGACGTCACAAAACAGCTCTAACACGGCCATAACGACTTCACATTTTAGTCACTGTGACTTCACATCGACAATCGATGGTCACAAAGTCACAATGTGACTTCACAACGACGTTGCAGTGACGTCACCATGTCTTACGGGTATATACTCGTTTTAACGACGTATTCAGCTGTGCAAATATGACGTTATCATTTTAGGGGGAGGAGGAGTATGGCATATGATATCGCAAGATATCTTTAGAGAGAGGGGGGATGTCTTTTGATATCTATATCATTTTTGATCTACTCAAAAAAAAAATAATTTGTAACATGATTTTTGAAAAAAAAAATAGCATGTTATTTTTTTTTAACTTGTCATCTATTTTTATGAAAATACAAAGCAATAATTAAAACCACTAAATTATTATAAAATTATTTAATTCTAAAATATGGAATACTCCAACGTTTGACATCCCTATTCTTCTTCACATGTGTACGCATATATACTTACGGTTTGAGAAACCATATTTTAAATATATTTAAAACGAATCATGTGTTTGCTAATAAATAAAAGAAAAAGAGAAGGAATGTTGCCCATTTGTTTTCCTGATAAGAATTTCTGTCAGCCGTACACGCCTCTTCCGTTTGGTACATGTGCAACAGGACTTTATTATTGTTGAATGCCTTATATAACAAAAAGATATTATAAAATACTTTTAAACAGTAAATATTTCTTTAACGGTTATTTGATATATGGTATTTTCATACTCAAAATTGTATTTTATTGAGTTATCTTTATTTGAATCATAAAAGTATGTGAAATATAAATGTAACCAGTTTTGTGTATCACTTCGAATAAAAGAAAAGTTCTAGAAATAAAAAAAATTGCACTTTGATAACGATATCATTACGAGGGGTTCAAAATTATCAAAAAGTTGATAACGTTATATTTGAACAATCCCTATGGTATTTAGCCTTACAGAGTTTTTCCCCCAGGTCTAAAAAAGGCCAGGGCGCTGTTCTGAAAAGGGCACTTTTTACATTCTTCAGGGCACTTTTTTGATTTTTAAGGGCACTTTTATAGAGTTGAATCTAGAATGTAGTAATTCAAAAAATCGTGGAAAAACAGAAATTTCGTCAAAAAATCGCGAAAAAAATACAAAAATTTCGTCAAAAAATTGAAAAAAAGTAAATTTTATAAAAAAAATCGCGAAAAAATGGCCGATTTTGTTAAAAATCACGAAAAACCGGCAGATTTTACTAAAAAAAATCGTGAAAAAAAGACAAATTTCTTGAAAGATCGCCATAAAATGACAAATTTTGTTAAAAGATCACAAAAATGGCAAATTTCGTCAAAAGATAGCGAAAAACCGCCAATTTTGTCACGTTTAAACACGAAAAAACGCAAATAAAAAAAACCGCGAAAAAAAAGCACATAGTTCGTAACGGGAGTGGGGGGGGGGGGGGGAGAGGTGAGTCGTCTTTCGCGGAAATTAAGGGGTGCCAAATTTATACTACAAACGTCAGTTTTGGACTGTCACAAGAAAAAGTTGAGAGGGGGAGGAGGTTGCATCAAATTCTAATTATGCCCCAGGTGCAATTTTCTCTTCGCATACCCATGATTGTAAAGCAGGAAAATCCGCTTTTGAGCTATAAAAACGCAATTTTGAAGAAAAATTAGTTTTTATAACAGAAAAATTCACTTCTGATATTAACTTTTTTATTGTACCTCTGACGAAATTCAGATTTTTTCACGATCTTTTGACGAAATCTGCCGTATTTTCGGGATATTTTGACGAATTTTGAGATTCTTCGTTAATGTTCGGCAAAATTTGTCGTCTTTCGCGAATCTTTTGACAGAATTTTCCGTTTCATAACGATTTTTAGACGAAATTTGCCGATTTTTTGCAAATCTTTTGACGAAATCTGCCGTTTTATCGTGATTTTTTGACGAAAGTTGCCGTTTTTCGTGATCTTTTGGGGAAATTTGCCGCTTTCGCGAATTGTTTGACAAAATTTTCCGTTTAATCGCAAATTTTTAGACGAAATTTGCCGAGTTTTTGCAAATCTTTTGACGAAATTTGCCGTTTTATCGTGATTTTTTGACGAAAGTTGCCGTTTTTCGTGATCTTTTGGTGAAATTTTCCGCTTTTCGCGAATTGTTTGACAAAATTTTCCGTTTAATCGCAAATTTTTAGACGAAATTTGTCGTTTTTTAAACTATTTTTTGAGGAAATCTGCCGTTTTTTCTGGATTTCTAGCTATTTTTTTGCGAATCTTGTCGGAAATTTGTCGTTATTTCGCGATTTTTTAATGAAATTCGCCGTTTTTTCACGATTTCTTGACGAAATTACGCGTTTCGTGGGACGCGTAAGAGGTATTTTTTGCGTAATTTACACTCTATACCGCGTCCGCATCATCGCTGAAGGGCTGTGTTTTTTCTAATGTGGGGCAAAAAAGGGCGCTATTTTTTTGAATGAGCGACAAGAGGGGCGCTAGTTTTTGGATGAAGGCAAGAAGGGCGCCATTTTTTTAAACTAAAGGGCAGGAGGAGGGAGCGCCCCCTTGAAACCCACTGAGGAAAACGCTGGCCTTAAAACCTGGACAAAATTCTTGTATTCCTTCCTCTAACAGCTACAGATCTGTGTTCATATTTGCATTGTAGAGTAAAAACTGACCATTGTGAGCCATCATAATACTTACCCATCATAGATATGCGCAAAAGAAAAAAAAAAGAGAGAGAGAGAACGAACCTTAAAAAAAAATCTTTAAAAATCTGATTTTATAATTATTTTTCAACTGATTACTTATTTTAGTGTATTTTTGTATGCTGCACTGAATGGTCTTAACTATTTAACACGATTTAACTCCATTTTACACGATTTTAACGATAATCATATCTCAAGAATTAATGCATGGAATTTCATATTTTTATAACCCTCATGATACACATGGGTTTCCTTTTAAGTTTGGGAGTCTGTGATAGTGAATTTTGAAGTACAGTCGAACTTTCCTTTAACAATGTCCCTATTTAACGAAGTTTTCTACTTAACGGAATTCTCTGCTGGAACCTTGACTTTGAACACCATTAACATGCAAATTATTCTCCATATTACGAAAAATATATACTTTATAAGTTTATTCCACAGTTGTGCGTGTATAACATTCAAATGGAGAGATTACTGTTGCGATGGATGTATGAATTTGTTTCAGTGGATCGTGAAATCACTTATTTATTTAATAATTTTTATACAAAAAAAAAAAAAAAAAAAACCTTCGATGCAATAAGAAGAGGATTCTAGTTTGAGGAAAATGTTACAGATAAATTCTTTGGATTCTTATAAAAGTTTGAAAATGTTTATGAGTAATGAATTTTTTATAAGAAAAATGTACAAAAGTCTAAAAATGTATTTTTAGACTTTTTTGAACTTTAATATATTTTAAAATCTGAAAAAAAAGATAAACGGTATGCTACGCTTCAGTTTTTGTTTACCTCTCTTTATTGTTATTATTATTTCGACATTGTTTTAATTATTTTTTCATGTCTATATGAAATCTTTTCCGGCATAGTGGTCCCTCTCCGGGCACACCTAATTTTAATTATAAACTTGCAATGGGCACATATTTTCATAAAATTTTGCTTTTTTTTCAATACAGTCGACTCTCCTTAATTCGAAATCGGATAATTCGAACTAAACATGAAGTCTCGAAATTTTCAATGGCAGAATAACGTTAAACTTTTCCATTAAATCGAACTCATTTCTCTTGACATCGTTTAATTCGAACTGACGAGAATTCCGATTTTTCATTTTTCCTTTCTTTCTCACGGATTTCAGATCATAACTTTCTTTCTTTGATTTTTGTGAAAATCGTTCCGAACGAGTATACATATAATCCCACGCATTTAATATCCACTTTCTAAGTGGCCCGTCTGTCCATCAGTGACACTTCAAATTGTTCTTCCATTGTGCTTGTTTCTAATGTTTTAATAAGTTTATGTATTTATACATTCTAATTTAGTATTAAGTCATATTCTGAAGATAACAGACAAAATAAAATTAAAAAACACTGTAACGTTAATTCCTTTGTAATAGTACCATATTGAGCATGTTCTCATTTCATACTTTCCATAATTCGAACTTCGGATAATTCGAACTTTTCTTGTGGTCCCGACGGGTTCGAATTGCGAGAGCCGATTGTATTTCCATTTTATGTGTATTTTTCGTTTTAAGTATATATATTTCATTAGTAAAAAAATCATAAATTTGAGTTATTTCTATTTAACGAATTTTATATATAAAGAAATATTATTCTTTATAAATAAGTATTACATTATAAATATAATATTTAATTATTTATTTATTATATTTTTTCTTTACATGTGGTTGAGTGTAATGATGAGACTTCGTTAAATATATTAACATATATAATATAAAAAAGCTCTGTGATTGGCACATCAGGCTAGTTTCATGTTGGTTAAAAAGAAGAAATATTCTCAACTAATAAGAGTCTTTGTAACAATAAGCACATTCTTATTATCAAAAGATATCTTTTGACATTAACCATTAGCATCGAAAAGTATTTATGCGTTTTGAATCCCCTGAGATTGACCGCGTGTTTAGAGAATCGTTTCACGAAATTTTACGTATTTGTTGAAATCCTTCACTGTTCCATTCGAATTCGATTTATTAACCAAGATAATCAAGTATGACATTTCTGATAGATTTCTAGATATGGTTTGTGTTTAACGTAGATCAAATATGTGTTTATTTGTGAACATTTACAATGATTGCTTAAACATTTCTAGTATAGTAAATATTTGAGTTATTAATATGTAGCGTTCGAATGATTAATTTGTGTTTGGGCACTTCCCTTTATTTCAAAGTTAAGTTGAACAAGACTTATGCCATATGCTTTACTGATTTCAAATATATTTCCAGAGTTATATATTATGGAAATAAATAGATATATTTTAAACTATTAGTGTAAATATTTAGATACAAGCATTTGCTACTGATTTATTTATAGATTTTATATGTATATTTACTAAAATGATTGTTTCAAAAATTTCTAATTATGTTTCTGCACAAAAACAACAAAAGAAAAGATAGGTGTAGTTCTATTTAACCCTACACTGTACAATAGTGAGATGTCTTGGATGTACAAACGAAAATCAAAAATATAGTTTTTTGTTCAAGATAATGCGCTTTAACACTCATTAAAGTTCATTGTTCAGTAATTTTCAGGTATGATCAATGTTCAAAATAATGTTTATAAAAGTTTATAAAAGAAAAATCTAACTTGAAAAAAGAACACCTGAAAGTTCAGCCTTCAAGAAATGTCCCCATTTTAAGGCAAGTCAGAAAAAGCGTAGTTACTGTATAAGGCATAATGTTGAGCTCGATTCTAATGTAGTATCCGAAAAAAACACAAAATGCCTGTAATAAACCACTGATGAATATTTATAATGTATTAGAAAGAAAATAGTTGCGCAAATAAAATTGTTAAAATTTATACTTAATAAGAAGGATTAATTAAATTTGAATTTATAGGGATTTTATACAATATTTATAACCTCACTCAAATCTTTTATTTTAAATTGTTTTCTTAATATTTTGTAGAATTATAAAATGTACAAATATGGTGTTATTACAATATAAATATAAAAATATTTTCGAATTGAATAATCCCCATCCCCCTCCCTCAGCGCCAAAAAAGCTGAAAAGATACAAAGGCAAACAAATCACCCTTTTAAAAATATTTTTGTTTTGTGTAACCAATAATGCTTTTGGAACAAAATAGACTAATGTATCTATAACTCATTCTAAACAGTATAACAACTAATCGACGTATTAAAAGAATTTTAAAATAAGTAATTTTGATGGTACTTATAAGTACTGGCGATAGATAAAGGGTTAAAATGCATTGTTCATGATAAATAGTTTTCTATAGTTTGAATTAGTGAGGAGAATATTTCGAATATTCCATCTCTGTTTATGATTCCTGTTGAATTTAAATATACAAGACATTAACGAATAATGTCGAAATAAATAAATGCACTATAATTAATAAAGACTTTTAGTGCAACTACTATTTTGGCACTTTCCTATTTTAAACAGATACTGTGGAAACGGTCTATATTACCTGTGATTTATACAAAAATAAATCATCAACTTTCTTTAATGTGCCATAAATATCTCAAGTGTTCAGTAATATTTCTAAGGCTTCAAACGAAACAAAATTTAGTCATTTTCTATAACAGTTTAAACACTATAAACTCAAAAAAAATCAACTGCCTTTGATAGTGCTAACAACAGTTAAGAATTAAACAAATCGGACATTGCGCGTCAAGCGTGGCAAATGACGTACATTCGTATTATAAGTAGTTTTATACATATTCAGATCTTGGTGCAATAGTTGTACTCTTGAGCAAAAATGCACGATTACATTTTTTATCACGATTCTACATATTAAATTCAGAAATACCGAAATAATTGGACTCCACCTGAAATGAAACATCATCACCATGACAACCTAAAGTCATAACTTATCATGGGATGTCACTGAATTAATGACGTATGATAGGATTTAATAGAATGAAGAAAATTTTTATTAATATCTTTTTAAGTTTTGGTTAGAGTTTCATAAAATTTTAATAACTCGACAAAATTCTGCAACTTTTATATTTATTAAATTTCAGAATCATTCAACTGGATAGTTTTTGATCTATTATACGTGGACAGAATGATGGATCAGACGATGACTATAGCTGTTATTTACTGATATAATTATGAACGCCCCTAAAAATGTTTGTTTTAAAAATAATTAATGAGATGGATTTCAGTAATAAATTAAATGCATTGCTGAATATATTTAAACAATACCATTCAGGCAAAGCCAACGTTTATCATTTGCGTTTCTTCCTTTGTCACTGATGTTTACCTATTAATTATGGCGAATGTTGTTTCATTAATATATAACTTTTGCACAATACATCATCGTCACCCGTCTTTTCTGCATTCAACTACTTTGTTAATGCGCAATATTCATTACGAAGTGACTAATACAGTTTATGAATGGTTTATACATTTTATTTATCATTTATTAAGAAATACACCAGTCACGCGTAGAAACGTAAACGTTAATATTAAACCTATAGACATTTATAGTATAGTATTACTATTTAATTATTTATCCCTTATTTATTTATTTATTTATTTTGCATAGCATACCTGAGATAAATATGATATTGTGTTTTAGTCCTTTTTCGATTATCGTTATGCTTTTTATTTGGAGAGGGGGGGAGGTGGATTATATGAAGACAATTTCACTTTCAGAAACGGTTCTAAAAGTGAAAGTGTCCGCATATAAAAATACTTCAATAAAACCCCGGTTACCCTAAAAGCGTTTTCGGTTAATCGGGATTCCATAGGATTTTTCGGATAAGGGGGGTTTCATAGGAATTTTCGAATAACCGGGAAGTTTATGGTGAAAACTTATTTGATGAAGTTGTTTCTCCCAGTAGTTTAACATTATCGTTATAGTTTCTTCGCTTGACTAATGTAGACTGAGTGTCTGACTGAATTACAGTGACTTTTTCTCAGGTTGCAAAAACGTCTTTGGAAACGTCAGTTTGTTACATTTCCTTTTATATAAAATCTGATTAAAAGCAAAAGAATGCAAGCTTCAATTTAATTACTAGCTTTTCCCTATAGATATCACTGCAAACAGTTTATTAAACATGGAAATTACGTTATGTGATCTCCTGCTATATGAACTGCAATAGTGTAATTTGTTTGATGATACCAATTGAGTGATAACAATTATAAACTTGTTTCTCAATCATTCGTTACCAATATTATTTCTGTTGCTGCGGAAACAGTTCGGATTGTGGCAATCTTTTTTTTTTTTTTTTTTTTTTTTTTTTTTATATATATATATATATAGTGACAGCCTTATGTCTAATTATTTGTGGTGTCATACATTGGAAAAATACCAATTCTTTAGTTTTATCTGCATCATAGCCATCGGCAAATTCAAACGTTCAACATTACAATATCAACAACAACAACAACAATAATAATGAATCATAAGTTATATTTAAGATATTTGCATTTAAAAATATCCGTATATACCTTCGGATTTCTTTCTTGTAAAAATAAATTGTTGATTATTATTTGAAATGTCATAAAAATGTGACATACACATTCAAATAAGTAATTCATTATTCCTATTTTTTAATTAAAAAATCATTAATTAAAAAATCACTATTTTATTAAAGCTATTTAAATTTAAAACATTTTATGAAATCGTTAATAAATATAGCAATGTTATACTGGAATTAAACTTTTTTTAAAACAAAAATACGAATATTTTTAAGTTTGTAGATATAAAAAGATATACAATGCTTAAAATTTCTGAAAAACATTATCAAATTATCAATTAAAACTGTGTAGCTCATACACTATCCAATAAATCGGCATCAGAAAGTCTACTTCCTTTGAATATATATTTAAAATAAAATTTATTTATTTAAAGCAATGAACTGTTTTTTTTTTAATTATAACATTTTTTAACACAATCTTACAAAAAGTCGCTTTTGAGAGAAAAAACTCACCTTATTAAAATTTTCGTTCATTGAACTGTTTTTTTTATTTTTTTTATTTTTTTTATTGAATTAAGACATTTTTCACATAACTTAACGGGGGAAAAAATCAGTTTTGCGTTTATTGAAATCTTGAAAAACTTTTCACGTTAGTTATACTTTCATAATTCAACAAATACCAGGTCAATAAACTAGTTATCATTATTCATTATCTGTTAATTGTGCATTACTATTTATTAATTTATGAAGATTTTTAACAGAATTTTTCCAAAATCACTTTTGAATGAAAAAAAATAATGAACTCATCTTAATTATACTTTCCCAATTCAATGAATGACAGTTTTGAAGTAACATAATTCTGACATTTTTAGCACATTTTACAAAAAAATCCACTTTTGAGGGAAAAAACTTTGAGTTTGCACGAAGTATAAATGTATAAAAAGTTCCAGTATCATAAAGTTTGCCTTTTTCTTTTTCTAAAAATAAAAGTTTTTAAATTGAAATGACAATCGAAATCGGCATTTAAAATTTGATTCCCGACAGTACTTAAAAGTAACATTAATTTTTTAAGTGTTTGTGCTTTATAAAGAAATCAGAAATAAGATTAAATGTAACATAATGCTAATCTGTAGCACTCTTATGTAAAAATCCATCAATACAAAATTTATTACGATTACGTATAATTACAGGATCGTAGCTGTGTGAGTAATAGGGGGGAGGGGGGCTCATATTTTCTCTCTCTCTTTCTCTCTGTGACGCAGAAAGATAAACTAGTGCATATTCACATTGTAGGTACCATGTTTCTTTTTAAATTTTTGTAATAATTTCATTTTGTGCTAAGAAAAGAATATCATTAGGAAAATTTCGGGTGTATAACTAGTGCAAAATTAAGCGTCATATTAGCTTCATATGTGTAATTAGGATGAATGAGCCATTAAAACTTATTTTAGCTTACTTTTCTGCAAAACTGTGAAAGGGCCTCAAAACTAAATTAGACTTTTGAACAGAATTTCATTTGGATTTTCGTAACATACGTACATTCATTTAGTGACCTTGGACTCTTTTTTTTAGGATACGCTCAAAATGCTTTAGGGGGGGGGGGGGGGGTGAGTCCTCTCTAGCACCCATTTAGCTATAGCCCTGTATAATTAGATTCAATATTACGAAAATAGGACTATAACATAAATAGGAATGTAATCACTATGGCAATCTAGAGTCGTTATCTATCATGGAATATCACTGAATTATTTACATATGATAGTAATTCATAGAATGAAGATAATTTTTATTAATATCCTTCTTTGATTCAGTTTTCATAAAATTAGAAATGAGTCGACAAAATACTACAACGATTCTATGTACAGTAGACTCCCTCAAATCCGCACTCCTAAAATCCACAACTCTGTAAAATCCGCACATATTTTACGAATGTAAACAATGAAACATTCAGTTCAGATGTAGGTGCAAAATTTGACTTTTTTAGTTTTATATCAATTCCATATATTTTTTAATTTATAATTTTTGTTAAGGTTATTGAATTCATGTTTTTTTCATGAAGAAAGAATAATTTATTTCTGAAAAAATAAAGATATTGCTGATATCATTGGTAATCATAATCTTATCAAATATAGTTATGTATTAATCAAGCTCTTATACTTATCAAGGGGCTGGCAATTACTTCTGGCTAAAAACCTGAAATAAAGCTTCATTATTTTATGATCTTGATGTGAATTAGTAATGTACCTTTATGAGGCAAGTTTCATTGAATAATTTAGGAAAAAACATTTCATCTCTATAATGAATATTTAATTGTATATTATTGATTTATTAATTTAACTTTTGCTTTTAGTACTTTTATCATTTTAAAAACTATCTAACTTTTTATTATTTTAGTTTATTACTTATTTTAATATTTTAGCATATTGTAACCATTTATTATACCTTTAATTTCATTATTAATTACATTCAAATTACTTTTAAAAAAATGTAAACAAAGCAATGACCAGAAATCCGCAAAATTCTAAAATCCGCAAAACCTTTGGTCCCAAGCTGTGCGGATTTGAGGGAGTCTACTGTATTAAACTTTAAACTATTAGGTCGGGTAGCGATTGCGTCAGGAATGTAGTGCAGGGTATACTTGAATTGATGCCGTGTACCTTCTGTTTTTTTTAAAAGAATCTCCGTATACTCACTTAGCGTACATCCTATCTATGAACGTTCATAGTGTCAGCGTATACCTTCTGCCTATATTGTATACTCTCTGCTTTTTTAACAACTACATCACTGCTATTATATGCGGATAGATGTACAGACCAGACGACGATTATACGTGCTAATGTATTTATACCGATACGAACGCACTTAATAAAAAAGGCCAATAAAGAGTCTTTTTATATCAGTTTGTTTCAAGGGTTTCCAGTTAATTATTAACTTGCTAAATCGCGAAATCTAGTAATACAAATTGCGGTTTTTAATATTCTCATGCATACGGGCTTCATATGAAAACAGTATTGTCTCATAAAGCAAAAAAATCAGCATTTATTTATGGAGATCTAATTTGTGGACAGACAACAGATAGCATGCAGCAAAATAACAAAACTATTTTATAATAGGATCTCTTATCACAAAAAAAAAAAAAAAAAAGATTTCTTGTGAATAATGAAATTGATTTATGAATGAGAAAGTTAATTTAAAATTTCTATGAATCTAACGAAAATTTATCTTGGCGCCGTGTCTTGATTAAAATAAATTATGTTAGCTATATAATCGACTATCATCTAATCGACCATCACCAAATCTACCCTTTATCTACCGCATTATGAATTCGTAAAAATTTTACACTCTAAAGCATTTTAAGTAAAATGTTTATGATAGAAACATTGCGCAATTCGTAAATAATTTCCTCCGTTGTGCAACAAGTGACAATTATCATGGCATCATAAATAAAGTTAAGTGCTTGTTAGCGTGACCTTGGAAACAGAGATTACGAGTGAACAATTACAGGTTTACAAAACTGTCAAAACTTACAAAATGACTCTTTTTTTATTAATAATTGTTTCTACATTATGATTTATGTGTGCATCGATTTAAATTTCATTCTGTTCTCAGTTTTTGTAGCTTGATGTAAGCACTACCCTTTTGCTGTGTTTTTTCTCGCGTGTTAAAAATAAAGTAGAAAATGAAGAAGCGTGGATATAATAATTTGTGTGTGTGTTTTACAGTTACCATATAATAATGTTATATGTCTTTATCAAGATGAATTAGTGCAGTGGATATATCAACATGTGAATATGCCCGGTTCCCTTCCATTATGGTGGATCTAATTGTTGGACACTTAAATGAAGAAGAATTCATCGGGTGAGTACTATTTACTCTCCTATTTAATTCTGATTAATGATAAGAATTGAAGATAAACAATTATATTGAGGTTATAGTGAGAACTCACGCCGTTATTAAGACAAACGTCTTACAATGATTATGAGTACGATCTAAAAAGATATATCAATTTGATAACATAGTGATATACTAATTTCACACAAATAAAAAATATTGAATAAAAAACAAATAAAAATATAAGATTAGAATGGCCACCTTAAAAGATAATTATTCAATTGAAAAATTGACAGCAACGAATTACAGTACATGGAAATTTAAAATTGAAATGCTCTTAACTAAAGAACTGTTCCATGTAATAACCGATAATCCACCGACCCCTTTGACCGATCAATGGTCCAAAAATGATAGGAAGGCCCGGGCATTGATAAATCTAACTATTGATGACTCACAAATAACCCACGTTAAAAACTTACAAACTGCTAGACAAACATGGGATGCATTAAAAGAAATCCATGAGAGATCAAATCTCACAAGCAAATTGTTTCTTCTAAGAAAGTTATATAGTATAAAATTAGCAGAAAATGGAAATATGATAAATCATATTACAAAAATAATGGAGCTTGTTGATCATTTGGCAGCTATAGGCGAAATAATTGATAATCACCACATTTCCGCGCTCCTCCTGTGCTCTCTGCCCCAGTCTTATGATAATTTAATTACTGCTCTCGAAAGTAAAGAAGAAGCACAATTAACTCCGTCATACATTAAAAATAAGCTGATTGACGAGTTTAATCGTCGAAATGAAAACTATGAAAGTATTGATAATACAGCGAAAGCTTTTAAAGCTCAGAAAAAGTTTCCAGCTAAAAAAGAATCAAAATATTGTTCGATTTGTAAAATGAGAAGCCATAACACACAAGAATGTTGGCACAATAAAAACAAAACAAACACAACACAACAAAATCAACACAACAAAAATTACAAAAAACACTATTCTACATCACTCGTTTTTCAAAGGGGTGAAAACAATTTTAAGAATGAACAAGCATCGGAATCGTATAACAGGTTTAATCGCTATGAAGGAAAAAACAATACATGGAGAAACAGCGAAAACAAAGATTATGCATTTATAACACAAGGGATAGAAAATAAAACATTCATCGTGGATAGCGGTAGCTCAAGTCACATTGCATCCTCTGAATCAATGTTTACAGAGATAAAATCGAGGGAAAAAACAAACGTGACTATCGCAAACGGAAAAAAACTTATCGCTTACGGTTCAGGCGATGTAAATTTAAATACGCTGACATCGGATAATAAAATTCATAAAATAACACTTAAAGATGTACTTCTAGTACCTGAAATCGAAACTAATTTACTATCAGTCAGCAAAGCAACCCAAAACGGATGTGAGATTGTATTTAAAAATGACCGATGCACTTTCAAACTTAACGGAGAAATCTGCTTAGAAGCACAAAAGGTAAATAATCTCTATGAAGTCCAGTTGGCTAACGAAAACCACGCGAACATTACACAAACGTGCAACAATAAAAATTGTCTAGAACTATGGCATAGAAGGTTAGGACACAGAAATCTAACATCGATTAAAGAAATTACACAAAAGGAATTAGTAAGAGGTATCCAGATAAACAATTGTAAACATAATATAGATTGCGAACCGTGTATTAAGGCGAAATTAACTGATGAACCCTATCCGAAAGTTGCTCAGTATAGAGCAAGTAAAAGGCTTCAACTTATTCACTCGGATGTTTGTGGATCTTTTCAGACACCCACGATTGGGGGGAAATCATATTTCTTGACTTTTATTGATGACTACTCGCGATTCACAATAATCTATCTATTGAAAAGAAAAAGTGAAGTCTATGAAAAACTCAAAGAGTTCATTGCGCTGATAAGCAACAAATTTGGTGAAAAACCGAAAGAAATCAGAACGGATAATGGGGGAGAATTTACATCAGATGAAATTGAGAATTATCTCAAATCAAATGGGATAAAACATCAACATACAGTCCCATATTGTGCAAGTCAAAATGGGGTGGCTGAACGGAAAAATAGGTCGTTAGTTGAGATGGCTAGGACAATGTTAAATGAATCAAATCTACCTTTAAAGTTCTGGGGGGAAGCAATCTGTACGGCAAACCACCTACAAAATAGACTGCCTACAAAAGCTAATGCAAAAACGCCATATGAATTATGGACAGAAAGACAGCCAAACTTAAGTTACGTTAAAGTATTTGGCTGCAAAGCCTTCGCTTATATTGATAAAGCCAGAAGACAAAAATTAGATAATAAAGCTGTTGAAGGTATTTTTGTGGGATACGACAATGAATCTAAGGGATACCGCATATATGTAGGAGGAAATGAAATAAAAATCGCGAGAACGGTAAAATTTCTTGAAAATAAATTCAAATACGTAAATGATAAGCCTGAAATTGAACAAAAACAAAATGAAGACGAAAAACGCAATTGTAAAAATCTCGTAGAGATAGAAATTTCGAACGGAAAAACAACACCATCTGCGTCTCAACAACAAATTGTGGAACTAAGGCGCTCAGATAGAATAAATAAAGGCGTACCTCCTGATAGGCTAATATATATTGTCAAAGATGACAAAATTAATGAACCAAAGGATTATAAGGAAGTTAAATTAATGGAAAACTCTCCGGTAAAACAGAATTGGATAGAAGCCATGGAGAGCGAAATGAATTCTTTAAGAAAAAATAAAACATAGTCAATTGTAGATCCTCCACCGAATAAGAGAATAATAGGTTGTAAATGGACTTATAAATTAAAGCGTGACAATACCGGAAAAATCCAAAAATATAAGGCACGTTTAGTAGCTAAAGGATATACGCAAAAGTTCGGAGAGGATTATGACGAAACCTACGCACCGGTCGTATCGTATACTACGATAAGAGCATTATTAATAGCGGCGTTGCACCAAAACTTAAATGTTAAGCATATAGATATTAACACCGCGTTCTTACATGGGGAACTTGATGAGGAGATATACATGTCGCAGCCGGAAGGATTCGTTGAACCAAACCAGGAAACCAAAGTTTGTAAATTAAATAAGGCAATCTACGGACTTAAGCAAGCCGCGAGAGCGTGGCATAATAAAATAACAGAAACACTAAAAAACATGAATTTCATTCAAAGTAAAATTGACACATGTCTTTTTACACAGAAAAGGAATAATGAAACAACCTATATAATAACATACGTCGATGACCTCTTAATTGCAGGAAAAGACGAAACCATTGAGGAAATAATCGCGAACTTAAATAAAGAGTATGAATTAAAGAATTTAGGGGACGTAAGCAATTATTTATCCATGAACATTCGAAAGGTAAACAAAAGCTACTTAATTAACCAAACTTCAAAAATTGAAGAGTTAATTAATAAATTCAATTTACAAGAAGCAAAACCATGTAGTACACCCATGGAAACAAATTACACTCACTTTAAGGATGATGACAATATTTTACCAAACAACACACAGTACAGACAAGCCATAGGTGCACTCTTATATCTTGTCACAGTGAGCAGACCTGACATTTGTGCAGCTGTCAACATCTTAAGCCGAAGGAACGAAAAGCCAAGAATGAAAGATTGGAACAGTGTAAAGCGGGTCATGAGGTATCTTAAGACAACAAAAACCTTTAATCTAGTTATAGATGGAAATTCAAAACCAACGCTAGAAGTCTACGCGGACGCTGATTGGGGTGGAGACACAGAATCAAGAAAATCGACAAGTGGTAATGTATATTTGCTAGGTAAAAATCCCATACTTTGGTCAACTAAAAAACAATCCTGCATAGCTTTATCTTCTGCCGAAGCTGAGTACATCTCAGCAGCTAATGCAGCTAATCAAGTCAAATGGCTGGTGAATTTACTTGAAGAACTCAATATCTCACAAACATATCCTATAGAACTCTTCGAGGATAATCAGTCGGCTATCAAAATGATAGAGCTTGAAAAACATTCAAGTAAAACAAAACACATTGAACTTAGATATCATCTCATAAAACAACTGAAACAAGATGGCATAATAAAACTCGTATATTGCCCAACCAAAATCATGATAGCTGACTTATTCACGAAACCCCTGCCCAAACCTCTTTTTGAAATTCACAGGAAGAACTTGCATCTGAGTGACAACACAACTTCAGAAATTAAGGAGGAGTTGATAGAAACATTGCGCAATTCGTAAATAATTTCCTCCGTTGTGCAACAAGTGACAATTATCATGGCATCATAAATAAAGTTAAGTGCTTGTTAGCGTGACCTTGGAAACAGTGATTACGAGTGAACAATTACAGGTTTACAAAACTGTCAAAACTTACAAAATGACTCTTTTTTTATTAATAATTGTTTCTACATTATGATTTATGTGTGCATCGATTTAAATTTCATTCTGTTCTCAGTTTTTGTAGCTTGATGTAAGCACTACCCTTTTGCTGTGTTTTTTCTCGCGTGTTAAAAATAAAGTAGAAAATGAAGAAGCGTGGATATAATAATTTGTGTGTGTGTTTTACAGTTACCATATAATAATGTTATATGTCTTTATCAAGATGAATTAGTGCAGTGGATATATCAACATGTGAATATGCCCGGTTCCCTTCCCTTATGGTGGATCTCATTGTTGGACACTTAAATGAAGAAGAATTCATCGGGTGAGTACTATTTACTCTCCTATTTAATTCTGATTAATGATAAGAATTGAAGATAAACAATTATATTGAGGTTATAGTGAGAACTCACGCCGTTATTAAGACAAACGTCTTACAGTTTAAACTAAATTAAAAGATTTACATAATCATTTCATAAATATTTGAAGGATTTTAGAAGGATTAATTAAGTTTGAATTTACAGAGATTTTGTGCAATATTTATAACCCCACTCAAATTTTTTATTTTAAATTGTTTTCTTAGTATTTTGTAGAATTATAAAATGTACAAATAGGATGTCCTTACAATATAAATATAGAAATATTTCCCAATTGAAAAATTCCCATCCCCCTCCCTCAGCGCCACGAAAGCTGAAAAAATACAAAGGCAAAAGAAATCATCCTTTTAAAAATATTTTTGTTTTATGTAACCAATAATGGTTTTGGAACAAAATAAAATAATGTATCTGTAACACATTCTAAACAGTATTACAACTAATTGACGAATTAAAAGAATTTTATAATAAGTAATTTTTATGGTATTTATAAGTACCGTCGGTAGATAAAGGTTTAAATGATTTCTCTTGGATTGAAAGCTACTTATTAGCAGTATAAGAGCCCTGAAGTTACTGAATTTGAAATGCAATATAATGTTTATTATGCGTTTCACAAAAATAAATAAATGAATAAAATAAAATAAAATAAAATAAAATAAAATTAGTATTTACCGGAAGTATAATCGACCAATGTTCCTAGGATTAACAACATTATAGCAAGCAGTAAGACTCTTGAAATCCCTTTATGTATAAAAATAAATAAATAAATAAATATAGCACAGTTTTACTTTTACAATATTACTTAGCATTATGCATATCCTTCACTATAAAAAATAATAAATAAACAATAGGAAAACAAAAAATAAAACAAAATAAAATAGAATATATCTACAAAAATTGTTTTTGTAAAAGCTTCAGAAATTCGTAGGTTTACTAAAATTTTATTTATACACTGGAGAGATAAAAAGATGTAAATCTTCAAAATTAGATTTGTAAAACTACAGAAATCTGTATGTTTACTGAGAGTTTATCAGGAATCCGGATAATTACATTTTATTTTATTTTTGCTTTGTTATAGCTACATAAAAAAGATCTTATCTCTGTTTCCTAGAAAATTTTCAATAACTGTGGTGGCAAATTATGAAATAAAGGGCACATTTTATGTGCTAGGCCGAGATCGCAGTACTATATTGTGATGAACACCAGGTCGATGTTTACATTTTTTTCTGGAGTCAAACAATGAAGACATTTTCATCAAGGAAAAATCAGTTCTCAGAGATATTCTTGACTATTTCTTTATTTTCAAAACACCAGAAACTGAACTCCTATAGACATCGAGAATGCAGCACGCTAATATAAAATGCCTTCGAACATTATATAGAAAATATTAGTCATCGTTGACAACAGAGAGCGTGCATCTTTACTTCACCATGACAAAACGTAAAACTGACAAAAATTTCACACAAGTTCTTTATACAAGACAAAATGAAATGATTGGGAAATAAAAATAGCAGTTATTTAAAACAGAAAAGAAATATTTAATTCGTTTGATATTTAATCAACTGAAGTACAAGAAAGAAAAATCTAGAAATGGAATGATATTTGAAAACTGGTTATTATTTGTTTTTTTAATTTATTATTATTATTTTATATGCACTTGGAGAAGAACACACAATAACAATAACTATTAAAAATGCTTTTCTTTTAAAATTAAATTTTAAAAGAGGGGGGGGGGACTAACCTTTGAAAAATTAATAGAAATATATATAATAGAATATGTGTTACATCACAGTAACCTTACGGATTTTTTATTTTACAGTGCAACTTATATATGTTACGTAAATTTCTTTCGTTGCAGTTTCATAAAATGTTCTAGTCATACCAGTTTCCTAGAATATTCTTAGCAAGATTACAGATTTATTGTTTTACATTGCCAACATATATATATCTTACATGATTTTTTTTTTTGCTGTTGTTGTTGAAGTTACATAAAAAGTTCTATGCATCCCAGTTTCCCAGAAAAGTCTTAGTTACCTCATACATTTTTTTTTTCTCCTTACTGTTTCGATGCTTAACCTTTACAGAGGGGCTGTGACAGCATCTGTCCGGGAATACGTGTATTCTCAGGTAGACACTGAGCAAGCCCCTGCGTAAAGGTTAATGCTAGGCATCTCTGAATGTTTGAGCAATCTAGGCAAAGCCAGCATTTATCATTCGCCTGCGTTTTACTCTCATCACTAATGGCTACCCATTACTTAGGGTTTCTTCTGTTTCATTAATAATTTTTGTGTCATATATCATTGTAGCCTGTCTGTTGTACATCCAGTTATTTTGTTAATGTGAATTATTCATTGTGAAGTGACAGCAGATTTTTCTGAACGAAACATCCTCTATATTTATCATTTATTAACGAATTGTCAACTTACAGTAATGATACCGAAAAAAATTGGTAATAATTATGTATGTTAACTACATAGAAATGTGGCGTAACTTAGTTATATTTTTCTTGCTAACCCATCTGGTATTACTCGGGTCCACGGAAAAGTTCCTTCTGTCTGTGTGTTTTATTATTATTGCTATTATACTGAAAAAGTAGGTAACAATTTTAAATTGTAGAAAGTGACACATAAATGTATATCAGTACGTCCCATACAAATAAAGCTACCATGATTTTGTGCCGTAATCGGAGAAGAAACGAAACTGCAAGGACGAAACAGATATATTAAGTGTAAGGGCCGGCTGTAGGTTGGACAGAGCTGTAAAGGCTTACCTACGGCTACCCATTCTCCCTGGAAAAGAACTAGAGCTTCGGAGATGCTATCGAGTTTAACCCAATGTTCGAAAAACGTGGGGGTCTGTTGAAAATAGTTTTCGCCCTTTTGAGACCTGCACCTGACGTAACGGTAAGAAGAAGGGTCGGTGACCAGGCCCGATGCCTGGCGGTTTCAAATTCTTAAATTCAATTATGGCTACAAACTCAAGGGATAAGACATGCGAAGTGGAAGCCCCACACCAAAAAGAGATTAATGATTTAATGATCTGTGAATCAAATCGAAGTGATAATGTGGAACATAAAAAATCTTGGGCAGATAGAGTGGAGGAATTTACCTCCAATATGGAATGTAAAAATACAAATCCTAATACAAGCATAGCTCAAGAAAGATTCTTTGTGGTACAACGTCAGGAAGGGACATTTGATAAAACTTCACCCTTTTTAATTAATAAAGCCATCCAAGGGTTAGTTGGAGAACCAAAAACTATAAAAAAAACACGTAAAGGAGAATTGTTAATTGAAGTATATAATGATCAACAAGCAACCAACTTAAAAAAATGTACACACTTTGCTAACATTGCTGTCACTGTATCACCACACAGAACTTTAAACACATGTCGTGGAGTCATATCAGAATCCGACCTTATATACGTCTCTGAAACTGAACTCTTAGAAAACCTAAAAGATCAAAACGTTATTGAAGCTAGGAGGATACAAATCAACCGTCGGGATGAACAGATACCACTTAATCAAACCAAGATACCCACCAAGCACATAATACTTACTTTTAATACACCTACATTGCCTAGATACATAAAAGCTGGATATTTGTCATGTCATGTAAGACCATACATCCCAAATCCATTGCGTTGTTTTAAGTGTCAACGCTTTGGGCACTCAAAAACTAATTGTCGAGGTAAACTTGTCTGTGGTCGGTGCAGTGAACTTGACCACGATAGTACTCAATGTAATGCTACCCCACGCTGTGTTAACTGTAAAAAAGACCACCCTTCATATTCAAAATCCTGCGAAAAGTGGAAAATCGAAAAAGAAATACAAACAATACGCACTAAAGATAATATACCATATCCTGAAGCTAGAAAAATAGTCGAATCCAGGACACCTAAAGTTGGTGTATCCTATTCTGCTGCTTTATCTAAAATAAACCAAAAAACTTATCAAACGACTGCAACTCAGACTGAATCCCCTGCTGAAATAAAAAGCCAAACAAAGCAAAAAGAAACCAGCCTCTCTAATAATTCTGGAAAAACTACAAGATCGACACAATCTACCTCAACTAAATCTCTAAATCTTGCTTCTTCCAATTCGCCACAAAAGTCTTCTCCAAAGTCATCAAATACTCTTATTCCTAAACATCCATTCCTGAAAAGATCCCCTCAAAATATAACCAAATCCGTACCTCCAAAACCTAACCATAGACTTGAAGCACCTGAAAATAAAACTAAAAAGAAAAAAACTATAACATCTAAAAATGAAACGCATCAAAAACAGAAAAATAGGCAAGACGAAACATATATGGATGATGATGCTCTAAACCTTCATCCTGAACGGGATGAACAGTTAGACGATGGAGATAGTAGCATGTCTACTACCTCCGAAACAAATGACATAGATATACATATCTAACATCTTTCTTCATGACTAATATTATTTCGTGGAACTGCCGTGGTTATTACAATAAACATGACGAAATCCGTATTCTCCTGTCTGATCATCAACCTTTATGCTTAGCTCTGCAAGAAACTCATTTAAAGCCCAAAGACAAAACAAAACTACGTAATTATGCTACATACAGATATGATTTTATAAATAGTGATAGAGCCACTGGTGGAGTGGCTCTCTTCATCTCTCGCAGTTTACCTCATTCTCATCTCCCATTAAACACTAATTTACAAGCTGTTGCAGTCCGTGTCCACATAAAATGTCTCATTACAATCTGTACTATATATTTACCGCCTAACCAAACTATTCAATCAGCACATCTTAATGATCTTATTTTCCAACTCCCCACGCCTTTTATTATCCTAGGAGATTTTAATGCTCACAGTCAACTGTGGGGTAATTCTAACAGTAACCCACGTGGTGATACAATAGAGAAACTCATATCGGACAATGGCTTATGCCTGCTAAATAACGGTGATTTCACATACTTTCACGAACCAACCCGTACTTTTCATGCAATAGATCTTACAATTTGTTCACCTTCTCTCTATCCGTTCTGGAACTTCTGGGTCTCAAATGACCTGCACGGCAGTGACCACTTTCCGACTTTTATCTCCTTGACTACTCCAGCTGGAGATTCTAATAACCATCCCAAAAAGTATATATATGACAGAGCCAATTGGCCAGCTTTTACTGCACTAGCAAATATAACCAATAATATGATAATGGGTGACATCGACAAAGCACTTGATAATATAACTAATTGTATTATCAATGCTGCTGATGCTAGTATTCCAAAAACTTCTACTACACACAAACACAGAAAACCATGGTGGAATAACGACTGCCAAATGGCAAAGAAAAAACAGCAAAAAGCTTGGGGTCTATTTCGAAGATATCCAAGTAACAATAACTATATTGCATACAAAAAAGCAAGGGCTGAGGCTAGAAGGGTGCGACGCAAAAGCCAGCGTGACTCCTGGACTGATTATGTCTCAAGTATCAACTCCAATACATCTAGTAAAGAACTCTGGACTAAAGTAAAAAAATGTATGGGCATTTATTCTGAAAGTCATATTTCCATTTTAAAATATAACGGTCGTACTGTCACTTCCCTTAAGAATATAGCTGAGACAATAGGGTCTACCCTAGCTTCAATTTCAAAATCAGATGCATATCCAGAACCTTTTTTAACATATAAAAGACAAAATGAAATGATTAGGATTAATTTTGATACTCATAAAACATTTTCATACAACCATCCTTTTATTATATCTGAGCTAAAAAAGTGTTTGAAAGACAGTCATTTATCTGCCCCTGGACATGATGGTATCACCTACATCATGATCAAACATCTTTCTGACCTCTCTCTTGACAACCTCCTCTCTTTTTTCAATAGAATCTGGATGGAACACCTTTTTCCTCGTGCTTGGTGTAGGGCTATCGTTATTCCTTTTCCTAAACCTGGAAAAGATGCTACGAACCCTAATAATTACAGACCAATCGCACTTTCTAGCAGCCTTTGCAAACTTCTTGAAAAAATGGTCAATAGCCGCCTCGTACATATTTTAGAAACTAACAACTGCCTTGCTGCTTTTCAGAGTGGGTTTCGACGTGGTAGGTCTACTATCGATAATTTAATCCATTTGGAAAATCAAATACGGACAGCCTTTCTAAAACGCAACCATTTGGTGTCAGTTTTTTTTGACATGGCGAAAGCCTATGATAGAACATGGCGCTATGGTATTCTCCGCGACCTTTTTAATATGGACTTTCGTGGGAACCTTCCTATTTTTATCAAAAATTTCCTCACAGTTCGACTTTTTCAAGTTCGAATTGGGGGAGTTCTTTCTAGCTTTTATGTACAAGAAGAGGGTGTACCACAGGGCAGTGTCCTTAGTGTCACCCTCTTTGCTATCAAAATAAATAATATTCTTAACCAACTACCCCCCTCTGTAAAAGGTGACCTTTATGTCGATGACTTCCGTATTATGTGTATGGGACAAGACATTCGTTTTATTGAGAGACAACTGCAAATTGCAATTAAAAGTATTCTTAGCTGGACAAACAAAAATGGTTTTATAATTTCTAGTGACAAAACTTCTTGTGTGCATTTCTGTAGACGTAGGGATCTGCATCCAGATCCTGAAATTTTCATTGATTCAACTCAAATCCCTGTTGTGGACAGTGTTCGTTACCTCGGCCTCTATTTTGAC